>OX387265.1:54721518-55235308 GCA_947562075.1 Orthosia gracilis
GGCAGAGGCTAAGTTAAAAATGTACATGGTCGATATGTGTTTGTTAAAATCAAGAATCATGTCTCTCAAATAACAATTAAAACCGTGCAAATGTAAAATTACTTGAACGAAGCCATTTAGTAGAAATCTAACAAATCTTATTGGCATATCTGATTCTTTACCTTACTTCCCACGGTAAAATACTACCTTAATAAAATATAAACAATTTTGTCGTCTTTCGCATTTAAATACTTTCCAAAAATGCGTTACTAAATGATGAAGGAATCCGTCATAACTGTTATAAACAAAATTGTCTTACGGTGTAAGAAAACATCGTAAGGAAATCTGAAATTCATTGTCTGAAATCGTCAACAAGCAGTAAGCTAAAGCGGTGATCTATACCCGATTCTTCTGTGTGTAAGAAAATAATTCAGTAGTCCAGAAAATTTGACAGAAAAAGACTGACTTAAGATCCTATGTCCCAGACCTGAGGCAGAGGGCGTCCACATTAAGGTGAACGCGCACCTAGCCGCATGGCAGCAGCCGCACGCGGCGCAGTCATAGCATTTCATAAATCTTTATATGAAATCGTATGCAGCCTCGCGCATTTATCCGCGCCGCACGAGCCGCATTTCAGCAAAATGCTGTAGGTATACGGATTCCACCAGCGCGTGCGGATGACGTCATCAGATTCGGCGGGGCAACATAATCCGTATAGAAAATATTGTTCAAGATGTATAGAAATAGATAAGATGCTTTTGGCGCGTACGGGACGTTCGGCGCGCATAGCGCGGGGCCTTACGGGGGCCTACATGCGCTTTAGTGCCGTAAAACGGTAACCTTCTAAAGCATACTCCTTAGTAACGGCTAGGTTAAAAGGTTTGAAAAAAATGTATATTTATTATTGTTTCATGTACATTATTTTTTAAACATGGTTTTTTCTTATAACAAATAGTTCTGCTTTAAAAAAATAATTAGCAACACGGTATTTTTCGCTACTTTTGGATACTCCAAAGAGACTTGGATGTTTAAAATTATTTTTACACAGAAAAATTGATTGCTGCAATTTCTTCATAACTGGCATAGCATATGTAAATCAAATAATATTTTCCAAACAAAACTTTTCAAAAGGAGGTTCAATATTGAAATTTTGGCATCGAGCGGGCACACGGCCAGTACTGTGTTTACATTGGGGTGTATATATCGCCTTGAGAAAATGCGATGACTGCGGCGCGTGCGGCTCCTGCGGTGCAGATAGGTGCGCGTTCACCACAAATCCTCCATCGCGACCGGCGCGACCCACTTGAGCTTCACACTTCTCAAAAAAGGACGGAACATAGAAAAACACAGCCTCAGCTATATTTCTGATCTTCGGTCTTTAATTTTTAACACATCCTGAAAAGTCGCTTTTATCCAATCTTGGCTTTTTTTTCTAGCCTTGTCATGCAATGGAAAAAAAGACTGCCAATTTTAATGCCACAGTATTTAATCAAAATTCTACACCTACTTCCAAACCAGCTCGTCACCCTTTTTACTTAATTCGAGCACACATATAAAAGGTATTAGACGATAATACAGGGTGATGTACAAGGCTGTATAAAGTGCGGTCGGGTATCCACCTGGGACCCTGCATCAGGCTGGCATTATACATACATGACGGTGCCACGACTTGACAGTTTGGCTTGATACTTTATTATAGATGGTTAAGTGGCTGTGGCGTTGATAGACATTCTGTTGTTCATAAAAAAGGATGAATACTACCTTTCATAGACGCAATTTTACAATCAATAAATATTTTTTTAAAAGATGATTTTCTAAAAGAGAATAAAACTGGGTTAGTTTTGTAATGTCTCTGCTTCATCTTCACATTCTTCTTTTTTGTATGAGGATGTGGCCAGCTCTGGTGTTAGAGTTAATTAGGCTGCCTCTGGGAACCCCACAGGCCTCTGACTGGTCTAATTCAGACTTAATTAACTATATAAGTGCAGGTCTCCTCACGATGTTTTCTTTCACCGTTGGCTGTGGTGTCGAAGATAAAAAGTCACATTGGTACTTGCCCGGATTTTAACCCACGACATCAAGCTCAAGCGGCGAGGTGTTAGCCACTGGGCCACCACGACATCTTCACATTAAAATGAGGTCTATTACACTGACATTCATGGATAAAATTGTAAAAGACCTCATAGCAAAGTAGTGTAACAATCTCTGTTCCGCCTTCCATACATTGAGATCTTTGAGACTTCAAAAAAAACCACTATGCAATTGGTTAACGGCAAAGTTAAAAACCAACTCATAGAAGCTTTTATGCTTAACTAGCAACTAAATTATACTGAGGGAACATATTCCCGGGATAAAAAGCATCCTAAATGCTATTCCTGGCTATAATCTAACTTTGTGCCAAAATTCATCCAGATCCGTTCAGCCGTTCTGGCGTGAAAAAGTAACAAACATACACACTCACAAAGTTTCGCCTTTATCATATTACAAGCTTCTGCCAGCGGCTTCGCCCGCGTGAATTTCGAAAATTATCCCGAGGAAACATATTCCTGGGATAAAAAGTATCCTATGTGCTATTCCTGGCTATAATCTATCTCTGTGCCAAATTTCATCCGGATCTGTCCAGCCATTTGAGCGTGAAGAACTAACAAACATACAAAAACACACACACACACACTCACAAACTATCGCTCTATATAAAACCATATTTCAAAAAACAAAAAAGGAAAAACACGGCTCTCCTCAGTCCATCCTTCTAACTAAAACAAGAGCCTTATAACGTCATTCACTTATAACCAGACGGGACATAACATCCTACCCACTTTTACCCAATTTTTTGACCAACACTTACCTACCTAACAAAGTACCACAACTGACCAGAGAGGGTAGTTTATTAAATATTCTTATACGTCTAAGTGATGTCACGTCCGTACAGCTAACATTTACATAATTAGGGTCGGCCATCTTGGATCATTAGTGCGCTTATAACATGCTTTTATTTTTATGTCTCTTTATACAGGATGGTGGAAATATGTGTTAATTTATTTAGGTGTATAAGGAAAGGCGGCTTTGGGTGAAATAGAGAGGAAAATACAAGATAATTTGAGGAAGTGGTATGGAAGTGAGTAAGTTATTTCCATGTTAGTATTTCATGTAACTAAACAACGACTTCCATTTTGCATGCAAATTGCCCCGGCTTTCGGTACAAAAAGGAGCCCACTAAGTAATTTAGTGTCGTTTTCTTTCATCGAAAGAATATTCGTTATGTCGTGGTCGTTTAAAATTTAAAAAAATCTTCCGACACATTGTTATTTCATGCTACATCAACAACACGACAATATATTGAACACGTAATTATGACATGATATCTTGCGACAACTCCCCAATTCAAACAGTAAAACGCCCATAACTTTAGAACGGCTGAACCGATTTTCATCAAACATAGCTAAGAACACTCTCGATAGTCACCTTTCAAACAACAAGAAGCAAATCAAAATCGGTTCATACATTTAGGAGCTATGATGCCAGAGACACGTACATAAATACCTACACTTATACACGAACACACAGGTACACGCGTCAAACTTATAACACCCCCCCTTTTTTCATCGGGGGTTAAAAACAACAAATAAATAAACCGATAGTGTTATTTAAGCAATTATAATAATTATTAAAATATGACTTAGGTATAATGTTGCCAATTTGATTAAAGTTTAATACGGAATAGTCATAAATGTAAATCACAATAGTAAAGCTAATGTTTTGATGATAAATTCTTAATTTTTACGACTTTTGATCACATCCAAATATAGTTTTGTTATGTTAATGACATTCATTTTGACATTTACTACTCAACTAAGTTACAACTCCGATTCAACTTAAGTAAATGTTCGAGAGAAAAGTGTGGTTATTCCAGACAACCTTGAAAACTTATTTATTGAACATGTTTGAAACTTAGATGTTTATTGGTGCAGGGTTATTATAGCATTTGGAAAAACTTATGTTTTCAAAGACACCAGATTACTGGGTTATATTGAGGGACCGTGGACATTTTTAACCAATATTATAAAGGGGTAAAATTTTATAGTTTTAATATGATTGTGAAAAAATTTAATCATTATTCGAAAACTATTTCTGCTGAGTAAGTACCATATACCATACTTTTTATCCCGATAAAATCATAGACTCCTGTAGAATAGAACACGGGAGTGAAGGCGCGGATAAAAAACTGGCCAAGTGCGAGTCGGAATCACGCACGAAGGGTTCCGTATCGCAAAAACGGCAAAAAAATCACGTTTGTTGTATGGGAGTCCCACTTAAATATTTATTTTATTCTGTTTTAAGTATTTATTATCATAGCGGCAACAGTTTTCAGTTACAATATTCAATGGTTACGAGGAACTTTGACTCATAAGATACAAGTATCTCTTTATTTAGTTCAGGAGCCAGCTGTAACCTTATTTTGACCACCTTTTGTACAAATGTTAAGTGTATAATTATAGAGTCGCTCTAATCTAATCTTCTAGTCCTGTGACCTTGGATATTTTAAGTTCTTGAACTATCTTTCATCTGTACTAACTTAGTTAAAAATCGATGTACAAGAGATACAATATTCTATATCAAATTCGTTTTATTCTTTTTGTTGAGTAGAAGGAAGCCCCAAAAAAAACCGTTTTATTTTGCTTGTTAACATTGTACCTTCAAAATGGCTGGAGTATGCGATGTTATATTCTTTTGAATTATTACTTTCATAAATGTTTTGAAAACTTATTCTTTATAAATTATTTCTATTCCTTGAATAAAAACTTCACGCTTGGCTAATTACGAAATCAACAAATTGACCTCAAAGCTTAATTCATAATGAAGTAATTAGTGACTTAAACAAAGACATTCAGCAATTTATTTGAAGAATAGATATTTTTATATTTTTTGTCGATAATGCAAAGTCGTCTAAAGAATGTTTTTCGACAAAAGACTTTTTAAATCTTGCAAAAAATCTAGAATTCTTTCTGTTTTTTGGTATGCTTTTGAAAATGATTTTTTTTTTAAATAAAGAGTAGCTATCTTTTTAGAATTATGAATGGTTGATCAAAGAAACATAAAATATTTGGAATATAGGCTGAATTTCACTGAAAAGTATTTTTTTTTTTATTGCGAATGCCCGAGAATTCTCTGACGTGGTGAAAAGACGGCTTAATGTAGAGAGGATTAGTTTCTGCCAGCAGTTTCGCCGGCGTGAATGTCGAAAATTATACCAAGGGAACATAAAATGCCCGGGATAAAAAGTACCTATATGTTATTCCAGACTATAATCTATCTAAGTGCCAAATTTCATCCAGATCCATTCACCCGTTCTGGCGTGATTGGGTAACAAACATACATCCACACTTCCACACACACACACATCCATCCAAATTTTCACATTTATAATATTAGTAAGATGAAATGTAGAAAACTTTTCATTGGATGACAGGAGACAACCTTGGGACGCATTTAAAAGAGAGAAAGAGAGACAATACTGCTGGCAAGTTGATAGATAGATAAGTCATTTGTAAGGTATTAATATATCTAATACTAACTGTCCCACGCGGCTTCGCTCCCGTCAACTGGCTACCTACTTACCCTACCCTACATACATGAATGTTGCGTAACTTTAACCACACACACAGCACACGCAACGAAAGCTCTCAAAAAGGAATAATTTTGCCCGTTTTTGCGACATTTTTCATTTATGCTCCGCTCCTATTGACCGTAGCGTCATGTTATATAGCCTTCCTCGATAAATGGACTATCCAACACAAAAAGATTTTTTCAATTCCAACCAGTAGTTCCTGAGATTAGCGCGTTCAAACAAACAAACTCTTCAGCTTTATAATATTATTAAGTATAGATAGATGGGTGCAACAACATCCCACCTAAACTACCCGAAAAATGCCAACAAAAACGTCACAATTCTCTAAAACTACAGCACAAAATACACATGCTAGGAACCATAACGATCGCGCCCAACATATCCAGGATGTCAGCTTGACAAATGGCCACAGAAGCTGCATCTTTGTTGGCGAGATAAAACTGGACAACGGCGCGGGAATAGCTTGTATATAGCAATACGATAGCACCATTTATCTCCTCCTAAATGATGTCAAGCAAGACGTATTGTTTGAAATGTGGTTTGAATTTGAAGAACATAACAAAGCATCTCGGCATCACGAACGCCCAGAATGGTAAGGCAGCAGTGTATCTTTAATAACCACATTCCTCTAGTTTCTTTAATAAATAGAAAGCGAGACTATTGTTCTTTATTCGGACACAAATCTTAGCTCCACGATTACAGACGGAAAAACCCAATAACACTGCCGGAAAGGACCTCATGCTTACGGATGCGCTTGTGTTTAGACTGACGAGCTTAGTACTTATTATAATCGAAACATTACTTTTCGTAAAAGTTCAATTGGATCCTCACACAAGTGAACGCACACAATTCGAAAGACCACTCTTTTGTTTTTAAAGTAAATCATCGCGTATTCGCAGCGAGACACTGTTCGAATTTCAAAATGATGTTTCGAATTTCAAGTGTTTGTTCTTTTGTTTTAAAAAAAAAAACATGAAAAGAAAAATACTTATTCTTATTTCAAACCTCGTGGAAATCGCCTCAAACTTTTCGTGAACGAGGTCATTCGCAGGTTTGACATTCAAAGAATTGTTTAGAAAATTTCTCGATTGCTAACATTCATTTGTTTCAGATCGAAAACCACGACAAGAAGAATATATAAATTAGGTGAATTTCTTTTACAAGTTTCCAATTAGTTAGTTCCTTAGAGAGATGCTTAGGTACTCCGTCAAAAAAAAGTTACCTCAGGCGCGAAAATTATTTCTCTTCTTAAAAATCCACCCACGCAAATTTAGTAAAGTATTAAAAATGTAACCTTTAGAAATAAAGGCTTGGGACGCCGATTCAATTTATAATTTTTTTTTTTATTTTGACAACTCACTAACCTTTTTAAAGACTAGGAGATATTTTTGAAATGCCATTGATAATGTTTATTCACTTGAATTTTATTTTTTTCTCAATCGACTGTTAATAAGATCAAACGTCAAACTCATTTGCAATTTTTTTTTAAATATTTAAAAGGCAGCGTAGTCGAATGTTTAGCTACCTAAGAAAAATAAGAGAAGTTATTGTAGTTTTCATTTAAAAATATAAATTGTTATCCAACGGTACCTATATTTCATCAAATTAATTACGGTTTCTATTCAAACTCCATGGTTCAAAACATCCAATAACCAATCATTGTTTATTTCACCAACAGTTCGCGACCTTTTCACCCACACAAACCTTTGATCCAATAAACATTACATAAGTGAACGACATTAAGATCTGCCTGAAGTTCCACCGGAAATCAAGCATTGCCTCCCTATGAGTTGCCATATAAACTTCCACTCTACATACAAAGGTACTTCCCAAAGACGTTTATTAAGCGGTTCCACCAACTTCTCAAACACAAAACTTCTATTCAAATGCTTTTGTCAAAATATCAAATACACAATACGAGTCCAAACAACCTCCTACAAACTTTTATTGAGAAATTTAAACATCCGTTCAAAGTAATAGCAAAAGTTTTTACCTCCCCTTTTCATCCCCTCTCCGTGCCTTCCGTATAAAGGTAACATTAATCACACGGGTGTACAAAAACTCACTAATTCAACAAAAGTTTTAAATTACATGAATTTTACACGCCCAGTGTGGCGAAGCACTATAGTAGTTGGCCAAAAAACTGACGGTCCGGTCTGATCGTAAATTACCGAACTTGTTCTATTCCAGACATCTGTTGTCTCTCTCTGACTGCCCCGATTTATAATTCCGTCTCTCGCTCAAGTTTTTCCGAAGAGAAAACGCTGAGACTGCAAGCTAAGCTGCATGCTCTTGTTAAATCATAAAAACGTTTGTCAGGTTGAAACATTGTTCCACTTGAACATTTTTTGGAACAGCAATAAACAGAAAGATATTTTTGTTCTGCAACTTCGAGAATAAACGTTTATATTTTTGTTTTTGACAAAGTAAAGGCAATTTAATTTATTTTTTACGGTTGAACGTGTATTTGTTTGTGAGAAAGGCGATTCTTAGTTTCCTTAGGTTAGAAATAAAACAAAAACTAAGTCCCTGAACGCCTCGGCAGCTTCTAGAAAATGCACTTTTGGTAGTGGACGCAGGTGACAATGGTTCGCGAGACGAGATTTCTTTATTTTGAACTTTTGTCGGGAGTCGTTACTCCTTCGTACCACTTTGCAGTTTCACGTACGTGTTGTTGGTTTTCGTTTCAATGGAAATATTTTAGATTTAGTTTTTGTTAAGGATACCTGTGGGGTTTTACAGTGTGCACATTGAGGTAATGAAAAAAGTTGATGGATGCGGAAGAGAAACAATGGCTGACCTAGATTAGACGATCATAATCCAACTCCTAGCATTGTTAATGTTTTTTTTTTTAAATCCCAATAGATTAAAGTTCCATTTTACAAAATCACAATAGAGTAAAGTTCCATTTTACAAAATCCCAGTAGATTAAATTTCCATTTTACAGAGGGATATTCATAACATCACGGCTGTATTGCCCGAAAGGTACAGCAGAGGTGCTCCTTATATACCCACATTTAACCAGTTATGTGTCCCGTGTAATAGTGGGCGAGCCCATTGCCATCAACAAACACAATGAGGGCTACCGCGTTTGAATATTCCGCTAGGGGCACTGGTGTAGAGTGAGGTCTTCAAAATGTCAAATGACACCGTTTTTTTGTTTTTTTAGCGCGAGTTTATTTACTGTTTTTTTTATTGTTGTGAATATTTTCCAAATATCGCAGCTTAAAATAGATACCGGTTTTACCAACTATGTTTTAACAGAGTTTTATGTTTCGGAAAAATGTATACACAATTTATGCGCAAAGCTGCGGCTTACTCCATGTTATATTAAAGCGCTCTTCTACGGCATTAGAAATGATTTTAATTCAAACTTTGCTTGCGTGCGCGTAATAATAACCTTACTTGCCAGTGGCGCCAACTGGTGAGCACAAAAACGGTAGCCCTCATTCTAGACTACGTGATGCTACAGAGACATTTCACATTGAAGAACCCAAGAACACTTTGGCCGACTCGGGAATCGAATCCAGTACCTAAAGCTCAGCAGTAGCGTTTGCGACCACTAGACCATAGAGGGATCCAAAAATAGAAGATCCATACAAAATACCATAACAGCCTAAAACCAAGTTACGTCTAAGTTAAACAGACATTTTCACAAAATGACAGGGAGCGACAAACTTATAATTGTTGGCAACACAACTTAGATTGGCTTGACGAAGCAAAACATCTACAACAATAACTTGGCAATAACTTAGAATATCGAATTAGTTGCAATGGAATTGTCACGAGTTGAATTGTAATTGAATTCGAATCGGAAAATTGTTTCGTTGCTTAGTTTTTTCTAGGTAACTGCGTAATAGAGAAAATATAGGTCATTTTAATAAGAAATAAATTATAGTGGTCTATAATTTGTCATACTTACTTGGTTTGGAAATATCTAGTAATTACTAGTTGTCGTGTGGTGGAAGCTAAGTAGAGCTTGTTGAATTGTTGACGTACCTGTGAATAAAGAAGACACTGGATTAGTTTAAAGGCATTAGATTAAGGATGTAAGATTTGGTGTTATTTAATTTAGAAGAGAACCAGTATAAGCTAGAGATAATAATAATCCTTACTATAGCGGAAAAAAAAAAAACATAAAAATAAGAAAAAAAATAAAACATTTATTGTCACTAACAATTTTTACAACACAAAACACAAGATAGTTTCAAAGTATTCCCAATATCGCAAAAGGAACGGGCTCAGCCGATGATGACCAGTTTGCAGCATGGCTGCTACGCAGGTCAACGCTGATTTTCAGCCCACCCCCTGTCTCACAACACTTATCAAAATAAGTCACAACTACCCTAAATACTAAATTATATATACCCACAATTATAAAATAAAAACATATACAATTAGTATTACATCAATTAAATGCCAGTTAATTTAAAAACGCCAAAAATAATAATCCATTATGGTGGTTGTAATCAGAAGTTTTGGCTATTTTAATTTATTTTTTGCTACACTATGTGTAATATTTCAAATTCAACATATCCAACTTTTATCTCCACTACTCATTTAAAAGTGCGTTGAACGGAAACATCAGTACTCGGTTGAATTACAAGAATTGCCACTTCTCAATCTCATGTCTTGACAGACAATTGTAGTGTTGCCAAACGTAAAAATATTACCCAAGTTATAATTATATGCTGCGGCATTTTTATGGTTAACGTATGGGAATTTACTGGTTGAAAATGTGAAACATGGCCCGCAGTATATTTTGCCATTGTTCCGTGCCAAAGTTTTGCTGTAAATACTACAATTATGGGGTTTAAAGGCAATTCTTTATACGTACTTAATTTCAGGGCAAGTTTTAGTGGTTTATTGTCCTGTAGGTAATTGTTAAGTGGTATTTTGAGCTGTCTTTCTGATTTGACGAATCGGGTAAAAAATTACTGTTTCTAAAATAAGCTGGCGCAAAGAAACTCGCTTCATTTCTTCTAGTGAATTGTACAGTAGTACATCTGCTTTCAAGGTGAGATACACTACTGGAAAGTGTTGCAGCAAGCGTGACAATACTGGCCTGATTTATGAAATATTTACTTATTGTTACTTTTTTTATATTTAGCGGATAAGGCTTATTATACTGTAAATGAGTATTTAAATGAAAACTATTAATATTTTTTATACTAATTTATATTTTTGACATTTTTAATAATTTAATGCTGGATTTGTAACTTTTTTTTTTAAATTTGGTTTGTTATTTTTATGTTGACATTATTATAGTATTATTCTGACATTCTAGAACGAAAATTTTTAATTGTTATTTTATTATTATTTTTTATATATTTTTAATAATTTGGTTCAATATGAAAAACTTGTATATTTTATTATTATGATTTAATTTAATATTTTAACAATTTTAGCATTTCTTTTATTATTCTATATTTTATTTCTTATTCTAGAATGATAATTTTAACATTTACACGACATTTTAAAATAATTTGATTATACGACATGATATTTTATATTTAATATTTTGATTTGTATTCTATTATTAATATTTGCATGCCATTATCTAAGGCAAACATGACGCGCTGTATTTAAAAAAATATTAACATGCCTTACATATTGACAATTATTTGTTGTGTGTACTGTACTCATGTTTGAGCAAATAAATGATTACTTACTTACTTAATTTGTGTGATCTAGTGGCTTCTGAAAAATAAATGTGTTTTCTTTCTTTTTTTTCAAATGATATTTTTTTTATTACCAGCCAGTTTTATTTTTTGTTGATATGCTTGCGCTTGACCACTATCACACCTGATAGTAAGCGATGATATTGTGGTCGACGATGAAACACGCTTGCCTAGAAGAAACCTATTTAGTCTTGACTTAAAGACCAGCAGGTTGTAGATCGTATTATCATCTGTTTACACCATCATCTTGTACTTTTTCACTGTACAACACATAAAAAAGTTGAAATTAAAAACACTGGCCACAAACACGCTTTTAAAACAAACTTTAACCGCTGTAAAACTCTAGTTAACAATATATAAACTTCATCAATGATGTTTCTAGTGTCATTCCAATTAAATTTGACGTACATTGTTGGCTGCAGGCGTTAAATTTTCATATGTTTTCACTCAGTGTAATAGATGTGTGAATTGGGTTAAGTATCAGTCTGTAAAATGAAGTTTTGCTATGAAACTTTACTGTAATTTGGGACAAAGAGTATTTAAATGAGTGCAGTGGTGGCCTAGTGGTATCGGCCGCGACTTATAGTTGTAGGTCGTGGGTACAAACCAAGGCAGGCGCTTTACTTTGTGTACATAATTTCACCACCACTGCTTTCAAGACGGTGAAGGAAAACATCTTGAGGAAACCGGCATGTCCTAGAACCAAAATTTCGAAGGCATGTGACATCCACCAACACGCACTGGGTACGGCCCATTCTCTGTCACAGAGACGAAGCCTGTGCCCCAGCAGTGGGAACCTTAAAAAGGGCTGATGATGATGACTAGCTAGGCTTTTACTTCCCAGTAACTGGGTAACACGACACCTCTTGGCAATATTGGTGTCAGATTTCCTGGCTGAATGTCTATCAAATATCTACAAACCGCTATCACAAGGGAACATAATCTCGGGATAAAAAGGTCCTATGTGCTATTCCAAACTATAATCTATCTCTGTGCCAAATTTCATCCAGATCCGTCTAGCCGTTTGAGCGTGAAGAAGTAACAAACATACAAACACACACACAAACTTTCGCCTATATAATATTTGTATGATGTGATGACAGTAGACACCAACAGCTTAACGTGCTTGGCGCGGCACGGAAGAATCTTGCTATGTAAAGATGGTCACCCATCCACGGACTGACCTCGGCAAGCGTTGCTTAACCTTTAAGATGACCCGTGCTGTTATTATGTAGCCAAGAGATCCTCCGAGGGATTTGCCTTGTATCAAACAGAATTCATAATCTGTTATGATTATAACTGGCCATTGACTGACACAAAAAAATGATAGTGAACTAAACCCATAAACCTAATGAATTACTTTAAACTACCATTAGCCACAAAACCGCAATAAAACCAGTTATTTTCAACACACTAATAAACAAATTGTGCGGAATCAAAGCAACAAGATTTATTCGTTTCCATTCGGCATAGAGCAATAAAATTTGAAAACGGGTGAGGGCCATAAAATACTAATTTAGTGAGGCGAACACGAGGGCAACACTGAGATATTTATTTGCAACGAAGAAAGAATTAGACAAGGTGTGTAACGAGGGTGTTTTAGAGCAATTTATTGCTGATCGGTAATATGGTTGAGAAATTTCTCTCTTGCCTAGCCTTTTCCCAACTATATTGGGGTCGGCTTCCAGTCTTACCGGATTCAGCTAAGCACTAGTGTTTTACGTGGAGTGACTGCCTATCTGACCTCCACAACCCAGAAACTGGGTAACACGGTACCCTTTGGCAAGACTGGTGTCAGATCTCAATCTTCTTACTACCCGTAAGGACTGTCAAAGATCTTCAAATGACAGCCGGGACCAACGGCTTAACGTGCTTTCCGAGGCACGGAGGAAACTCAGTATGTTGAAAATTGTCACCCATCCACAGACCCAACTCGTCATGCGATGCTTAACCTTGAAGATCGATCCGTGCCGCTGTTATTATTTAGCCACGAGCGGTACGGTTGAGAAATAAAAGTAGCAATTTGGAGCAATACTGTTTTATAAGATTTTTGGGCTAGAAAAAAAGTGTTAAAGACAATGGATAAACTTAATGATTAGGGGGGGTGACCATAAGCTCTTAGATTAGGGTTATTTTGAGTATGCGTAAGGGACAGATTTATATAAGTCATATACATCTGTCCCTTACACACACAAAATAACCTTACTCTAAAAGCTTATGGTAACCCCCCTGAACCAATGTCATTTAGGCGTTGGTCCTGAGGCCCTAGATAAGTGATGAAGATTTGCGGAGGTTGTCAATGCTACAATAAAATTCTCCGCTCCACTATACCGAGATCACTTCTGTCAATGATTCCACATATTGTCCAGTTGCGTAGACAGTTAAAACACAAAACTGCACCAAATTTATATCACAATATCCACTAGGAATCAATTTGAAAATAATATTAACAACCGCTGAACATCACTCAAAAAAATCCCGCCAAAAACTGTTTCAGTCTTATCAAGTGCTAAACTCCATTTGAAATAACATAAGACATGTTGCCGAATCTTTTTACAGTCCGTTCAACCGATTTTGAGTTCTATCCCGTAAAAATAAAGATGACATAAAAAGCATAAACCTGTTACCAAAACCAACTGTTTACTACAGCTACTATTTGTCGTATTACCAAAGCAATAGAAGTCAAGATCGGTTGATCGGGCTGTAAAATGGGCTATTTTAAACGTCTAATGATATCGCAAATGGAGTATAGTGTTACCCAAAACCTGTGTTGGATTCGGTAGATTGGTCGACATTTTACCTAGCAAGCTCACATAATTCGATTATTCGTGCAAAAATATTTGCCGTAGTAATTTTTAGCGCTCCATATCTTTCTTCGTTCTCAAAACTATAAGATATATTCGCACTTTTGTAGTGTTAATATCAATACGTATATTTATGGCTTACTTTGCATTTTACACGTGCTTTTATGGTAGTGAGGACTAATTAAATAGCTGTTTTGTTTAGTCGCTATTCGCTGTTAATTTATTGTAGTTTTATTGCACTTTGTGTCATAAATAATACGGGCTAGATATTTATTAAATTGATTATTATTTAATTTAATATTAATTAAATTTATTAAGATATTATTTGAATTATACTTAACATAATTTATTATAAACATCACGAGTCATCCATCAACCTTCTGTCCTCATACCAATCCGCATCCTCATTTTCAATAGGAGCAGCATGTCGTCATCTTTCTTATAGATATTCGCCGTAATCTCAATAGTAATGTCATCTTTCACACAATCCATCCATCGACTCTTTGGTATTCCAATACATATAACAAATCTGTAGAAAAGTCGTTCTTGTACGTCGAAAATACTTGAAAAAGAAAATAGCTAGGTTGTTAAAACATAACCAACAGAACGTAACTTGAAGTATTACTTAGTTTTTGTTTCATTGCAATCGGTTCACTCTATAAAAAGTTAGATGATTTTAATACTTCTTACTTTTCAGGTGATATTTTATTAGTGTTCAAGAAGTAGAATATCACAACACACGCAAATCAGATATGTACTCTAACAGTTGAATTCCATATTTCGATAGATGGCGTTGTGCATTTGATGTCATTTTCTGAATGGCGGTGTTAAAATACTCCGCGAAAGAATGAACAAAGAAAAAATTGGCAGATAGGTAGGGTGGGTAGGCAAGTAGGCAGGAAAGTAAGTAGAGCAGAGTAGGCAGTTGACGGGAGCGAAGCCGCGGGCACAGCTAGCTTGTAATAGCTAACACTCAAATTCCCGAACAAAAAAACACAATATTAGGACACACAAATTCTGTGTCCACTTACGATTCACCCCACAACTTAAGTAACAGGTAAGTGACCACAGGGTACCCAAGTGACATGTCACATCTGCTCAAAACTAAACACATAATCTATGTCGACTGTCCACCAAACTATCGCCAGTTCGTTACCCAGCAGATTAATATTTCGCAAGAGTAAATACTAAATACGTTACACGCTGGACATCAACCAACTTGTAGCGACTACCGTCCAAATTGTGGAAGTTGACAGCCCTAGGGACTCGTAGAGAACGTTACAGGGCTGTGTCAATTAAAAATATTAATTAATTCGATTGGATTAAGTAGTGTTTCGCTAATTGGTTGAAGTAGTTTTAAAATGATAAGCTTAATTTGTACGTTTTTATTATATGGTTGGGTGTGAATTTTGTTGTATTTTTACGAGTGTCTGTAGGTCAAGTATTGATCATTAGCAAAATTTTTGCTGTTTGGTTAATGAGTCACATGTGTTTTTTTTTTTTAAATAATCGGAACTAATGCTAAGATGCAAGCCTTTTAAAGCCTCTTTACATTTTTTGTATTAAAAAAAATATCTTTATTTTTTGTACTTATTTATTTCCTGTTTGTGTCCCAATTTTTTTTTTCTTTTAGTCTCTTATTATAACAAGAGATTAAGAGATGTGAAACTATTTTAGTGTACGTAAAGTATATTTAATTCTATCAAAATACCGGATTTATCTGGATTCAAAAGAGCAAACACGCTTTAAGATACTAGCCCAGGAAATAAAGACATTTACAAAAAAACAAAAAACTTACTTTTAGGCCCTTTCACAGCTTATTTTTTTTGCTCTTTGGATTTTATGGACTTTTCAGGCAGCAAGTCTACTACCTTATTGAACATAATTGCGATGAAAGTACTTAACTAGGATTATTTTCGCAGATTGGCCTCTAATTGCAGTCATTTGCCTGGATTATACTGCCTTTAAATTATAACACTAGAATATTAAGTAGGTATGTAATTTAATTAAGCATTATCAACGTATCTCTGTCAATAGTAACATCGAACTAGACACCGCAAAGCGCTGATATTCAAATATTTGATTAGTTAATTGAACCATACAAGCTTATGCACCCTTTGTTACTAATTACTCTGTATATTTATCAATGCCTCTTATGTTAATTTCCATAGAAATGAGTCATATTTGCTGCCTAATTCCTAGGAAAGCTAAGAAGCTGCACTACGCAAAAATCACTCTGCCTAGCCTCTGCCTACACAGCTTCTAATTTATACAGACATCTATACAGTTGAATACTAGCATTTTATATGGAGTAACTGGCCAACACGAAACTCAAGGCAAGTCTGGTATCACACGATTAGCCGTGGGTGCCATAAAAAGTTTTTATGAGCAATGGTCAGCAAAATTTAACAAACAGTTTAGTCGCCGAGAATATTTCGGACAGCCCTACAACAGACGAGCTAGGGTTGTTCCTGACGCGTAACATGTCGAAGCCTGATCCGGAATTAATTCATAGGTACGAGTAAATCGCCACTTCCCAACAATTTTAATTAATAAACATCGACGGTTGAGGATAGTCGGATATTATAGACGCGCGTCGAACGCCACCTTTGTTTTGTTTCAGTTTTGTTTATTTTTATGGGTTTTTATATAGAGTTAAGAATGTGTCGAACCTAAGGGTACGTTCATACAGAACATTCCTATTTCCAGGATCGATTTTAACGGATCCGTCGCTACTGGCTACATTACCCATGTTCACACCACATATTTTAGTCAATGTACCACCAACTTTCAAACAAAACGGATCAGTATTTTCATAATGTTGTGTTTGTGAACTCGACATAAGTCAGCGCCAAATAAAAACGTATACCTACTATAAAGCGGACCTGTAAAACGGACCTCCGTGTGAACGAGCACTAAGTAGAGGATAATGCCAAAGTTTAACAGGATTTCAGGGTAAAGCAGAGTTTGAGATATACCTACAATCGTACTATAAATGAGAAGGGATTCTGAAGAATTGAAGAATTATATTAGCATTACAAACGTAATTAATTTTACGTAATTCATGTTCAACGAGATTTTTTTAGTTGTTGAGCATCCTGTGGCGCCAGAGCACATAAAAAGTTATGCATATTCCTTTTTTTGGCAAAATATCATGAATTTTCTTCCTTGATCGGGCAGAGGAACAGTTTGACTCTTCTACCTCACCACTTCCCGTTAATCGTTGTCGGCTTTTCTGGTCATGAGGCGCCTCTTATTCCGCTGATAAGCATCGTCGTAGTAGGCATCTGTCTGACTCTTACTGAAAAATACTACACAGTGATCTTAAGAATGTTTAGCCTCTATTCTATTTCCACTATGACCTAATCAGTTTCCAACAACCATATTTATGCGGCAAAATGAAACATAGCGAGTATTAGATCAATGATAACTGCACCCTGCTTTATTATCTAAATTCGAATCTGCGTTAGTTACAACATAAACACGGCTTTCAAAATACCAACTAATTCGTTATTCAATCCGAGCCAATCCATTTTATATTACGTTACTAATAAAATTTATATTAATCATAGTTTCATTGAAATAAAAGCATGAAAGGTTTCATCAGTAAACTAATACCTATCACAAAGAGTTCAAATTGATTGTGACCGCTGGGCAATAGTCTCCACAAATTGGGGGCCTGAGGAGGGACCGCGCCGTCGAGGCCTGCCTTTTTTTTGTTATCTTGGGTAACTTCAAAAGGCGCCTGGACTTTTGGGGAAAAGACCAAGTGTGTGGCATTTTTACCACCCCAAAACCACCCCGACGATCACCATCAGCACTTAGAACCCCCGTGACCTCCCAAAATACCACCCCGGAACCCCTCTCTGTACAACGCCTGTTAGGGCACATCCCTGAGCCTGCCTACAACTAGGTACCAAGACGACCTAGATGCCTACTGCAAGGGCTGGCTCGAGGCGGCTCAGGACCTGGACGGATTAGGGGGAGGCCCACAGATATAAATCTAACAAGATGACGCGATTGTATGTACTTCGCGTGTCAAAAAACGTAGTCAAATTACGATCAATTATCGTTTTTTGAGCTTTTATTTAGCTTTATCGAATCTTGAAACCTACCGAAATCTAGTAAAGTGCCTTTTTTTGTCATATTGAGCTGTAAAGACTATATAGAAAAAGTTGGCCGAGGCATTGGAAATGTTTTCTTTCAATGGTAAGTAAATTTGTTTTTAAATTGTGTGTGAAAAAGTGGCTCGTTTGATTTTCATACAGATGGAGCTTGCGTTATCTAGTTAGATTTATGTCTGTGGGGAGGCCTTTGTCCAGCAGTGGGGCCGCTTAGGCTAATATAAAAACAATTGTTGATAAAAAGTAAACTCTGGTTTCCGAAAATTTTTTCACTGAGAGAAATCTACTCCACATATTAATGTGAAAATCTTCTTAAGAACAAATTAATAAAATTGAAGTGACCGTTTGTAATATCAAAATAATAGATTTTTAGTAAATTAATAGTTACACCTTCATACGGTAACTAAACAAAAAAAAAATTGTCACTCTGTTTGTAATCTAATCTTTTGGTAATGTCCAAAACGGCTGGACCGACTTTGATATTATGTATATGCCACGGGAGCGAAGCCGAATGAAAATCTAGTGTACTGCATAACGACTATTTACCAACTAAATATAATAAATTATTATTATAGCCAGATTTCAGTTATTTACACGAATGCTTTGCAAATATTATTATTTAGGTAATCCGTTCGTTAAAATAAGGATTATGTTTGTATGATTTTAATTTATGTGTTCGTGACGGTTACGCTAATTCGTTGGCGCCATTTTGGATTTCGTCGCGGAATCCTTTAACTCGTAAAGAGGTAAGCAGAGATGTTTAATAAAATCATTTTGTCAATCTTTTTTAAGTCTATTCAGTTCTAATGAATCTTTTTGTTCTGATTCAAATATTTCAATCTTTTGACATTAATTTTATGATAATCATGAAGGCTAAAAGATATTTTTTTTTTATTTATCGTTTTGTCCATTAACTAAGTCATGAGAGTTCTGTATTGATGTTCCATAAGCTGTTGTTTTAAAAAGCAATTAGAAATATTAAGAAAAAATACACTTCTTTGCAAATGGAACATCAATCACATGGATTCAAGAACCATGATTAGTGCAGAAAGCAATAACTCAACAAAAATGAGGTGCAAGTAGGTAATAGTCTAAAAGTCTGGTTTAATTAATGTCGTGTAGTAGCGACTTATAGGCGGGGGAGCTCACCGCATAAATCAAGTACGAGAATATCATTAATAAAATTTATATATGGAGTATATTTTAGTATATGAGGTAAATTCCTATAGTTTTTAAAGTCGTAACCGAAAGTGTTGCCAATGTATATAGGATAAGTTATTTATTGTGAAAGCTAAGAATTAAGAAATCATAATAGTTATTCATCATTCTGTTCGATTATTCAGTCAATAACTTTGAAATGGTAGTTGCTTTTTTTCGCAAGATAAAGAGTTTTTCCTTAAATGTAACACGTACCTAGGTACTTACTCCTGAACTTTGAGAAACGAGGTCTGCCTTTAAATTACTCAAAGTAATAAAGCATACCAATCACAGTTTAAAACGCAGGTACCCTTGAGTAGCTGATTTTAAAATGAGAATCACGTCTAAGCGACTAGTTGTAATTTTTTGGAAACCATTACAGCAGACCATTTTCCTAATTATTTGATCTATAAACATTTTGAGTTTTATTGGTATAACATAGTGTAATTAATTTGTAAAGTTATGTCAAAAACGACAATCGCACCACAACCGCCAGGCGTAGTTTAATGAAATGTTCACCATCTCAAAAACTATTTTATTATCTACATTTTGATCTAAGGATTTTATCTTTAAGTCATAGAATAATAAAAACTACTGAATTTTGGATCGCGCGGGTGTGAAACGAGTGCGCGTTTTGTTCCTTCAAGGTCGTTGGCGACTGCCGTCGTCTTAATGATAAGGTTCCAATCAAACTGCCCAGTTTTTTAAACGGTTATATTATGCTTGCCCTGTTGTTTGTCATCGTCAGCCTTATAATGTTCCCACTGCTGGGACACAGGCAACCTCTCTGTGAGAGATGGACCTTAATCCACCACGCTGGCTCAATGCAGGTTGGTGAATGTCACAAGTCTTCGAATTTCTAGGACATGCCGGTTTCCTCACGATGTTTCCCTTCACCGTTTTAAGAGCAGTGGTGATGAAATAATTCACACAAAGTAAAGTGCCTGCCTGGGTTCGAACTCAAAACCTACGACACGTAAGTCGGGACCGTTACCACTGGGACACCACTGCCACTGTTTGTTTGTTTGTTCCTAATTATGTTGGGGTCGGCTGCCAATCTAAACAGATGCAGCTGTATACCAGTATTCTACATGGAGCAACTTCTTATTTGGTCTCTACAAGCCACTAACTGGGTAAGAACCCTTGCCAAGACTGGTGCCAGATTTTAAGGCTTATAATTAGTAGTAACGACTGTTATAGTTCTATAAATGATACCAGGGACCAACGACTTAATGTACTTTCCGAGGTTTGATGGTGTCTTGGTCTGTAATGGTCACACATCCTCGGACTGACCTCGACAAGCCTTGCTTAACCTTGAAGATCTACTTGCGCAGTTCTTTTTATGTAGCCACGAGCTCCTCAATGACTAATTATAAGCTTCCGTAAGCGATAAATAAGTGTCAGGTAAGCTACAAAACTCCATTACGCAACCAAATATTTGTTTACTGATAACTCAAAACGAATTCACATACTCAAGAAACCGTACACCGAATCACTGAACGGACCACAACAACTTGACACTTTAACATGGCGCTACCATCAAACGACAGCTGTCAGAATTCAGTACATTTATTTTAGTTCCAGGTTTAACCAAGAGTCAGAATAAAATGGTGAACTTTCACGTTTCTTTGAACATGGTCCACAATAACTTGACACTTCAAGATGGCGCCACTACAACGTCAACTGTCAAAATTCCATTCAATATTTTAGTTGCAGATTTCGCCGCGTACCATAGTAAAATGGTGAGTTTTGACATTTCTTTTAACATGGCGGTCTGATTCAGTGTTACGAAGAATCATTAGTAGTTTCGTAATTAAAAACAATGTTCATTACGGACCACCCATTGTATTAGTAAAGAATGGTATCGAGTGTCGCAATGTTTGATGAAGTCATGGAGGTGTTATGATCGGGAATTTGCAATCGTGTTGATTTTCTGGTGGGTGTGAATGTGTTTGTATTAGTTGATTAAACTCAAGGCAGGGTTTTGTGGTTGCTTTGTTTCATCATTAGTCGGCTTGAGTAAAATGAACAAGAAAGGCAAAATGCACAGCATAAACTTATGTATACTCCATTTGCGATAACATTAGACGTTTAAATTAGCCCATTTTACAGCCCGTTCAACCGTTTTTGACTTCTAATGCGTTAGTAATACGACAAATGGTAGTAGTAATAAACAGTTGGTTTTGGTAACAGGTTTACGCTTTTTATGTCATCCTTATGTTTACGGAATAGAACTCAAAATCGGTTGAACGGACTGTAAAAAGATTTGGATTCATGTCTTATGTTATTTCAAATGGAGTTTAGGTACCATACCCTTGCCAGTACAACTACTTGATAGAATCTTTTCGAAATCACACTATTTAAAATTTGAAATCTGTTTTGAAAATAACGGCGTACATTTTAAGTAATTTTCAAGGAACGGCCTCCACTTAAATCGATTCAGTTACCAAACTCTAACTCAATTATATTGATCAGGAAAAGATGACATAGTTAATGAAGTCTTTTAAGCGCACTTTTATGTATAAAAAAGCCCTCTCAAACCATTCGCTTATAGTACTGCTATCAATCAACGCAAATAATTTGGTGACGGATCCCAACTACCCCATGACTAATTCACCAATTCTTTTTCCTTTACCATAAAGGGGATAGCCCATCTTAACCCCAGGGAATACAAAAGGAAAGAACATCCACCTGCGACCGGAGAACTTCATAATACAATCAGCATTAGTTTCTGCCAAGTGTATTGGATTTGGCAATATTCTCCAATTATTGCTGAAGAGTCTTCGAAGGGATTAAGACTGCATTTAGTTGAGTGTCTGACACTTGTTTCTGCAAGTTGTTGCGACAAACTAGGGACACGGGTGAGTTAGGATTAGAATATACAATGTACCTATGTTGTACGACACATTTCTGTAACATTTTCTTGATAACAAACATATCTCAGGATGGTTTTTATTTTGAAAGTGATTTTGGCAACGTGTCGATACCAGATAAAAATAAAAGTTGAATTTTCAGCGTTTGCTCAAATTCTAAAAAAAGGATTGAACATAAAATAAATAAAAATAAAATAAAGTTTATTGATTCAATAAAAACGTGTTACGGTTTTAAGATGTGACACTGGATCCTGCACTAGGATACCTTGTGTCGCAGAATCCAGTCTCTCTCGACAAATAATATGATTGTTTGATTAGACATATCAATTATATAAAACTTCGACTCTTAGATTAATACATCATTGGAATCTTAGATGTTTATCGCATAACCACTTTTTATTGGATCCAACATAATACACAGAATTACCTTTCAGATAGTACCGTGAGCTGACCTTTCCAGTAGCTGTTTAGACCATTAATAACGTTCTCACCCGATCTCAAACAGTTATTTACCCAGGCATCCTAATAACGTCATCAATTTAAAGCCCTACACCACCTACCTGGCACCTAACCTGTCCCTACCTAACGCTAACTTATGTTAAACAGCGCCCAACTCCACCAATCCCGACATTCAGGCACCGCACCCTAATATACAGGGTACATAAACTGGAGAAAAGTCTAGCCCGAAAATCATATTTACGGCGAACATTCGCACCCAAAAAACGTTTTTATAAATCATATGTAAGCAGAATACAGGTAGAACAAGGGAATGCAATATTATTCTCGTGGCGTAGTAAATCAAACACCTTCGCCGACCCGCGTGGTGGCCCTGGATTTATGTGAGAAACAACATACGTGTGTGTAGGGCTGTCATTTTTCTTTTTTTTCGGGCGAGTATATGTGGTTTTGTGTGTGGGTAGTTCCGTTTTTTCAGGCCGTGGATTTGGTTTGTACATGGATCTACATGAAAATCTTCTTTTTAAGGCAGTACTGGTTAGCATCTAACTAACATTATAAACGCGAAAGTTTGTGAGACTGTGTGCATGTGTGTGTTTGTATGTTTATTACTTCTTCACGCTAAAACGGCTGGACAGATCTGGATGAAATTTGGCACAAAGATAGATTTATTCAGGAATAGCACATAGGATACTTTTTATCACGAGAATATGTTCCCTTGGGTTTATTTTCGACTTCTACGCGGACAAAGCCGCTGGCAGGAGCTAGTAGGTAATATCAAAATAATAATACCAGCTTGAATTTACTGTCCCCTTCTCATACAGAGGAGGAGCATTACTCTTATAGGTAATGTCTAGTAAGAATTTCAAATTAGAAATTAAAAGTAAATTGTAGAAACGTAACTAAATAATAATAAAAAGCTATAAATCTGTTTAATTAATTGCAATCACGAAGGGTTCTTGACTATATAATTAGACATGATATGCCATGCCTAATGAAAGGTACAAAAAAAACAAAACCAAACAAAATGGAGGTAATAAACTAGTCGTTTAATTGAAGTTCTCGATCAAATTAGAGTGCAATACTTGGTAAAAAGCACACTTTTTCAAAAAAAAACTTATACGCTGTACAGAATGGTATAAAAAAAACTGTCCGCGCAAAGAATTGCGAACGCAATATACATGCTGGACAAAAAAGTTTTGTGTTTTAATTTCATGAAATGAGTAAATCAATATAGTGCTTCTAAAATTCATGTTTTTCTTAGAGCCAGCCCTACAAGTAACGCAGAAGCTTATAGGAGCAAAGGCAGTGGAGTGTGGCGTCTACACAATGCTAGGAAGCGAAGGAGGGCAAACGAACCCACGCGGCTTATATTAGCGATAATGTTATGAAATATTGCCATTACAACGATACGGCGTATGTGTGCAGTTTTTGTCTTTTCGCTGGCTTTTGAACTTGAAGAGTAAAACGGTAACTTTATTTTTGTACCCGCTGTTACTGTTATACTGCAAAAAGTTATGACCAGTACAGCGGTTGAGAGAATGGCTTTGTTGCTACAGGTTATGGGGTCAAATCCCTCAACACATATATTATATATTTGCGATTCAAGATTTTTCGAGATAATTAGTCCAACTATATAGTCTAGTAACGTTTCTGTATTTAAGTGGATATACTTTTTGTATTAAGTAATATTTTAAAATCAAAGAGCGTCCGGGATTTTGAACGTTCAATAAACAAAAATAACCGTCAAACCGCAGCCGAAAACAATTCTAACAGAAATATAGCATTAGTGGTAACGAAAATCCTTTTCAATAAACGTAATTAAATACAAAACAATCAAACTGAAAATCAATCAGGTACGCACAATCAAACATGGCGCCTATATTACAAACGGTGGAGAAATTCAAACAATTCCAATGGTATTTGTCGTAACTGTACAGTACAGTTAGGGATAGAAGTGGAGGATCATAATTTGGAATTACGGTGGTCTTTGGGCAGACAGTTCTACTAATCCCCAGAACTAGAACCAAAGGCTGAAGTGCCCCAAATGCCCATGCAGTGCACTTTAAAAGACAAAAATAACGTTGCCACTTGCCATCTAATGAAATAATTATCTTATCATTTTTTTTAATGCTTACTTTTAGCATACCATGCATTGTCTTCCAAACCAAACGTGTATGCATCGGTTGAGGATAAAAATTCATTTGCAAGATTTGACCCGAAAATACGTACATTTCAAGTTAATAAAAAGCTTGTAAAAAGTAAACCATCTACTCGGAGAGAGAAGAAGAGGTCTGAGCTGAAACATGAACTATTCCCAAACAATTACCAAACTTTTTAATGCGGCTGATTACAACAACAAGAGAAGACCAAAACAACGATGGATTGATTGTATGTAAAAAGATTTAGCTTGAAAATCCGTTTACTAGCGAGAGAAGGCATACTGCAAGAATAATTTTATTATCTCATAACCGGTTTTTGAGGCGTCTTTACCAAGTTCGATACCAACCAATTATTTCCTCTAAACAGACAGTTCTAGAAAAAAAATCTCAAATTAAGAACTGACGAATGATTTGAGATTTTATCTTCACTCTATGTCTCATACCATTATCATCATTTCAGAAAGACGTCCAAAGCGGTCAAAAGCGTCGCCACATCGAACAGTCCTCTGCCTCTCGCATTCCACATCTGATCCATCAAATACTTTTGTGTTTGACTGTACACCGTTACTGGTAAAGCCGAATATAAGCCGTTTGTGTTAGAATGCTGTGTGTTGCGGATTTCCGATAGTTAGAGTCAATAGTGTATTTGCTAATGGTATTGTATCATTGGGGGTTTCGTTTTCAGGGGATGTTGTGTTAGACTGGCTGTTTGTGCGTAGATGTAATTAGTATTGCAATTTGCATGTCCAGAATTGAGATATTTTGGATAATTGCAGCAGAGTTTAACAACGCAAGGTTACCTAAAACAACAGAAATATTAATTCCTACTTGCACGAAGAACTTAACTTACAGGTAGGTAGTTGCACACACGAGGTTAAATTTACAATATACGAATAATATGAAAAACTGTCACTTTAACCTTGTTAGCAACATTGCAATAATGTCGCCCAAATTTAGCACGTAATAAAAAAAACTTACAACGTCAAGTAGTAGGCAAATAATCTGTGGTGGGCCACATTTATTCATGATACTGAAATTAAATTGAATAATAGAAACCGCGAGTTATCGAAGAACAGTAAACTTTAATTTTCTTCACACAATGCATTCCCAAGAGAGAATAGGCAAGCCTAAAACTAACAAGCTCTCACAAAACCATCGCCAAAGGTACTAACCTCTACTCCGACACTAAATTTAGCATTCTCCCATTAAGGTACGAAAGGTTGCATATTATTTCTAAACACCAAACCACATGGTTAAACCTTCTAAGACTATAAAACGATATTAACACTACAAAATGCTTGAGTATAGGGTTACTATCCGATTGAAATAATCCGGGTATTTGATCATAAGTCCAGAATTTGAAAGGACATTGGGCAAAATTTATAGGGGCTTTTTTTTGTAAAACAAAAAGGTAGGTCATTTTATTAATAAGAGTCAGTGATAGCTTGATGAGGACAAGGCGATAGGCGGTATAACATGGAAGCAGGCAGATGATGAAGTTTATTAATTTTCTTCTTTTTAAGTCTATGGTTAACTTTTTTAGGTAATTTGGACTCAGAAGGTGGCAAAGTTATTAGCGTCAGGGACTTTTATGAAATATTCAAGGATACTGGTGTATGTACGCTTGGGGAACTCCAGCATGTGGGACAGGGTTACAGCACTCACATTTGCTAATTATAATTTAGGACAACTGACTCACACGGGTTATCACTTATCAGATCTGTGAATGAAGAAAATGTATATCATTAAATGATTTCAGACTTTTTCGTAGGACTATTGCTATTGGTAACCCTAGTCATGGGGAAACAATTCTCGCTCTAATACATAGGCAAGCAATATGACCATAGCAAAGCGTTCTGGTCTAATTGCCTATCGTACCGCATATTTATGGGCCCCGCGAATGGCCCATACTTCATAAGACCCTTTAATGAGCAATAAATAGCTATTAACAATAGTTGATTAAAGGCCTATTGTTGACTCGGGATTGATTTAGAAATTTTAGATTGTTTTGAAACGACGTGAAAATGAAGTGTGGATTGTACCTAGTTTTAATGTTCGTCGTTAAGGAAATTGTGTACAGGTAAAGTTTCAGGGATGATTTTTACGGGCTGTTTTTTTATGTCACTATTTTACTGTCAGTCTAGGACAATACGTGATAGTATTTCTAGTACAATTTTCTTCAATAACTTTTATTCCGTTTCAGTTACTTTTATAAACAAACTAAGAATTTGCGATAAATCGAAAATTACGCAGGAAGATTCAAAAATGAAGTAGGATATTTTTGTATTTTTAATAAAAATTGTGCGAAACATTTCAGTAACGGTCGACGCTCTAAATTTGGTATTTTTATCGATACAATATATCAGAGAAATACGGAAATACATATAATAAGAACATTAAGAACTCATTACGACGACCTTTTTTGGAGGAAGAATAAGATCGCAAATTAAACGCTAATCAACAAAAGCAATATATAAGTAGTTGAAAGAATACATGAGTATGAAAAGCAAGAATATAAAAATATTGATCCAGATCAGCAAAGCCAAATGCACAGAAGAAACAATCAATCACCACAAAGGTAGCTGAAGTTGACGACATGCAGAGAGCAAGATATCAAATAAAAATGCTAGTAAAGACACAGTTTATTAAATAGTCACACATTTTATCAACATTGAACCAACAGATTATGTGCCAAACTAAGTTTCAATTTGAGCTGAGGCGTTGCCAAAGCAAAACAAGAAAGCTTTACCAAGTCAAAAACGCTTCCATACTTCACACTATTAAAAAACAGTATCAACATCATCATGATTTCTGTGTTTTTTTTTATGTCTTTTAAGAAATATTTAAAAATGTAATATAATAAGAACAAAGATAAATAAACTATACAAAATAATAATTGTTAGCGTGTCGTGTCAGCCAATGGTTTAATAGCCACGAGCCTCGCCCAACAACTTAGGAGGCTCTTGCTAGGCGGCTGGGTCAAGGACCTGGTCCAGAAAGCAGTACTGCTGGACGCGGCTCGTATTGTTAGGAGGTTGCTCTCTCTGGAGCCCTGACCCTGACCTTTGGCAATTTGTTAAATATAATAACACTTTGCCCGAGTCGGGTTCGAACCGAATTACGAATTAGACCAATGAGGCACATTCATACTTCACTAATAAAAACCGTAAAAAAAAACTAAAACAAGTTTTCCTATTGCGACGGACTTTTCTATAGTTGTTGTAGTAAAAAGTCGTAAAAAGGGTATTGGCTGTATTGGTTATCAGTTAAATAAATTGATTATGCCGAACACAATAAGTGCATAACTCAAGACTGATTGCGAAATCAATTATAGCCTTTAAAATCGTAAAACTGTATTGGTGAGTGCTAAAGTTATTGAAATGTGAATATTTTTTAGTCATAGTTTTGTAGTCTTTTCATCAATCCGGTTTTTTTTGTTTGCTTATAAGACTAGCTGTGCGCGCATGTCCTCTTGCTATTAATATTATGTGCCTAAAATTCTAAAGTTCAACCAGATTTCTTTGAAATAAGCGTACCTTTGTACCTATTTTCTGATCCTTCTTCTTCTTGTCTCTTTATTATGTGTGTGTACATTAATGGTTAAATAAAAAAATAAAATAATTATGAGTTTAAAAAAATGCTTCTTAAATTTAGTTTCTTTTCTAAGATCAATTAAGCAAACATGTAATAGCTACAATTTTTCCCATAGGCACTAACAGGTATGCCTTTGCTAGTTCACCTTGCTTTTTTACATCAAACAAGACAAACCATGAGACAATCTGAACTACTTTTGCTGAAGACTCATAACAAATAAATTGATACCAATTACACGAATTAATCAAACCACTTTTCTGTGTAACCATACCGTACCGATACATCGGAAACAACAGGGGGGTAACCATAAGCTCTTAGAGTAAGGTTATTTTGAGTGTGTGTAAGGGACAGATTAATATGACTTATATACATCTGTCACTTACGCGATATCAAAATAACCTTACTCTAAGAGCTTATGGTCACCCCCCAGGTTTATCGATAAAAACGTTTTCGAGTCGTAAAAACTAAGAATTAAACGAACGTATACTTATTCTTAAGAGGCTGACCGTTGATTTGGTAACGAAGTTAAATTACCATTGACAGCTACCTGTGAAAGTCGCTAAAGTCGGTAATGGTCAGTAAATGACGGTAACGGATGGGAACTATTAAGAAGAAACACTTCCTATGGGTTTTAAGTAGGTGGGTACTCGTGTTGGTAGATTGGGTGTGATTTTACGCCTGTGTTGTCTTATTTTTCGAGTTAATCGGTTTGGTATTCTGTATGGGAAATACATGTTGATGTAATACTTTAAGGTTAATGACGATGATCATAGCAAAGATGATTTCCCAAACACAGGCAGCTTATGCTTATGTAATAAGTATCGTGTGCCTGATTTAAAAATGACCATATTTTTTTAATGTTCTTTTCATCCGTGTCCTTTACATTATTATGTACGAACAACAGCACATTAGGTTACTTGACTTTGTCATTTGTATGCACCTTATAACATTGTAATAAGGGTTAATATCTACAACATAAAAAAAATATCTCGTGGTCCTGGATGAATAAATTAAACATGTTTTCTAATTATGAATATAACGTGTTTTTTCTACAATATCAAACTAAAGTCATCAGGGCACAACCAATTTTTCAAAGGGGCCCAAGTTCTCTTACTAAATGGACAATCTCCATTAGTTTTGCTTAACTTGCCTGCATTGGTCTCTGAATAAAATAACTAGATAAACACAACCTGATTCTGCGAATTTATAAAGGCTAATACTCAAATTATTTTGCCTATATTTTTAGGAAATACGTGAATTTCCGTCTCCATTGTAAGCCCACCGCGTTTTTATATCTACTAAAATATAATACACCTACCTCGAAGAAACTGTTATCTTAATTTCACACTTCAAAAACACTAGCAAACGTCGACATCAACCCATTAGGCACGGTCTACACTACCTACGAACTAACACAAAACTTACAAAACTAGCAAATCGATTCTCTCGACAAAACATTCATCTATCGATTACCTTACGAGAATCGAGTACAAAAGAATCGCTCACAAAGCTTGTCAATGACAAATGAAATTCGACGTCCGACCATAAATTGTGACTAGGTATAATAAAAGATTATCTATCTCTGAAATAAATACAGGGGGAGGACAATAGGGCCTTTATTAAGGGACGTATAGACTATCCCCCTGCGGAATTGTTCCTTGGACTCGTGTATGATTCGCATCTGTTCGGTTATTGTTTTACATAGATAATTCGATTTTGGTTTCAATATGATGAGACTAAACTTTGTTGGAGTTAATTACGCATTTGTTTGTATGATTTTTTTTAAAGTAAGAAAAATTACACAATTAATTTACACAAAAACTACTAATAAGCAACACTAGAAAACTATGAACTTCCATTCAACCTTAACCTGCATTAAAAAGTGTTCCCTCTATTTGGCAGAATCTTGATGGTCCGAGATTTATTTTGCATAACACACTTGGCATAATCTTCTTAAATGCATTTTTTTTTAAATATATTGTTTGTTTGGCCGAATGCCTTGACTTTGTTGCTTAAATACTAATCGTACTCACCTATTCTTTATTAAAACCAATATCAACATTAAAATTATTTATAAAAACACATATTTTTATTACCCGACCCAATAAGTGATGGGCATTATTCAGAAAGCCCGGTGAATTTAATTATTTCAATAGTTTTACCATACTGCCTAGTCATATTTAGAAAGCACAAAAATTGAGCAAAATATAGACAGACAAAAAGTAATTTAGATAAATCAAATTGTATAAAAAAAGTATCGAATTATTAGATATTTAATGCTCATTTCTCTTAGTTTTGGTGCCCAATAAGTATCTACCAGACGTAATTTCTACATCTCAATATTTTGTTGCGTAGTTCTAAACAGATTAAAATATCGATTGATTTGATTTATTGTATGTCTCAAAGAAAGAGGATCAATCATTAAAAAAGATGACCGTTTAGATTTATTTGCTTGCTGTTTTTGCAAAAATAAAACGATCGTTTAAATACTGGCCTAATTTTAATAGGCATTTCTATAAAATAGAATTTTTTGAATGAATTATGAATTTTTTGTAATGTGATAGATGAGTATTTCAATTATTATGGATATGAAATGTATGCCAAAAGACGATTCTGACTGTGAACTTTCTGCGATATGATGGTTCTGCCTTTTAATGAATATCGATATGAAATTCATGCCTAAAGATGATTCTGTCTTCCAAAATTATGAGTTTTGAATGTATGATAAATGAGTGTATGGCAAAAGATTTTCTGCGGAAAGAAGTTTATGCTATCCGTTGTTATGCAAAATAATATTATGACATAAAAAGTTCTGCTATACAAGGTAGACCCCATTAAAACAAAGCCACTTTTTCAAAATATCAACCAAACAATATGGACTAGATCCAAATCTCATTTCACCCAAAGGACATTGGGCATAATTCACTAGCCATCACTAAAAATATAATCGAATAGAAAATAAACGGATATAGACGATTACTTGCATTATTGCTAAGTTCTGATTCAATGGTTCTGACGCCAAAAAAATGGCAATAGCGAAGCTGTCGGTAATATAAACAGGCCGTGCGAACCACGCGTTCATGAGTCGCGTGCCAGGGGTGTCACCGGGGCAGTTTATTTGGTTTTTGTTAGTTTTTTTTATCGTTTTGAAAGATAGGGTTATGGGTGCCGATCACCAAGTTTGAATATGGCTTTATTTTGTAAATCCATTACACTTTTAATTTTAGATTATTATTAGGATATTAGCCTTACAGACGAAGACATATGACTTGAAACTAAAGCAAAATATGGAAAAGTTGAGAATAACATGCAAGTTTATATGAAACCATGATGGCTATACCTAGCAGTTAGTTAAAATAACAAAGAAGATTAAGAGAAAAAACGAATTGATATTAATAAGTTCGCAGTAACATCCAGGATATCTATTGTACTGTTATATGCTATATATGTAGGTTTAAGTAACATTATAAATTACAATGGGTAGATTCTCAATATATTGTTTTATAATTACATTCTTAGTGACTTAATAATATGAACTAAGTACGTACCAAGTTTGAATATTCATAATGAATTTCGATTACCAATTAATTCATAAAAATACTAATTAAAACAAAGTTATAGTTATGTCTTTCTTAAAACTAATGAGGCGTTTTAATATAATTGGTAATTAATTATGCATAATAGATTAATATTAATTATGGATATTAGTTGTCTGTCGCTGTTTCTCTGTTGTTGACCTCTAAATATAATTACAGTAATATCATATTTTAGATATTTTAATAGTGCTCCAAAAGATCTGCATATTTTCGGAACGGCAATAAAAATTCTCTGGTCTATAAAAGAGTATATAATTTAGAAACGAAAATATTTTAGTAATAATTTAACATACTTATTATATATAATATGGTCCACGTTTTAAAACCGATATGCCTCTATATTTTTCTTTGTGTTGATCTTTTCTAGGTGCCTTACTAAGATGCCTCTATTTGTATTCTTAGCTTATACCAATTCATTCCTCCTTAGCCTTTTCTGAGAAAAATCCAGAGTTAATTTGAAACAAAATATCTAGCTCTTTGATATTTTCTCTCAGCACAACCCTACCCAAGCCCCTACCGGATCGATAGAACATTTTATTTCTCTCTATTATAAATCCGAGGGGAGCATTATAAGGAGTGTCGCGTGTGTGCAGTTACCGCTACTGTGCCATTAACGACTGCCACTGGCAACTGGCAAGTTACTGTGCAACTTTTTTTTTGGTGGGTAGTTCAAATATTATGTTTAAATTTGGAAGGGAAGAGCAGTAGAGGCAATTAAAATTGCAAATGTTGTGAGCTTCATCTAGAAATGTCGGTGGCCTTCTGCTGGTGATTACTGTTAAGTAAGAGAAAAAAGATGATATTGACGACATAATAGGCAAATAATACTTTACTCAGTAATTATTTCTAAGATCTCATTGTTGCGTTTTATAGAATTCATTTTTTAACCTTCTAGCTATTAAGAGGTGACGCCATCTCTGGCATTGTACCTATTTTTAATCCCTATTTCAAGTGCCTTTTTTATGACAATCGCGACAATGCGACACCGTGACTATTTTTCGAAAAAAAATGGGAGCCGTTATATGTTAAAGGTTGTTGAAAAATTCTACTTATGTAAAACATTAAAATAGCAGCGTCTTTGATTCGACTTTGATCAAGATCAGACAACCTGTCAACACTGAAATAACAAACAATCAATAACAGAATTGCCTGCAGAGCTAGCATTAGGTAAAAAACTCTACTTACGTGATTAAACGGATTAATATCACAACATAAATGACACAGTGGGAGGCAAAATAAAGGGCATTCGTATCGTAAAAAAAATAGAGTTAATCGGATTTGAAGATAATAATAGTCCAAAATAATATCTATACAGTGATTTACGATCTATTGTGATTACTATTTTTCTACACTTTACTATAAAAGAATTGCCTACTATCATTTTCTATTCTAGTGTCCCAAATATAATGGTTCTAGCGTCTATAGTAGAACTAGCTTCTATGATATTCTAGTGTCTGATATAATTTATGGTTTCGCGTGAGTTCTATCAAGCTTTGTATTTTTTCGTGTACTTGGTTTGTACTTTTGTTCTGAACGGCCTTGCTTTAGCTATAAAATATTTAATGAGAATGTGTTTTGTATGGTTATTATTACTTGAGGGTTCAAAACTTTAATTATTGGCAAGGCGTGCTATTCAACCGAATACCTAGAATCGCATAATTAATGGCTGATTCTTAATGTCAATCAATCTTTATTCATAGGAATCCTCTTGACTCTTTGACAAGCAATTTTATACAAAAAAAATGGCAAACCCTCTGTTGTAAACATTAATAAAAGGCCAAGTGCGTGACAGACTTCGCACATATAAGTTTTAAACTGTCATGGTCACTAACACTAACATTATAAGCAGGATATTCACGGCATTTTGCGGGTGGGTGTTTCATAAACACCCACCCGCAATAACTTCAGTTTATCCGTGATCATGGTGCTTGCAACAGCACCGAAATATCGGAAACTCGCAACAAACAGTAAACATGGTAAATATCCCGCTTATAATGTTAATGTTAGACTTAGCACATTTAAGGTTCCGTATCAAATAAAGAATATATTGGTATTTGTTAGTAAAATATACGCAATAATAAACATTATCACCAAATTTCAAGTTCATAGGTCAATGGGAAGTTAAAAAATTCACCGGCTCAAAATTTTGTGTCAAACGGCGGACAGACAGACACATGAGTCACATCAATAGGGTTCCATTTGGACCCTTCGGGTATGGAACCCAAATTATTAGACAGACTAGCTTCTGCCAGCGGCTTCACCAACGCAAAAGTAGAAAATGAGCCCGAGGGTAAATTTTCCCGGGATAAAAAGCATCCTATGTGCTGCTATTCCTGGCTATAATGTCTGTGTGTTTGTCTCTATGTCAAATTTCATCCAGATCCTTTCAACCGTTTGAGTGTGAAGAAGATAAAATGGATAACTAGAGGCAAACACACTACACACACATAAACTACACTAGTATTAGACAAAAAGTAAGATTTTAAGTTTTCGAAATCAGGCATATATATACAGACATACAGGTAGTTTACAAAAAACTAGAACTGAAAACCTGGCATAAGCATCCTACAAATCCAAAAAAAAAAACACAATAGAAAACCGATTCTTCCCATTTCCAACAAAGAACAATACTAATAAAGTTATTCTACATCAGAGAAGAATTCCACAATTTCAAAGCAGTGTCCTGTCTGTGAGCTAAATAACATAATAAAGAGAAAATAAATGGAGTCGCACTGCAATGCGAATAAATGTTACAAAGTAAAAGTTATCTCTCATCTTGTTGTAGTTGTAAACATATTATATGATGTATTTTGTAAGTTTTTTAAGCTTTGTAAATGTTGCTTTGATCTTTTGAACGTTAAATTTGTAAAAAGATAATGCTAATGTGCTATTCCAGATCTGTTCAGCCGTTTTGGCGTGATTGAGTAACAAACACACATGCATCCATCCATCCAAACTTTCGCATTTATAATATTAGTAAGATAATCTGCTTGTTAAGTTTTAACTGTCCCTCTGCATCTCCATTTTGAGAAGAAAGTTAATCCTATCACTATCATCAGCCTTATAATGTTCCCACTGCTGGGAAACAGGTCCTATCCTCTCTGTGGGAGAGGTGATGGGCCTTAATCCGCCACGCGGGCCTAGTGCGGGTTGGTTGATGTCATGCGTCTTCGATTTTTTGGTTAATCCTATACTATAGGCAAATTTCTGGGCATCGGCACCAATAAATAAAAAAACATTTGTATTCGAAACTCTCTGTAAGTCTGTATAGCTAAAATACATACCTTTCTCAAGCTCCTTATATAAAGCTTAAATTAAGTCACACTCAGTGTAAGCGCCTAAATAAATAAGATAAGCATCGGTTTTTTCCCGTACATAGTGCCGCAAAACAACTGACAACTCCAAAGCGGAAACCCAGTGAAATTTAAGTGATAAATACAAGTTATTTCAATTCAAAAATGCATTTGTCAGTCTGCCATATCAAGACCGAAAAACCACTAAAATATGAAAATCCCCGAAACACTCCATTTCGCAGGAACACCTCATACAATCCAATTAACCTAAAAAATAAGTGGGGCAGGAAAACAGTTTGCAGCAATCGTGAATAAAAACAAAGTTGCACCTTCTCATGGTGCGGAGTAGATGGTTCCTGACCCAGTTTTCCTCAACCCATTGTGGCACTGGAGTCATATTTTCTGGAGTGGCTGTGCATACGTTTTCACACAATGCCCTTTTTAAAGTGGTGTTATGCCCTAAACATATCACATCGGAATTGGAACGGTGTCAAGTGTTTATCTGGGATGATTTACAAAAGTGAGTTCGCTGTCAAACAGTTTAGTAACTTTAATAAAAGGTTGGTGCGAAAAGCTGGATCGAAACTTGTGAAAATCATTTTCATTAACACGCTCTTTTTGGCTTGGTATGTATGTATCTATGTAACGGAATCTTTGAATGTGATTTTCACCCCCTTCAAAACGTCAGATTAATTTGAATCAATGCACACTTATCTAGCGCCGATGACAATGCAATATCTAATAAGAAAAAAACATAAAGAAATTCGACTTATTTTTTTATAACTAAAAAGGAAAAAATAAATAATAGCTAAAAAAACTAAAAAACACGCTTTAATAGAAAACCAAAATAAAAACTAGAAAAAAAATTCAATAAATTTAAATTGGGAATAGTGTGATCAGTTCCTGTCCGTCCTGCTGCCTGCCTAGCTGTCCAGTCCACCACAAGCAACGATGTGTGAAGCCAGACCTTAGAATTTCTATTCTAAATATCATTTTTCTAGTATATTTCTTAATAACTCTTTTACTTTAATAACGTGGCTTACGTTAAGCTCGTCTGAATGAATGCATTTTCGAATAGTGTCCAGCGAGTGAGATTGTAAGTGAACTTAAAAGAATAGAACTGCAGAATCCGGATGCTACAGGACAAGCTTCCAGTTTTCAAAAAGGTATTTTCGTAAAGCAGGTCAATAGAGACATGTCAAGGGTGAGCGTTAGTCCTTATTTTACCTAGGTCGTTTTTTTAAGCTGCTTGAACGGACCTGAAATTGGGTCAATTGGCTCTTGTTTCTTGACTTTATGCTCCATTATAAATAATAGTAGTACTACTAAGGATGCGAAATATTTACTGTAGGTCAGTTTATACAGTTTCGTGGTGTTTCCATGGATATTTGTAAGAAAAAAAATTTCTAAAAACACAAATTCATACAATCAATTGCAATGTCTTTGATTTTGTTTATTCAACAGTATTAATTTCGAATGTTACGTTGTCAAGTATACGATTTTTAAACATTTCCGGAATTTCCTTCGGTTGTGAAAGAGAGTGTGATTTTGTGTGTTGCCCAATTAGGGTGTAGGTTTAGCACGCGCAAGACAGGACACAAATCATGTGATAAAAAGCCACAAAATAATTGGTTGAAAATATAATAATTTACCCCAACAAAAACTAGTTCCAGTCAGAACCGCATTATCCTACTCCCAAAAACTAATTCACCATACAAAACTAGAGCATTATAATGTAATTTATCTAATAGTTAACTAAACTAAAGTCAATTACGGACATTAATTTCGTACAAGCGCACTCCGAGGTACATCCATGCACTATGCGCTAGCTCTGACCCCATTCTAGTAGTGTCATGCGAGAGTGAACCAAACAATACAATGGTATTGCTAAAAAGGTTTTTAGTAGCAGTGTTGTCTGTGAAAAATTTTGTTTTTTTTTGTTTGTTTTCTGTTTACTTGTCTTTGCACTTTTTAGTGAGAGGTAGAGTTTTTGTTGTGGGGTATTCATGTTTATTTACGAAACCAAGCACATCTAAATATCTTAAGCCTAATCCAGAACAAGGTCTACCTGTGTGCCAAGTTTCGTTCAAATTCGTTTAGCGGTTTAGACGCGAAAGCATAACAAACAAACAAACTCACATTCCCATTTATACGACAATATTACTCAGGCTCTTTCTAAAAACGACATCTTGATTGGCAGCCCTATCGCATTCCGCAATCTCTTCCAGGCAACCTGGAAGACAGGACCTTTAGGACCTTCAGGACAGAGTCCAGGCTAATTCGAAATGGCTGTTTTGTTTTATCTATTTGAAATATAGGGTTAAGGATTCCCGAATCAAATGACTTTTCTGTTGGTAGGTTGACGAGTCTCTCCGTTAATTAGGTTGTTTTAGGAAATGAGGTGTAACAATGTAAATTATTGTGATTTCAACCACCTATATGTGTTTAGAAAGAAAAGTTAAGCTTGCATACAGATAGCGTTTACACAACATTTTATTGTTTACCTGCGAAATAATCTCAAAGGACGTCGTGGATAGTTTTAAAGATTTCTGTGTTTCTTTCAAAAGCAGACAAATTAAAAAGGCAACAAGAACTGTCAACTTTAAACACACATAAGGACCTAAAATATAATAATAATATTAACCCATTTTATTTAAGATCTAATTAGTACACTAGTGTACACTCGTATTATAACATATTCTAGCATTTCGTAGCTTAAGGATGTGACGTCAACTAGACCAGAATTAGCATAATGGACACAACAGCGGTGTATTTAGAGGTATGAAATATAATCTGTGGTATATAATTCCGTGTTATTACCCACCTCCTCTGACTAAACGTACGTTGGGAAATAATAGAGGATTTAATAATTGAGCCAGTAATGTAGTAAGCGTTGCACGGAAGTTTGCGGTTTTTATTTGCGAAGCTTTCATAGCACAGGTAAAAATTATGTTTAGATACTTCAGCTATTCGTATTCGTATTATATTCAGGCGAACCGACGCCCACTGCTGGACATAGATAGGCCATCCCATCCTTTTAATGCAAAATATAATAAAAAAAAATGCTACTTCTAGTTTGTGCATCAACAACGCAGTTTCTTAAAATACCTTTACACTTTGATATATATTTTCAAAACCATATCTTGCCGTACGATTCACTTCCAATATTTACATATTAAGCCATGAAAATGGATTTTATAAAATTGTATCATGCTAAAACTTTTTTTTTTATTATTATAAGTAGGCTCGCGCTTGACCACTATCTCACCCGGTGGTAAGCGATGATGTGGTCGACGGTGACGCACGCTTGAACTACTATCATAAAATACCTTGCACGATCCTTCATACTTCCATCCAAACCAAAGATTATTTCAATCAATATAACAGAAACTAATACATTGGTCACGTTCGTATTTCTGTTTATATTATACTCCGCCAAAACCGTAACGTATATACCACCATATTTATAAAACAATGCCAAAGCTACACCAAGCTATCCATTGATTTATGACCGAATATGCCTTTGACAGCTCGGTGTTGCCATTCAAAAAATATGTATATATTTTTGTTACGTTTTATAGGGCAATAATTTTGATGGAATAGTCGTAAAATTTTGCTTTAGAGTTTATGGTATTGTTTATTTATGAAAATAGGGTTTAATTTTATTTTTTTGATGGCTTTATTTGAAATTTTCATTGCCTATTTTGCCACGGCCATCAGAATGGCCGTATTTTAATGTTACCTAAAATACACATTATTCCATCTCCACGTCAAGACGGCCATCTTACAATGTAAAGCAGAATTACAGCAGACGTCTTGAAATAGATCACAAGAACGATTCAAGTCCCATAAAAACAACATATAAATGTAATTTATATGACGACTCGTTATCGCAGATGCAAGAGGATACATTGGTAACTGTATTTCGAATCGGACCCAATACATGTATCAAGTAAACAATATTGGCAGTTTTAATTAAAATAACTCATTTCATTCTGATACAAACACATCATTCAGCCTGGAGTCACTTATAGCAGAGTTCACTCTGTTACTTTTTAAACTGAATCCCTGTCTCTACACGAAATGGATGTTGTTGGACTGTCAAAATGAAGCGATTTTCATGAGGACTCCATTATACATGGTGTAATTCCTAGTTCATCTTTTACGATATCACATCAAAGACGAAACATACTCTTTGCCACAAGCCACATTCATAATTTTCAATTTAAAATAACTACATCAAAACGTTTCTTTAATCTTTTTTCACGGACTTACAACTCGCTGTTCGTGATACTAACTTGTAAACTTAGAGAATACACCACTAGATGGCGGTTGCGAACTTCTTTTTGTTGCCAGTGTTGCCACTGTTAAATTTACTGCAGCGGAGTGGAGAACTTTGTTGATTACCGCACTTGAAGAGTGAGTACGTACCTGGAAAAAAATAAAAGTTTGTGTTAGTTTCGATTGTAATGTAACTTATATTAACATTGGATGTAGCACACGGGAACAAGTAGTTTTGTTTCGTTTTCGGGATAAATAGTGCCCTAAGCGTACATCAGGTAAGACAGTGATCAATTGCAAGCTTATCAGCAGTTAAAAATGTCCTTTAGATCAGCATTGTCTATACATCGACTGATGAAAATAAATGCCTAGCAATATTATAATGCTTTTTAGTAGGTTCGTTTTGAAGGCCGAAGTACTAATTTAATTCATTCAATACAACCTAACTTTTAAATTCTACTGAGTATACAAAAACGTCATCAACATAGCATGATACTCTCAATATTTTAACAATAATCCTGCTCGGAACTCAAGCGTAACCGCAGTGCAGAGCTTGTAACACCATACTTTGATACTATTCAGACATTTAATTAGTAAGTTGAGCTGGGTATCAATTAGAGCATTCACACTAATTTAATCAGACTACCCAGATAATCACAGTCCAGTAACCGACTTAGGTCTTTCTGAGAACGAGGTAATGTGTTTTGTTCACATGAAATGTGATGTTGTATATTATGTATGTATCTACAGAACATATCACCATCGCTCACTCTCAGGTGAGGTGATGCTAAAACGCGAACCTATGAAAAACTAAGTATTCGAAAGGATAACAAAAAAAACTACGGATTTTGTACCTAAAATTGCAATAATTTCGAATAAAATAAAAAATACTTTTCCTGAATATAAATAAGTACAGTCAACCACATCAAAAGAAAGCCATGCTACCAACATGATCGATCATTCCTTTCATCTATTCAAAAAAAAAACGAAAATGACAAAATCCATACATCCCCACTGTAGTAGTTATTAGGAACCACTTGAATTATTCATTGGACGAGGGTAGACGAAAATCTTAACTTTTAACAGCAACTTTCAACTTTAACGGGTAGAAAATTAAGTCCAATTTGGAATGGTAACTTCGTCTGAGTGTTCAATCTTCGGATTTCAATCAGGACATTTAAATAGAGACGAGGTCTTAACTGAGGACTATTGGTTTTTGCAGGACAAAGTTTAGTCAAGTAGTTTCATGGTCCTTTGATCTTTTTAGCCTGTAACCTCAAAGTTTAAGAGGCATCTGAGTATTTCAGGAGATATGTGGCTATTAAATGCAGAAAAATCTCTCAAATTTCTATGTTAGCATGCAAAGCGAAAATTTAAATGTTTATTAGAAACGGCTTTATAGACCATTTATTTTTCGAAAACGGTCTTTGCTTTGCCAAGAGACTAGTGAAATAATTATGATTTCGGTTTAATAATCACAATAATATTAATAAAGGCGAAACTTTGTGAGTGTTTAAGTGTATTTGTGTATTTCTTCCTCTTTTACGCAAAAACTACGGAACGGATTTGGATAAAAAAATTCACAGAGATAGATTATAGTCTGGAATAGCACATGATCTTGAATCTGAATTTTTATCCCGGGAATATTTGCCCTTGGGATAATTTCACAATACATGCGGGCAAAGCCGCTGGTAGAAGCTAGTATTAAATATTATCATAAGTAGGTGCCTAATTCAAACTACTACCTTTAAGAATGTTACAATCGTTCTCTGAATTAAGCTTCTTAGATATTTAATAATCTTAATTCATCTTTTATTTTTCTTTACATTACTTTTTCATTAATTCTCGAATTTATTATGACAAGAAAGTAAGGTTTTAACAAATGCTAAATCGTTTGACTATTACTTTCAATCCTAGAAACTAAAATAAAAGAAGAAAATCCATTAAACAATGAGACTTTTGCGTTAATCTTAAAATCATTTCTTAAGGTTTCAACTGCAAAGAAAATGAGAAAATGATTAAATTTTTATGAGAAATGACTGAACTGGAATAACTATTCATTCGGACTATGATTTGTGAATGAAATAGGATTGAAAAATGACCGAAGATAATGTACTTAATTGAAAAAGGAACGTTTTCGTTCCAATCTTGATACCCGTTGAAAAAACCATTCATCTTGCAAATAAATTGTCCCTTTTGCTTCTGATTTTTTTTTCAGTTTTAAGATTCTAATTAGGTTTTAAAGATTCACATTAATGATATAAAACTCGAAAACATTTTCAAGTCTCTTCTCCCCCAAAAGGGTAAAAGTAAAACTCGTCTTACACCGGGAGTTAATTCGAATTAAGTTTTTATGCGGTCATAAAAAATCCAGAGTCCACGTTAACGTTTAGCATAAATCTGCAATATTTAAGGAAGTTGCCCATTGGGAGGACAGTTTAAGGACAGTCGAGATGGCGCTAGCTGTCATGTAAACATTGAGCTCCCGTTATAAAAATTTCTAAAATTATTATTTAAACACTATCTACTCTAATACATCATAAAAGTTAAGAAGATAGTACAATACGCGTGTGAAAGTGTTATCCTAACAAATTATTCGCTGTGAAACTTATGGACGAAACTTATAAATTTGGACAAAACTTTGTGAAAAAAATCAATTTTGAGTGTAGTATTTATGACTCTAATGAACTACATATTGCTAAATACTTAACTAAAAAACGTGTGACAAATAAAATATAAACAATTACATCGAAAAAAGTGAAAAAAAAAAGTGAGTCATAGTGAAAAAATATTCAAATCGTTCAAATCACAACCGATATCATTAACGATTTTTTACTTGGAAGAGCCTACTGTTCGACTATTTCGACAACACACTTAACAGACACGGTGGCAGGTACGGCAAACCGCCTACATGATACATTTGTAGCCTATGACTCGAGTTCGATCCCCGCAAACGAATTCACTTTTTGGGATATCTACAAATTAATCGGAATTTATCTGATAGTCAAGAATAACAACGGGCAACGAATACTTACAAACGACGGTAGTAGTACCATCATTAATACAATTTATAACTGCAATCTAAAATGAATTTCTTGGAGAATATAACTTTCCGGCGGAACCGCACACGGTCGGAACCAAATGATGACGAAAGCGATATTATATCACAAACTTTGAACTGTACGACGAGTAGTCTACCCGATATATCCGAAGATGAGGACGCTCCGCAGTTAAAAATATTGAAAGATGAGGTAGCGAGACTAACATCTCAACTTACTAGTGCTCACAAAGAAATCGAGCTTCTGTCATTAGAAAACAGTCAGCTAAAAGAATTGAATGATGAATTTTCAAAAAAAAATGAAATGTATAAAAAACTTATTAACAGTCCAGGAAAACGTGTACCGAAGACAACATTAATGACACCTAAAAACACACCTAAAAATAACACGAAGACAAAACAAACCCAGACCACTCCAACTATTGAAGAAAATGACATTTTACGTACTAAAACTGTCAACTGCAACGATTGCGTCTCGAAAGAAACAAATAATATAAAAACAACCAGAACTGATGTTGTTATATCTCCTTCCGTGAAACATAAAATATGCCTAGTAAGCAGCGAAACTTCAAACAGACTTTATACAATTGCACAAAAAACTAATTTGTGTAACTTTGAAATCTGTCACTATCGCAAACCAACATGTGGGTTGTTGCAACTTATTGACAAAATCGAAAGAAAAGTACATAACTTTACACACTCGGACTTTTGCGTTATTTATATCGGCGAGGAAGACTTTCGAAAAACGCATAACTACTTAGAACTAGTCATATCTGTCAGGGAAAAATTGTTACCACTGAATCATACAAACTTCATAATTTGTTTACCGACTTTTAAATATATGACAGATGCCAACATAATGTTTAACAGCCGTATAGAAACCTTCAATAACCTTCTTTATTTAGATATAAATACGTGGAATTATGCTCATTTACTAGACTCAAATTTTAATCTACCTTACAATTACGAATCCTACAGTAACAAATATGGAACTTTAAATTACTCTGGTTTAAAGATTGTTGTATCAGATTTGCAAGACCTTATATTTGACCTTGGCGACCTGACTACTACACACTTGGAAGTGGACTGCCCATCTCAAAATCGAAATACTCAGCCTATAGATTCACAACATGCAAATACTCAGTTTTTTCTTTAAATACCTTACCATTTTACATCAGAACATAGCTGGACTAATTAATAAAATTGATAATCTGACTGTAAAGCTAGTGGAATTATCTGACAGAGGAACTATTATAGATATTATTTGTATCACGGAGCACTTCGTACAAAAGGGTTTTGAAGATTTATTACACATTCCTAATTTTTGTCCAGCAGCTTTTTATTCTAGAGAAGTGAAGAGAGGAGGAGCGTGTATTTTTGTTAGAGTAGGATTACAGTTTAAGGAAATACCGGAAATATCAAAACAATCGGTTTCAGGGATTTTCGAATGCTGTGCCGTAGAGATAATAACTCATAAAATTATTATAATTTGTGTATACAGAATCCCTAAACCTAATTATGAAATATTTTATGAAAAATTAGATTATGTTTTAAGTAAAGTTTCTATCTCTTCGAATAAAAAAATAGTCTTGTGCGGAGACTTTAATATTGATGTTTTGAAAAGAAACAAGGCAACATTAGAATTGGAGTTTTTTCTTATGAAGTATAACCTAAAACTATCACTTTATACACCCACAAGATTAAGTAGTAATACCTGTATTGATAATTTTGCACACAACTGCAGGAAAGGTTGCGAAACTGAAGTTATAGATTTAATCCTTTCAGATCATGTATCACAAATAATTAAAATACCTATTAAAAAAACCTGTAAATTACAGTATTGGAAAACTAAAAAGCAGGACCTAAATATGAATCATTTACTTACTTTTAAAAAACATCTTAGCAGTCTATCATTTACACAGGTTTTTGATGCACAAGAGGCAAACACAGCTTTTGATGATTTCATGGATGATTTTACTCTTTTTTATAAGCTGTGCTTCCCGGAAAAAATTGTAACAATTAAAACGAACAAGGAAACAAAATGGATTTCTCGAGGAATAAAAATATGTAGCAAGAAACAAAAGCAGTTACTTTGGGCTTATAGGTTAAATTCTAACTCACAAAATAAAAAAAATCTTAAAAACTACACAAAACTTTATAGGAAAATTATTAAGCTAACACAAAAAGCTCAAAATAATCATTTTATAAACATCGCTGAAAACAAATCAAAGGCTACATGGCAAATAATAAATAAAACCAAGTTATGTTTGCCACAGGAGTCAATCATGACCATAAATAGAGATAATCTAACGTTTACACACCCTATAGACATTGCGAATGAATTTAACAATTATTTTATTGACGAAATTGAAAATAAAACTAAAGCTGACATAACGTTAAATAATATTAATTTAAAAAATCAGACATTAAATTCCCTATTCATGCAACCTGTTACTGCCGATGACATTATAAAAATAATTTCTAACCTAAAAAACACGAATACTGTAGGATACGATGGCATTTCTACAAAAGTCATAAAATTTGCAAGAGACGTAATAGCACCTCCATTGGCGCATATTATTAACTTGTGTATTGCTAATGGCGAGTTCCCAAACAAGCTCAAAACGGTTGTCATAAAACCTTTACACAAAAAAGATGACAAATCGGACTTAAAAAACTATAGACCAATAGCGAAAATCCCAATATTCTCGAAAATTTTTGAAAAAGTTGTATATAACTCTCTTTACTCGTATTTCGAAAAGTATAAATTATTTTGTAAGGAACAAAAGGGATTCCGCAAAAATATTACAGTTAATATGGCATTCTTTGACCTCTTAACAAACATCATGTCATCTGTAGATAAGAGAATTCCAGTTTGTGCTATCTATACTGATATGTCCAAGGCTTTTGATCATGTGGATCATAAAATTCTGTTGGAAAAACTGCATAGCTACGGAATAAGAGGAAATATTCTTCAGTTAATAGAGTCATATTTAAGCAACAGAATTCAATACACAGAAGTCTCTAGAATCTGTCCGAAGACTAAAATGGAAACCATTTATGTATCAAAGCCAAGACACGTAAAATATGGTGTTCCGCAGGGTAGCGTACTGGGGCCACCATTTTTTCTAATTTACATCAATGACCTCCCAATTGCAACATCAAATAAAATGATTCTCTTTGCGGATGACAGTACAGCTGTGATTAAGTGTGAGAATCATATTAATTACGAGCAGGACATAAATACTTGTTTACATGACATAATAAATTGGCTAAATAATAACAATTTAATTATAAACCTCAATAAAACAAAAATAATGCAATTTCATCAACGCAGTGAAAACCCAAATATTAGTATTGCTTACCAAGGTTGTAATATTGAGGAAGCAAGCCAGGCACGGTTTTTGGGTATAGTTATTGACAGTAAACTCACTTGGAAACCTCATATTGAAGTTGTGTGCAAAAAACTCAGCAAAACCGCGTATGCTCTCCGTCAACTTTCAAAAAAAGTCAACATGCAGGCTCTTTTATCAGCATACCATGGACTAGTTGCCTCTGTCTTGCGGTATGGTATCATATTTTGGGGGCAGTCTACCGATAGGGAACTAGTATTTAGAATGCAAAAGCGATGTATAAGGTCAATGTGTGCGCTTAAAACAACAGATAGCTGTCTTCCCTATTTTAAGTCTCTAAACATTTTAACTTTCCCGTGTTTATACATTTTAGAAACATCATTGTTTGTAAAAATTCATCCAGAATTATTTGTAAAACTGTCAGCAGGCAGAAAAAATCCGACACGGGCTCAATATGTTAATAAACTATCCCAAGTAAAATGCAAAACGGCACTTATGCAGAAGAGTTTCTTTGGTCTTGCCCCACGAATCTATAATAAAGTACCTGATGCAATAAAAAATATGACTGTAATAAAATTTAAAAGGGCACTAAGCCAAATATTAATAGAGAAATGTTATTACACAATTGATGACTTTCTTAATGATAAATTATTACAATGACATAAAAACGTATTATTGTGATGGACATGTATTATTATTCTCTTTGACATTATTATAAAAATTCTACTACTTTCACTTGACTAATTTTAAAAAAGATATTTTTTTTTGTATTTTGATAAATTGACATTTAAATTTATATTATCATTACAATTTTATATTACTATTTTTTGTGAATGAAATAATTTTTTGCATGCCCACAAGACGGTAGAATATGGAGGAGCTAATTACCTTTAAAAAACATCTATGTACCAATCACCCATATTTGCAAAGAAATAAATGATTTATGATTTATGATTTATGATTTATGATTTAAAGTGTTCGAATAATATATTTATGCTCGGTGTGTTTCCCCCCTTATCTGGGAACTTTGACACTGTTGTAATGTTTCATTATTATAAGAATAATTGTGTAGGGGACGACTTTATTGACGGTTGAAATTATGACAAGATTTTTATTGAGTTTGTGAAAAATGCTCGCCAATTATTTGCTTTTTATGTTTTTATTACCATTCGCAATAGTAGTAATAGAATTATTTTGTTACTCTCCCAACAATTCCATTAGTCTTCCAACTGAGAAAGAAATGTCACTCTTATGACTTTGTAAAGGCTTGTAAAGCATTTGTTATGTAAAGAACAATTAAGTTTTAACAACTAACATTCATGAGAACAGAACCATTAATTTTATTTTCAAAGCCGACTGTATAATTTGAATAAATTTGTGTACACACAAAGTTACGACAAACACAAATGCATGTTTTGTTTCAATCTTCATTTCGAATTACTATATTTTATGTCTTTGCTCAAAAATAAAGCGAAACACGCATATTTTAAACAAAACAAGCTCAGTATAATGTATGCAGACTTAAAATATGAAAGACAAGAAAATTTATTCAGAACATGAACATTACAACAGTATAAGGCATTCTACAACCAGTATTAGCATTCAACCAAGTGTTGTATAGCAAATTAGCTATATGTATATAGTTATTATTAATCAAAAATCGATTCGATCCAAATTATTTCGTCGATTGAAACCTTAATAGACTAATTTCATTACCATAAATGAACAATTTAATTTATTTACAAGACGCTTTAGTTCGAAATTTAAAATAATATCGGAAAACGATATTAAAATTAATAAAAATCTAGAGACGATATTAAAATTTAATTAATATTTTCGACGCAGACTGTACTTTAAAAGACAATGAGCTTAAAATGGCGCTTTGAATAGAAATTCGAAAAGGGTGATTCTGATTTTCTTATAGAAATATTATTAAGTGACGGGGGATCGATTCTGTCAGACAAAGTACCAATTGGGGGGAAAGGGAGAGAATAAGATTTCCTTTTAAGTTGTTTGGGGATTGTGTTTGTTGACACATTACGGTGTTGTTTGAACCCCAATTATTAAATTCTTAATATTGGGAGTGCAGATGATCAAAGAGTTATTAAATGGGGACTTGGATACCGATTTGGGGGACGGTTGTTTTGAAGTGACACTTAGCGGTATTTATTGCAATTATGGGGTTTTTTGACTGCAGTATATTTACTGCTCACTGAATTATTTAACTCCATTGTGAGTTGTGACTCTGTTTTGGACAGGCGAAAACGGCTTTTAGTTTTAAATGTTGGTTTAAAGGCTGTCTTCTCTACTACAGATAAGCTAAATAAAATGTATCTTAAAATTTAGCTGTCAAAATTTTTGACTTAAATAACTTACACACCATGGTAACCCGAAGTTAACGAACTCACTTTTAAAATGAGCCCAGATGCCGTTAAAACTAAGCACTTTTTTTCTTTTCTCTTCTGTAACTTGACACAATGAGACAATCTCCCGATATTATTTATATTTCTGTGTCATTATTGGCAGAAGGAATTGTTGGAAGTTCTTTCATACATAGTTTTATTTTTTCTGTTTGAATCTCGAACTCAGCGTAGGGACACCGTGCCGCTTTAGTCGGCTGTATGAGATACTTTCTGTACCCTGGCACTAAACCACTTATTTTTATCAATAACATATGCACTTTTGTAGTGGCCGTCAGTTTGCGTGTTTTTAATATGCAAATACAGATCTAGATAAAACGCTTTACAGTGTCCGATATCTCCCCTAGTTGAAGAACTGGACATTGCAAATAAACATAACCCAGCGTCTGAACGAAACACCGAAGGGATACCTCCGTAATACTAATTAAAAATTTACATTTTGAAAGGATGTTTTAATTCATTATTAAAATTTCGCGGTTGGAGTTGCTTTAACTCGAATAATTCACATAATTCACGTCAAATAACGCATTATTATTCGGTATACATGTTAGGGCTGGCAACAATGTAGTTAGACACAATTAAAATTAAGATAAATGACAGTTTTAAAAGTTTGCCTAGCTAAATAAAAGATTACCCTTCCGAGGGTAAAATAAAGACTTAAAATTACGTCAACGGCAAATTATTATCGCCACAACAATCGCCGGAATTAAATAACAAATTCAACAAAACCTGGTCGTAAAATAAATTTATTGTTTCGCTCATTTCCACAGTGACTCAGTCAGAAACCTTAATTTAATCTGCGATAATAATTATGTATGCTGGCCACATTTGGCTGAGATCATCTTCCGATACAAAATATGCGTATCCGCGGTCGTAAAAATGTGCTACCTGGGTTCTAATGGCCAAAAGGACCAAATTAATAAGTTCTTATGTTTGTTTTCTCTGCTCCAAACAGTAAAAAAAGAATGTAACCGGTTGTTTTGTTTTAATTTAAATTTGGAAGCATTTTTCAAAACTTGCTCTATAACCTTTTTGATGGGTACAGCCCTAGCTTCAAACGGGGTTCCGTTGCTGACCATTGTTTTATAATGTAAACCGCCCGAAAAAGGTCTTTTGTCCTTAATTCTTTGGACGGAATCTTTTCTAACTTTCATCCTAAATTATGGTGTTCAAGCGTAATCACTTTCGACCCCTGACACTTAGTGAAAAGGCAAATTATTTTGTGTTATTTTCTTTTTTCATTGTATGTCGCTGGCTAATGTTTTAAAAACGCTAATTACTTTTTATTAAACAAGGTTAACAGGGTGTTGAACTCTGACAGGGTTGTCTTTTTATGTGTAAAGATTTCAAGCATTAAAGTGAAAATAATATTTAACACAACATTTTATTTTTTGCTAGTGAGAATAGGGTAGTTTACTAAAAATTAGTTTTTTGTCCGTGTCGGGTAGATTCATAAAAAATATTCGACACGTATTTTTTCTTTTGACACGAAAACTTAGTGACGACGATATAATGCGTTGAAATACCGTGAAACGTCACGCCGCTAGTACACTTTATACTGTCTTAGTGACGTCACAAGCCCCCATTCTTGAATCTTGGTGCGCTTTAACTTTGTAATTTTTCATTGATTTGGTAAAGCAAAAAATACGTGATACTCACTGACGGACTAAATAGAATAATACCATTTTTCTTCCCGTTTTACGAAAATTACAAAAGCCTTTAAGTGCAAAAATAACTTATAATGTAGCGGCAATCGAAACGACTGCATGTCGTTTATTACGAAGTTTGACACCTTTTTGTGCGGAACCTCATTCTTTTTCGGTTAAAAATAAGATATGTATATTGTGTACTGGCATTTTAAAAACCCAGAACATGATTTATTATTATTATATTTTTACCTTACATTTAGCAAAGGAAATTACTAGGCGTGTTCGTCTAATTTTACTGAACCAAAACCTAAGTTTACTTGCTTACTGACCCATAAAAATATCGTTTTAACTACTAAGCTCACTAATTACCCAGTCACAATAGATTAACTTCACTCTTATAATATCCTAACTTAATTGCCCATTGTTTTAAAATCCAGAAATAAGTCTTCCCTCCCTCTCGGTTTGGTCTTTATTGATTTTTGCAGAAGCTTGAATATTTCTAAAGCATAATTATTCGAGAGTAAGGTTGTATGACGTTGGAAGATATAATTTCCAACTAAGTAATTATAATACTGAAACGAATGTAGATTAGAGTCTGATCAAGAAATCGAGTCTTTGATTTAATTGTGTCCTACTCTAAAAGTTCAAATAATTAGTACCTACTTCGTTCATGTTACAAATTATTATTGCGAGTTTACGTAAACATCAATCTATTAGACAGTAGACCTCCGCAGACCAAGGCCCACCTGTCAAATGCCATATGCCTAATATAAAAAACTAAGGACCTAAAAGAAGCGTCAGCAAAATGGTGTTACCGTAGCTAAATAGGTACAACCATAACATTTTTTATTAAAAAAAAACTATTTGCCATCGGCATGCTAACAAGATTCTTCCTGACCCCTTTTCGACTAAATACCTAATCTACCTTTCACAATGTTCTATTTTGACCCTTTTCCCTATTATTTATTTATTATTTAGGTACAAACAGATCAATCGAAAACAATCGACTACATATTTTAATTTCCCTGTAACATTGTGATCGAAGTTCACTGACCAGACACCATTGACGCCAGAAAAAGTTTTCAATAAAAAACGAAAAAAAAAAATGATGGCAACCCATCGGCGAGTTTTCAACTCGGCAATATTAATATCGGAATGAAAGCTTATGCGGTCTATTGTCAACACGCTCGATACTTATCGCACGCGAGATATAGCGAGCGGTATCGAAATGATTACCAGTCCCAGATGGTGTAGTCTTTGTTTTACCCCATTTTTTAGAGGCAAATATTTGGTGTTGGTGTTTGAAATTTGAACACGGAAATAGGAAGGTTTGTTGTAGTGATTAACGATTGGATGTGATTTAAATAAGTTTGCTGAGATTTTTCGATCTTTTAGTTCTCAATTCCAAATACGGTCGTTGTGGGAAAGAATGATGGTAGGGTTTTTGACAGATTGATGGTTAAACCGTAATAGGTAATGCTGTATTGAAGTCATTAGCGTCTTTCAGATATATTAGCATAATTCTGCATATAAAGATCCCACTGCTGGGACACAGGCCTCTTCTTTGTGACTGGGCCGTAATCTACTACGCGGATCCAATGCGTGTTGGTAAATTTTTGGTCTTAGGACAAGCCGTTTTCCTCAAGATGTTTTAATCTGTGTTAACAATCCCTAAATATATCCAATGCATTGAAATTCCAAACTCACGTATAACAAAACCGGTCCCTATGATGTAGCTGCAATTTCAATTTCGAAGAGCGAGCGGTTATGAAAATCGGGGTATAAAGGCTTACCCCCACTTGTTAGGGATTAAGGTATCCCTTTGTGAAAAATATTGCTGAATGTACGTTTAATCTGGAGTGGGGGCCATGCTTCGGTAAGTTTTTTGAAAAGCCTTTTTTTATTCTTATTCATCATGATCTAGGAGCAATTTTACTAGAGATCTCTGCATAAGTAAATCTCTTTCTGCAGCTATGCTGGAAATGTTGCAATTTACCCCCATTTGTGCATGGTTGAATGAAAGTGGAATGTCTCGTCTGTGTTTACTTAGATTTTTATGTTTTTAATAAGAATACTTTTGTATTTATTGGTCCTTTTCTACGGTGTTAGTTGATAGGTTCTACTGACGATGCTGTAAATGGTAGGTATTATAAAATGTGCTATGTTGTCAATCTACTTAACTATACATATAAATAAAATTGGAGTGTCTGTTTGTAATATTGAAATAACCGTTTTTTACTACATGTATATGAATATATATACGGTACATACACCGAAATAACATTTTTAACAATTTTTTCAGTCTATCTGTCTGTCAGTTTGTTCCGGATAATCTCTGAAATGGCTGGACCGATTTTGACGGGACTTTTATTGGCAGTTAGCTGGTGTAATAAGGAGTAACTAAGGCTACGTTTATTTTAGAAAAAATCTTCTATTTTAGAAAAAAAAATATAGAATCGACTGTTAGGCGGAACGAAGTTCGCCGGGTCAGCCAGTACTAAATATAGATACTAAAGCACAAGGATTTTTATAAACGTGCTAATCACTGGAACTGCCAACCAGGACAAACCATAGTTTATTGGATAATTTGAAGTTAGTTTTTAACCGGCTTTAAAGTCTGCAGTAGCTAATACCCAATCGCATCAGATGAATAATACCAAGGTATATACTATTTAAGTCTATAAATATCTTGAATCTATTTACTACCTAAAATTCTGCTCACCCCACAAACAATACAACATCAAGCATAACAGTCGACTGATTAGATATTTGTCATTTATCTCCGCGTTGGCAGAACGGAACTTAATCACCTGAGCTTGTCGGTATCCGGCACAATACATACATATACATTATGTATTTGTACATAAACTTCCTGAGACGGATGTCTATGTGTTTATGGAAATTGATTGTGGTATGTTAGATGGGTGGTTTGAAATTAATCAAGTACATAAAAGGTTTGTTTCTTTTTGGCATTCTAAGCCTCGACAAGAAGGATAAACGTTTGAAGTAGGTAAAAGGGAAATTATTCATGAAAGACAGTATAGTAGTCACAGTGGATCTTTGTGTCTCTGAGGTTAGCTCTGCGTACCATTACGCAAGAAACAGTTTGTAATCAAGTATACTGCTTAGAGTAGGCAAGATAGGACGAAGCGACAAACGTAAGCGAGTGTAAGAGGCCGTTATACAATGCTATCTTCATCTTCAACATTGACACAAAAATAGCAACTGCACAGGGTCTTGCAGCCAACTTCAGAGACACAAAGATCCGTAGTGACTACTATACTCATAATCGGCGTGCGTGTATGACTAAATGTATGAACGTAGATTGAAAAAAAGAATATGTAAGGATCGCAGCACGTGGCTTTCTGTAGTTACTGGCCCCAATGGGAAACATATATATGAGTTTATTAGCTTCTGCCAGAGGCTTCACCCGCGTGTAAAGTGTGTTTTTATCCCAAGGGAACATTATACCGGGATGTAACCTAGCCTAAGTGCTATCCCCGACTATAATCTATCCTTGTGCCAAATTTCATACAGATCGTTTCAGCCGTTCTGTCGTGATTGAGTTACAAACAAACATCTATCCATCTAAACTTTCACATTTATAATATTAGTAAGATAAGAAGTAACAATTGTGTGATTAGTGGGTTTTTAGGATGAGTGAATACTTAGCTAATATTAAGGTGACTGTGAATACCAACACAAACCCAACCAGGTTTAATGGTAAATGAAACTGTACTTACGAATGTATTTGTAATATAAAAAAGAAAAAAAATGGCCAAGTGCGAGTCGGGCTCGCGCACCGAGGATTCCGTACAAACCTCAACTTAAAGGTATTATAGACCTGAGTATTTGATATGAATTTCAATTTAATACCTCTACGCGTTCATGAGGAAAGGTAGTAAGTTTAAAATTTTTAAAAATATTTTTATTATATGATGTTACTAAAAAATTACGGTTTTCGCAATTTTTCCTTTATCTGTGCTATAAGACGGTTTTTCGTACCAAATTTCTAGATTCTGAGTTCACGGGAAGTACCCTGTAGGTTTTGAATCCCTTGCGAGTGACTAAAATTTGCGGCAATTTACGGCATAAACGGCTGTATCTTTTGATTGAGTTGGCTTAGAGTTTGATTTTTCTACAGCTTTAAGGGACAGTAGACCTGAGTATTTGATATAAATTTCAGCTTGATACCGCCACGCGTTCCTGAGAAAGAGGGTCTTGTCAGACAGACGGACGGACGGACAACAAAGTGATCCTATAAGGGTTCCATTTTTACCTTTCGAGGTACGGAACCCTAAAAAGATGTAATGTATGTATCAGGGTTGCTGCTCATGCACATTATATTATCCCCTGCTAATGCAGGGGTTCCTCTCCCCTAAGCGCGAAGTCCGTAGTTTCGACCTTCGATACGAGCCTTTCCTACTTCCTATCAGCTACAGAAGGACGATTCATTCAGGGCTCGAACTAAGTATGAATGACAACACAATTTGACAGTTGTATCTAGGTACTCCCGAAGTGTTTTTACCCGTTCGAAGAATTTGTTTTTTCCATTCCGAAGTTTCGAAGTATTTTCGGTCGGGGCCCGTTACCTCGTTGACGTAGATAGGGATTAGTCCCCCTAATGCTGATATTGAAAATGATGCTGATGTTCGCAACAACCATGGTAGATATGTATTAAATGAAACAAGAAAACTTTTGTGCCGGCTCCAAGTAACTTGGGCCAAAGGCAGGAAGAAAACTTTCCATCTACATTATAATTCCCTTCATCATCTCCTACGAGGCATCCACAGCTGGACAAAGGCCTCTACAAAACCGGCTTTGTTTCATTTAATGACCGAATTTTCAATCATCAAATATCTTATTTCGGCGGTTCTTGATTAGTTTGACAGATTTTAAAAGTTCCTGTCGGCAATTCAAAATCATATTTTATCGAATAAAGTTACCTAATTATTAGCTTAAAATTTTGTCCAAATATCAAGCAACACCACAAAATTTTCGACCAATAATATCGACTTTCGAACAAGTCTAAGTAGGTAGTCTGTAAGTAGCTGAATAAGTCGAGTCCTCACTGTCGTTCAGGGGCTTCGAAAATCTGGTCTGAATAATGTAATATACCACGAAGGGAATCGATTTTAGTTCAAGAAATCAATTCTCTATCATAAAGGGAACGAAATTCTTTGGAACGTTAAAGCCTTTCCTTATAAAGGGTATGTTTTTCAATATATCATGAGTTTGGGGGTTTTCTTTGTGGTATATTTTGTCAAATATATTTGGTGGAAGAATTGATGATGTGATTGTAAATTGTTTTGCATCGGAACTGTTGTGTGAAGCTGATAGTAAGCTTAATTTGTTTGATATTAAAGAGTTCTTATAAGATGAATATGTGGACCGATGATCTGGTGAAGGTTGCGGGGATCCGCTGGATACGAGACGCACGGGACCGGTCAATGTGGCGACGCTTGGGGGAATTCTATGTCCAGCAGTGGGCGTCTTTCGGCTGTTTTGATGATAAAAATGTATATATTTACCTCATCAAGTGATTGATGCACTTATAGCTTTAAAGACAGCATTTTATTACTCAAAGCTGCTGCAATACAATTTTGACTTTTTCATAAAGAGTTTTTTTTGGCATCACTAAGTTTTTTAAGTATTTAGACTATTGTGATGTTGTGAAAGATCTACGACCAGCAGTGGACTGAAATAGGCTGAGTTGGTGTTGTGTTGAGTTGACAGGGCCATCCATTACACGATATAGCTGTACCCTTGTTAGATAAATAAAATCTCTAGAATTCTATCCCCGATCAATTTCAATGATTTTAATTCCATTACTTCAATAGGTCCTGCCTTGCAGCCTATGCACTATCACAGGGTCGAATTGACACACACACAGACAACAGGCAAGCCTTCCGACGTCTATAGCAGCCTATAGATCCCCGTCTATTGACGCTGCGCCGTCAAGCGTATCTGTCGTCGAGATAAGATGGGAATAGGGCTGTCCCAAAAAAAAGTTTCTTTTGTTTTTTTTTTTTCTAAGTAGAAACCTTTTTGCCGTTTTTGTCGATTTCGACGTGGTATTTCGTAGTTTTTAGGTTGCGCTATTAATATTATGTTCGTATGTCCAAGGTTATTTATGATTCAAATATAAAACCTTTGCATTTAAGCCTTTTGTTAAAATAATGTAAATATCCACGCGCCGTTTTATTAAGATCGATTACCTATGAAAACGAACTCCGTTTATAAATCCAAATAAAAAAAACAGTTGACATATTTCAGGTAATCCCTCTAAAAAATATTTCTAAAAAAACTGCTGAAAATTGAATCATTCTATGGCAAACGTTAACAAAAATGTGTATGTGGTAAATTAAAGCAAAAAAAAAAGAATCCGTCATGGCCACGAGAATAAAAAATGTGCTCAGTGTAAGAGTGATGAAACGCGTTTGGGTTTTTGTTGCTTTTTAAATTCAGTTACAGATAATAATGACTTTCAGCCTAAAATGTTGATTTGTTTTTGAATTGACTTCAAATGTTGACTTTATATTAAAAACTAACTTATAATGGAGACAGAAAAGGAATGTATTTAATCAGAGCGGGTATTTGCCCAAGTCTTCTTTCTTCTCTTACAGAGAAGGCAGCTTGATAATCGCACTACCCACTTCAGCGATACCTTCTTTTATTTTACGATGAGCCACCCTAATCTATTCAGATGAAAAGTGATGAATAAGGTCTAAAATGGAACGAGCGAGTTCAGAAGATGCAATTTCACTTTTGCTTTTAAAGGTTTACTATTCCGATGCTGGCAAAAAGTTCCAAGCTATGGATAATTTCAGGAAAAAGAATTTTCTCCCAGTATTGGCGATGTCAGACCACATTCTAAGCCAGGGCTTTTATAACATATTTTCTTTTCATAATTGAAACCCTAAAAGACCACTGCTGAACATGGATTTTCCCCAAGGGTATGAAAATATTCTTATCGATTATTTAAAATTCAAATTAAAAAATATTACATCGATAGTTGTAAATAGCTGCCAACCCTAAGTAGCAATCTAGGCGAGCGGCTCGAATCCTGAGCCGTGCTCTGCCCTGGCACGGCATGTGCTCAAATTTCGTATTTACTGCTGTCTCCTTAGGCTCAAATTTTGAGAAATAACTTCATTTTGGGGATATTTCCTTGTTGACACAGTATCCTAAATGGAAAACTATAATATCTTTGGGGTCTTGAACTTTTAAAGACAAAAAAAAATCTGATAGACTTATTCAAATAACCTTCTTTTAGAATACAATGATTTGAGACGTTAACGTCTTGTGGTATAGATATTCAAGCCCTATGAGATAGCCTGCAAAGGGTTTTCTTTCTGATGGGATCTCGTTTGACGGTGGTCGACCGTGCGGAGCACGTTTGCCTAGAAGTATCCTATTCACTATTGACTTAAAGACCCCTAGATTGTAGCAATCGTTTACGGGCAACCAAATACTTATGTATGAACGAACGTAATTGACGGAAACTTAGATATTTTTATACTGTTTGTGATGATTACCTAAATGATGATCAGACAATCCAAGCCTGGTCGATTTAATCGACCAGGCTTGGATTGTCGATTGCTTGATCTAATTCCGCCTAGCCCGTTTCATCATCGGACTACGTGATGTACGGCGATGTGCCATCAGTACTTGGTGGACATCCCGCCCATACGCACTAGAAGTTTTGTTATTATGCGTACAGCTATGGAGTGGAATTCCCTGCCGGAGTCTGTTTCCCGTTAGCTTACAACCCCGGGGTTTAAGTCAAGAGTAAATATTTTACTTCTAGGCAAGCGTGCTACACCGTCGACCACATCAACGCTTACCATTAGGAGAGATAGTGTTCAAGCGCGAGCCTATATATAATAATTAAAAAAAATCGAATAAATACCTAATTCTACTTAATCCTACTTATATAATAAATGTTCACGCTTACACCGCTGAATCGATTTCGATGGAATTGGGTATGGAGATAGTTTGAACCCTGGGAAGGACTTAGGATAGTTTTTATCCCGATAGTGTGTTGCCTTAAGATGACAAAACACTTTTTATGCAGGCAAAATCGCGGGCAGAAGCTAGGTAGTATTATATACGCGAATGTGAAGTCTGAAAGTATTTTTTTTTCGAATTTTTGTTTGTTACCCTTTCACTCTTTTACGCCTGAACGGATCTGGATGAAACTTCGCATATGAATAGACCAGAACCTAGATTAGGGCATCGGATAGATTTTCATCACGGGATAATGTTAACTTTACACGCGGCCAGAAGCTAGTTACAATATTAATGCGGAAATAACTATGTCTGTCTGTTTGATACGTACTCACATCTAAACCAATAAGCCAATTTTAATCATTTTTGGTACAGATTGATCCTTGGAGAAGGACATAGGACATATTTTAAACCCTTGGGATAATTTCCGACCTTTACGCGGGCAAAGCTGCTGGCAAAAACTAGTATGTAATAATTCTCTACTTTCCCTACCTACCTTGTGCTGTAATACCGTTGAAAGTAAGTAAGTTCAAAGGATACCAGAGAGATAGAAATAATCTTTTTCTGGGAGTTAGAAGGTTACTAATTGAACTGTAATATTCTTAAAATAAACGAAAATATATCAACGAACCTATTAATATTTAAGTCGTCCGGAGATAGAAATTGTAATATCAAAAAAAAATACAGTAGGTAGGTATCGTGTAGAATTATTATACGAATATAAGTCGTCTATCGATAAGATTATTTTTGGTAGCAAGCCCGATATAATTTCTACTTTTTCGAGAAGAAACATAACATCAATTCCGGGTGTCCAGGTAGACCTTCGCAGTACCTGGAAAACTTTTCTAATGGAATCCGAAACGAACCCCAAAGTTTATCGAAAAAATTTGACGCACAAAAAGTACTCGAATGTATCATAAAAATTGTATATGTTACGTATCATGTACTATACATCTGGACAGTAAAAGTATGATAGGTTTTCCATGTTAGTATTTATTTTGTTTTTGTTTATAACTATTGAGAAAATATGGTTTTGATGTTTGCGAAAATGTCTGTGGTTATTTATTTAGAACTTCAGTTATTTTTGGCTTTTCGTTTGAGAGTAAGTTTCTGTCGCAGTTCATTTTCTTTTTATGAAACTTGGATTAAGTTAGAAACTCTTATTATTTTCTTTACATTTTGCTCCTACGTACGTGAAAGTATTTTCATGTTTTATTTTCGTTGAGTGTCGACATATAGTTACAAAAATTTGCTTTATCCAATTGGTTCTTGCTAGATTACGACGCACATTTCAGGCACTTAACGAATAAAATTTTCTGGTCCTTCGAGCCGGACCGTAGCAAAAATGAATAAAATCCATAATATATCTGCCTAGTCTTATCTCAACTATGTTGGGGTCGGCTTCCAGGGTAACCGGATGCAGCTGTAGTGACTAGTATTTTACATGGAACGCTTATGTGACCACAACCTAGTAACTGATAACACTATTATGCAAGATTAGTGTCAGATATCCCGGCTTCAAAGATCTTCAACTAACTACCAGGTCCAACGGCTTAAAGTGCTTGCCGAGATATGGAGGAAATTCAGTATATTAAGATCACCAATCCGACCTGGGGAAGCGTTGCTTAAACTTGAAGATCGACCCATGTGGCAGTTTTTATGTAGCCCTAGCCATCACCTTCTATTACAAATACAACAAATATTTACAAATATTTATTGGAACAAAAACATAATACAAGTTTTTGTGTACGTTAATACTGCGTTAGTTTAGTAGGTAACTGTGTCGCAGTTATTAGCGCCCACCCCAGGAGCGAAAATACAAGTTAGTTCCAAGACAAAACTTTGGTTATACTAAAGGTAGAAACTATTCCATTTACAATTATCAAAATACTATCATTTAACCAACAGATGTTATTAGTATCTCCAATAAATGAATGCCTACTTACAACATCGGCATCCAAAGGAGAATGGTCGACAGGTGCGCTCGTGTCACGTCTGGCGAGCCCATTCGGATACGTTCACTAAGATCATAAGATATTTAAACACCCGGCACTATATGTTAAGAGCTAGTTATGTATGTCAGTATATATGCTAAGACGTGTTACCTTCACGTGGCTAATATTTTTGCTTGTATATTGAATTTGCTAGTAATTAAAGAGCTCCCGATAGGAATTAAAATTTTCTGGGTCTCTGTTCCCGGAGTATATCTACTACTCGGCTTCACCTGTGTTAAGAGCTGGTTTATGTGTGTGTTAGTGTATGTATTAGGACGTGTAAGTACTAGGTACTTAACATGGATATTATTTTTATATTAGATTTTTTAGTTATCATAGGAAGCTAGGAAGGAAAATTATTCTGGGTCGCTGTCGTCGAATACTGTGAAGAGGACTATTCATTTATTTTTATATTAAACTTAAGCTGACATTGAGTCATTGATGGTAAGGGCTTCTACCGAATTTTGAATTCTGAGCCACCTCAAACGTGAGGGACAATTTTAGATAAATAAAACCAACTTTACACTAAAAATTAGGTCCTTGTATTCAGTATCAGTACACATACTGAAATTGGATCTCCCAAGGTGCTGAATTGAATAAATGGAGCAATCCTTCAAGCACTTTTATGTCCAGTTATAAAATATATTGGATACTAAAATTAATGCCTTCATACGCAGTCATAAAATTGCCTGAAATGTAACACACAACGTTTTATTTAGACAAAAACGTATTAAAATCTCAGAGTCACTGACATTATCGCAATCTCTGGAACAAATTGAGTTCTGCCTGCCCTTCAAGTAAGTTTCGAGGGGCGAAACTCCCTATAACCGTCCGAGTCATTTCCGTGCGGAATTGTACATCTTTGTAACAGCGGTAATGAGAGCTAGCCCACTCGTTACATCGCCGCTTTGTGCGCCTATTTCCGTTTTCATGCCTTTGAGAAGTTTTTTTGCTTCTTGAAAATATCCCCAAGTGTAAATGTTCGACATGAAAAAATTTTGAAGTAAATGGTGGACTTTTTTGCCTTGTTAAGTACGCTTTCGTTCTGATGAGGTGCTAAATATTTCTACATCTATTTAATAATAGTATTATTCGCTTCTATTTCTATACACACTATGTATTTATTAATTATAATATCACACAATTTTACTATAATAAACAGCAAAACCGTTTTAAAAATCCTACCAGCGAAATATCTCCATCCACAATTTCAACTTTATATAGGCATTTAAACGCGTCATCTTAACTCAACTTTTATGCCTCAATAACAATTTCATAACGACGACAAAAAAGGGAATAAACGACGTAAATATTTACCTAAGAAAATCGATATTTACTGAAGTACTTCTCCCCTCCTTAAATCACCCAAGATCGAAGGGGGAGGGGGCCGTTATTGGCGTAAATGATTTCCGTCTTACCGGCAGGATTGAGACGTGTCTGTTGAATACTGCCATCGAATATATTCACGCCACTTTACAAGCAACGTCGACTGTATAGGTATTATTTTCAGGGTTAGGAAACCCTATTAGAAAAGGCCTTTTTGTCAATCGGTATCAAGGATAGATAAATCGATTTAGATGAAAAGACTTCGTTATGCAAAATAGTGTCCCTTTTCTTTTGATGATAGGGTTCGTACGGACACAAATGTAGCGAGATTAACTTGTATCGTTGGAGGATCAAAGGAATTTACATGATACTTTAATTACTTAACAAGCAAACTAACAAATCGCACCACAAATCATTCTCCTTTAAGCATTTTAATAATAGCCAGTTCTCGTCTATACAGGCATAGTGCAAGTTGTTGAACAAAATGAAAAAAAAATAGTTGTCCGCCGTCAGTCAATCACCGGGTAGAAAAGTGACGCGACGTAAATCCAGCGGCCAATAATTGGCGTCCACGTTCCACGCTCCATTGCACACTGAACTGTATAGAGCAGGCTATTTTATTTTTGTTTTTATCTTGGAGAGGATGCGTTTCTTTGATATCGATATGTATTTGTTTTCTGTTTGGTCTTTCCGTACGGATTGCGGGCTTTGTGCATTTTTGCCTTGTCGTTTATATCTTTGAGTTTGACGGTGGATTTGAGTTTGAGCTATTTTTGTTGAAAATAAACTGCTTTGTTGAGATTGAAAAGAAACTATAAACAAATCCAACTAAACACAAACCACGCGGTAGTGGCGGTGTCCAGACGTACAGTTAGTTGCGTCTATTACACCGACGACGCCGATGACGCCGCAGGCCGCTTTGCTAAGAGGGCAATGGATGCGCCAACTAAAACGGTCGTCAACTACCATCTTATGACGGCCATGCAGCATCGAGACGTAGTCGTCATAGAGGCCTTGCTCAGGCTAGCGAAGTCCCTGGTCAGCAGATATCACCAAAACACCACCTAAAAAGTCCCATCCAACAACTCCAACCCAAACACTTCCCTAAACCCAAACCATTACCCTGTCTAAATCCTGTGATGAAAAAATAAAAAAATCTACATGTAAATGATAACGACGGGGACTAGAACGGGAACCGTCGGCCGGGACTGGTCTGCTCGCACTGCCATGCATCTCCCCCGAAAGTGTATCAATAGAAATAAGTAAACAAAATAGTTAATAACATAAAGATAAGTAGTAAATAGAAATATAAAATTGTAATGCCAGTGTGTAATATATAAAAACATATATATATATGTATAGTATTTAGTGAGGGATGAATTCACGTAGACTTAAGTTAGTTAAGTAAGCCTACTTAATAGGTACGTTAATTTGTTTGATTCATTTTATGAAAAAGAATCAAACAAATTAACGCAGTATAAAAAGGCGCGGTCGACTATGTCCGCGGTAGAATATCCATATAAAAAAAAAAGAAACACATGCTATTGCCGAAATTGAAAGATTGATTCAATCGTGTCGCTTCTAGACTACTAATCGACGAACAAACCTATTGATTCTACCCATTTAGGTAGAATCAGTGGCTTAATTAGTGACGACAATCAACAGTAAATTAATCAACTAGGATTACCCTCACACGCGCCAGCTACAGCCGAGTTGTGAGTCGAATCAACACCTGAGTGGGTAAACAAAAAACCTCCCGACAAAGGGTAGTGAAATGCAATTTCCACATCGGACACGCCCATGGGCCACTGTAGGTGACTCCTAACTGGTTATAGGCTTTCAGTTTTCGGATCAAAGCTTTGAATGTTTTTGAAGACGAAAATAAAGTAGAAGTAAAATCGTATTTTTGAATTTGGATCTAGTTCTTTCGCCTAAGCTCTAAATTCATAAATTGACGTGTTGTTTTTTTTTTGTTTTGTGCCAGTAACATACCTAGTTCCAGATTCGAATTGTTTTTGTTTTTTTTTTCTATGCGATTGAATGAGTTGTTCTTTACGTCAGCTTCTAAATTCCTTTGTAAGGGATTCGTAAAAACTTCGTATCTTTCTAGGCCATCAAACAAATCTTTCCTGTTTATGTAACAAAGACTTCTTTATGTTGTAATACAGTGTTTTTTTTATCAATGTTTTGTACTACACCCTTTGGAGAAGTGATGTATTGAATAGTGTTGAAAAAACCTGATACGCACCCAGTTTTGATCTCACGACATCACGATTACTCGTTACTGTCCGATTCCCCTCATTTCATGGTTAGTTATGCACTATCAAGTTTTTTTTTCTTTATCCAATTATTTTGTAGTATCCACGGAGATAAAACCTTTTAGTACAAACTTTTGCTTAATCCCCTGGAGGTAAGAAAACTCATACGGATCATAATATCACACAATACCGCAAAAGTGTGACATTGGCACATGACACCTAAAAGCATAGGGTTCCGAAGGACCAGTTTAACTGGTCCACGCATCCCTTGCAATGTTCAATTAACAAAAGAAAAAAACATTATGTTATCAGAGCTCAGGGGTCTTTGTAGTCTGGTCAGCACTTGTGGCTAATAATGCAAGCACGTGCTGGACACGTGTGTGACACTGATTGCGGATAATGTTGGAAAGGGAAGCAGTACTCAGAATTGGTCGTGTTCAGAATTGTCCGAATTCAGCGTTTACTGCGACATGTGGTATTGAGATCGCTGACATAGTAATTCTGTTTTCCCGGGAAATATAATTATGGGGAACACAATTAGTAACTATATAAGTAATATTATTAATGGAGTCTGTTTGTTTGTTAATCATTTTCTCCTCAAGGGCTATTCGGATGAATCTTGGGAACGGGCACCAGTAGCGTGTTTACATAATTACATTTTCCCTCTCACAGAGACAAGGTCTGTGTCCCAGCAGTGGGAACATTAAAAGGTTGATAATGATGATGATTCTCCTGGGATAACAATTTCATTCAGGCAAAGCTGCAAGTAGAAACTAGTTACTTTTTTAAGTCTTAGTGAAAGATTAATCTGAATAAGAAACGACAGCAATGTTGTAGTAAAATGATGAAGATAATGATGAGTTCAATGACGGAGAATTGACAATAGAAGTAATTATCATGTCTCACAGTCACCTTCCCTATTTATGTCAAGCCAAGGTTTCTGCCCACCCCGTAAAACGCAAAGATATTGCCGTAATTGTGTGTCTGTGTCTCCCACCTAGATATTTTTGGCATATTATTCCTGTTACCCTTGTTTTTTGCGGTTGGGTTGCGAAACAATTTAACTTTTCATGGCATCCCATCCCGGAATCATTGGCAGACCCTTGTTACAGTCGTCCTTGTTTTAAATAGATATTATTTATATACACGTGGAATATTTAAGTATAAAAGGACCAAAAATAACAATGGGAAAACAAGGTCTCAAAATAAAGACCAACTATTTTTGTCTTTAATTAAAATCTGATCAATATATCCTTAAATGCTTGAAAAGAAGAAAATACAAAACTCGCGCCTATTTACCTTGGATATTTACACATTTCTTTTGCATCATTAGATGTAATCTTACAAGCAATATAAAATAATTCATTTAAAAAAAAACATACAAGCTTTTTTCGTATTCTTTTCATCAAACCCTTGCATTCAACACCCATATCATGGCAGTGCACAAAAAATAACTAGTCCGCCATCTTGGGCCGTCCGCCATATTGGATTTAGAATGACGTCACTTAGCTAACCATGCATTGTCATTCAAACTAAACGTGTAGTCAAAATTTAATCTTAATCGCTGGAGGATAAATAAAAGCTTATAAAAACGAAGAAATAAAATTATTTTACGGTTAGGTAGAGATGAATCTATAGTACGGCACATTACGCTAGTTATGTCTAAGTAAAAGAGGCTGAATGAGAATCCATAGTCTGGGTATTTTAACAAAAAACAAACTGTTAAAATAATGTATTGTCAAAGCTCTATGAAAACCCGCAAAGAACAACAATACCAATACCAGCTTCTCCCCTCACAAGTCAAATAAAAATCCTTCCATGGGGAGCCTACAAACGAAAATGATATCTAAATCACTCATGTAGATTCCGCATAAACCATATACCTGTATCTCTTGTGTTCAGACAGTACCTGACTGTAAATCGGACTTATTTTTCTTTACGGTCCTGGGGGCCGTCCTATTTTGGGACGACATCTAAGAAATAAAGCATTTCCTTCTTGATATTGTTCAGCTTTGATTAAAGTTGGTGTTTTCAAGGTAAGAAGCTAGGTTAATCTAGTTGGTGAAAGTGATCTTTTTCGGTGGCTTTGGCTTTGGCTGAATTACAACAGTTTTAGAAGACACTAGCTGTTCCCCGCGGCTTCGCTCCCGTGGACCACCCCACAGGATCAGTTTTCAGGATTAAAAAATAGCCTATGTCACTCAGGAATAATATGGAATATTTCCATATTATTCCTGAGTGACATAGGCTATTTTTTAATCCCGAAAACTGATCCTGGAATATTCCATTGGTGAAAGAGTTTTTAAAATCGGTCCAGTAGTTTCGGCGCCTATTCGGTACAAACAAACAAAAACAAAATTCTCTCTTTATAATACTGGTATACATGTACAGTACTTCGATATACTTGAATATATTATCTAAGAGGAAAAGAATTTTAAAATTTAAGAAGAGTAAAAAGCGATTTTATATTGCAAAAGCTACTTTTCTACTTGGAAGCTTGAAAATAGCGTATATTTTTATTATTAGAAACTGATATTTGTAGTTATGAAACAAAGAATAAACTCTATCCTTTAGGTAAAACGGCTACTAACAACAGTAGACAATCCAATATGAAAACTAATATCTAACATTAAAAGGTCATGACAAAATTAGAACAAAAGGTCCCAGGAAATTGAACGTTCACAAAAATTCCATTATTAATAATAAAGAAAACAATAAATTCGATTGTTCTGATTAAATTTTACAACTTGGATGGAATCACAATACGAAAATTCATTTTCGAAATGAAATGCAGAACAATATTAAATATCTGCGAGTTAGTAGGGCTTCTCGGGATTCTAAGTAATATTCCAATTACAGGAATGGGGAGTTATTACGAAAATATATATTTCGATTACTATTATCCTATGGATTAAATTGGATTTGGATCCTGAATGATGGATCTTAGAGTATTAAAGCCCTTAGGTTTGGGCTTGAGTTGGTCGGAGAGGCAGTCCTAAATTACAATCCTAATTCATTGATAGACTTGCGTAAATCTATTGAAAACGGTTATATATATAGAAATCTTGAAACTAACTCTAGTAACACGGTCTTATCAGCAAATATCAGTAGAGAAACATTAAACAATGTCAACATAATGTAGGTTGTTTCAACATTAGTCAAAGCGCACAATGTAAGTCCCAGGAGAGTCATTACTCATATCTAGCATTTACATACAACACAAATATTTACTGTGACGCCATTTTAAACTGCATTTTGCATTTTTGCAATTATAATTCTGATTTTATACCTAGTGCTATCAGATGAAACGTCTCTGTCTTCTATAAGTGTACTCTAGAGATACCTTCATTAGAAATATTAGAATAATTTCTGTCAGAAACTTGAACGGTATAATTATTAAAACCAACATCTAAGTTAAAGTCGAGCTGAGCAAATACGAAGGATAAACTAGATACTTCATCCCACAAGGGTAAAATAGACTAAAGGGTAGATACGACTAACTAAAACAAAGACACAGCTATACAAAAATACGTAGTATTTAACTAAAAGACCCAAGTTCTTTGGCCAAACAATAGACCATCCGTAGGGACTGGCGAAAAGGGCACAATATTTGCACACACATGGCTAGTATTTGCTTTACTACGATTCCCCGTTCGTACTGCGGTTAATCCGAGGGTAGAATGAAAATAAACTCAACGAGACTTTCATTTTCATTAAGAGACGGTGTCGTAAAGTGGTAACTTTGCAACACTCACTTACCTTTTTAAGTTGTACAATGTTTTTTAGAAATAATTTCACGAAAATGTTACTGCATAATGTGTTAGACTCTTAGGACCAAGATGAATATTAAAACGTTGCTTATGTAAATTTTTGGAGTGTGTCTCTGTTGAATCATATTTGAGGGTAGAGTTGAATCGATAAATATGTATTTTATCGTTGTGAATATGGGTAATATTTGCACATGAATGCTGTAATAAGTTATGCACATTTAACCAGCTTTAATGCCCATAGCTTTTGGTGGAGTTGAATGGCCCAAAGTTTTGGTGGCAGCAAGAATAATTATAATTATGCAAGCCATTTTCGATAACAATTTTTTGACGAGGCGTTTTTTCGCATGCTAAATTGACATGAAAAATGGATTTGTGCCTCTGTCGTCCCACTATCTTGTCCCACATTCCAAAGAATTCCTCGTTCGTCCCACTTGAGTTTTAAAGTCACCACTCGTCCCACATTCCTGGCAAATTCAAAGTACAGTTGACAAAAAATATTGTACTATATCTTCCAATAAATTGAAATAATAGTTTTTTCTAATAACATAAAGATATTAAATACTTCCAGTTCTAGGTATGCATCCGCGATGCATGTTTTTAATTTTAATAATTAAAAGATCTATTGCAATTTAGGAAAATCTTTATTATTTAGTATCACAATCAAATCCAAATCACAGTACTATTAATTACACCTATCAATATACACATTTGTATTTAGCTTATAGAAGTACCACGTTAAGATAAATATATATGTATTACACATGTAATATTTATCTGAGATACTTCAACATAATTAGAACTACTTATTTAAAAAAACCTTTATTACGTGACTAATATCACAATCAAATCACAATCACAGTATTTTAATTAACCTCCTATTTATGAAAAAGTGGTATTTTAACAATTAAATTTCCAAAAAATCAACATTTGTATATAAGTAACAGTCAAATAATTATAGACCGTATACACATTTGTATTTACCTATATGTACCTTATAGAAGTACCACGTTATGTTATTTATGTTAATGTGGTATTTCAACATAAATTGAAATATTTATATTTAAAAATCTTTATTACGTAACTAATATCACAATCAAATTACAATCACAGTATTTTAATCAACCTACTATTTATGCGAAAGTAGTATTTTAACAATTAAATCTCCAAAAAATCAACATTTTTAAACTTATCATTAATATAGACACATTAATATCATTAATAAACAAAAGGGCTGATTTTTTCCAGGCAATGGCCCAGTGATATAGTGCCATTCAACATTGCCGTTACAGAATCAAATATATATTTGTCATGAGCTATATCATCAGCACGCCGAGGTTTACCTTGGCGAGCTAAAGAAAGAACAGCGTCGTTTTTGATCACATTCAAAAAGCTAATGATGTTCAGCTTTCCCGAATATGTTCTGTTTAATTTAGCGTTACTGCCTTCCACTGGGTTATTTGTTCTGTAGATATCCCCCCAAAAATCCCATTTGCCTCGATAATATTCGTTGTCAAGCCATGCCGATACAAAATAGTCATTGAATTTCTCAATATTGAGAGTTTTCGGACAATCCGCCATTATATATAGCCATCCATCGCATTTAAGTTCAGGTGGTAGCAAAGCTAACGCTGTGCATAGAGCTATATGCTTTTTGAACATTCTCTTTTTATTTAACTTTAACGCCTTTGCTCTCTTCCAAAGTGCTTGACTAAAATGGAAGTAACAGCCTTTGCATATTACATCCGGAAAGATGTTACGGATTGCGTTCATGGCTGCTTTTCTCATAATCAGTTCTGAATGAAATCGGATGCCATTATGGAATTTGCGATTTGATAAGAGCAAACGCAGTCTCATATGTGGACTCTTTTTTGTCCATTAATAAGATGTATATTAAGGGCACGACGTGAATTTTCTCACTTGTGCTGCCAAGGTCACCGTAAATCACATATAATTGTCTGAATGGTTTCACTACACACTTAAATGTACCATCTGCAAGGTAATGTTTCACGTGTTGATGAAGTCCTTTACTATTTACATCAGCGAAAGCTAATATCCTTGTTTTTCTGTACCCATAATCAAATAAAACAAAACTCATGTAACTTACTGGAATTTTTACTTCAAACGGCGTTTTAAATGTAGCTTTCTTTATTTGCTGGGCTTTGTTTCGAGCACTATACAAGCTGTTCTTAACATTCGATAATTCAGGTAATTTTTCTATCTTGTCAGTACCTTTGTCCAATAATTTTTTTATGCTTGAATTGAAAACAGAAGGAATCGATTTTCCTTCAGAAGATTTTGCTTCTTGCTTACAGCGATGTATTTCTTCTTTGATGTCATTTCTTGCTATGCTGGGCGTACAAATGTCATGACGAAGAATTTTCGTCACATTATTATTTGAAGTCACCATTCCTCCATGACACCTTCTGTTCACACATCTCCAGACGATTGAGCTATTTTTGTTCTCTCGCTTTTTCGTATATTCGCTTTTTGTAAAATAATAGGCACACCTCTTTGTGATTCAATAAAGGTTATCTCTTGGGATGTAGAAGCCAGACTGCAGCCAGTCTGAAGATCAGCTCGGGATGATGAAGCCACTGGCTCCATGTGTCAGGATGAAGAAACCACGGCTCTATATCTGATCACCTGCAAATACAACGTGAATTAGTTCTGTGCCTCCTGTAAAAAGGGGTACCAAGTCCAATATACCCTTTTCGTTTTTAAATGAATGTAAGAGAGCAAAAAATTAGCTTTCATCTGTCTAAGAAAGGTATTCCGAACGAAACTATGTACAATAGTTTCGTTTCGTAGATACGAATCGTGAATAGCTATAATGATTAAAAATCATAGCTGAAAACCGACTTCAACGTGTTGAATATGGTTTTATCATGCATGCTATTGTCAGAACTGAGCCAAATTGAAATGAGACTACACGGGAAGCACCAGCTTTCGAATCAAAAGAGTCATCAAAACTGATTCACCCAGAAAACACTTTGTAGTTGAGAACATCCTCATTTTATGAAGGAGGTTAACTAAATTAAAATGCGACCATATGGGAAGCACCAGCTTTTACATAAAAGAAGATTTATCAAAATTGGTTAACCTAAAAAATACAGTATAACCGAGAACATCCTCTTTTTTTGAAGTTTGTTAAAATGGGTAAACAAAATTAATGTGAATTAGGGCTCAAATCAAATTATTATTTGTTCAAATTTCTAGTTAATGTGAAAAAGGGTTACTCATTTTAAAAAAAAATAGTAGACGATTTCGTGAAACAGGGCCATAGATAAAGAACTCCATGACAGGACCTAGGAAACAGGAAAAATTTTTTTTTTCAAATTTTTATTTGCGTCTCCTAAAAAGTAGCGATGTACTCTTTTTCACAGGAGGCACAGAGTTAAGTATGCATATAATAAAATACCATAATCCTTAGACAGCAACTAATATAAAAGTAAATATTTACCACAATAGTGATATAAGTCAAATCATTTATCATGACTTCACAAAATATGAAAAAATCGACATAATTATAATTATTACTTACCCTTTAAAACTTCACAAATATTGAACCTCACTCTATGAATACACCACGCTTAATGTAAACACCTCATATTTAAAATTAGCAGATGCACTTTGTAACCGCATTTGCTCCGATTGCGCTGATAACGCAAAGCCACGCCATTGGTCAATTGATTAATACAAAGAAAGCAGAGCGAGAGAGCAAGCTCTAATCCGGTCGCACAAAAATACCGAAGCTATAAACATTCAAAAACTTGTTCTAGGTTAATAATAATAGTAGTGGTCTAAGCAGTGGGGTGCACAGGGTTTGTACTTAGGGTCGGCTATGTGTACTTTACTAATGCCTTCAATCTAAACCTAAAGTTTGATCAGAAAAAAACTGTCATGGTGGCGTAACTTGTAATTGTATAATTTATATTATAGTGGAGTCTCGGATTGAATTAGTTCATCAAATTTTCCGCAACATGAGGTTATTTATCTTTCTGGTCAGTCAGGTTTTTAGGCTGACTGTACAATTAAATCAAATTAAACTCATATGAAAAAAATGTGGGACGAGCCAGGCATACGAATTGGGACGAGCGGGGAATAAAATATTGAAAATTAAGTTTTGGGACGAGCGAGGCATACAAATTGGGACAAGTGGGGAATTTTTTATGTGGGACGAGACTCTGTGGGACGACCGAGGCACAAATCGAAAAATGATGTAGTATCATTTTTATAGCGGCGAAACCTGATCAATTTTTTATATGGGCTTGAGTGGTTAGTCCCGTCTGGTCACACTTTAAGCCGACCATGCATTAAGAGAAATATTAACGATTGATGATGACAGTTATTAAAAAATTATTTTCTTTATTTTCAGCCTGAGTTTTCCCACTGCAGGGCAAGCTTGGACCAGTTAAACTAAACTGATTACCCAGTAAATACTTCTAGGTTATAGCAACTTATATCTGAACTAGCTGTCCCACGCGGCTTCGCTCCCGTCAACTGGACCCTACCTACACTACTACATACATGATTATTGCGTAACTTTAACCGCTTACGCAGCGCATGCAATGGAAGCTCTCAAAAAGGAATAATTTTGCCCGTTTTTGCACCATTTTTCATTTATGCTCCGCTCCTATTGGTCGTAGCGTGATGTTATCTATTCTATAAACTTTCTCGATAAATGGACGATCCCACTTAAAAAAAATGTTTCAATTCCAACCAGTAGTTCCTGAGATTAGCGCGTTCAAACAAACAAACAAACTCTTCAGTTTTATAATATTAGTATAGATATATCCTACTTTTAATAAAGAAGATAAGATCAATGAAACAATAGAAAGACTGTGGAAGATGAAATGACTATTAAGTTGTCGACTAATTAATAAAGAAGTAAGTAGACATGTTGCGAGGACTGCAAATTAATATACCTTGAGACAAGAGAAGGCTTGATACAAAAATAATCACACACTAAAACAAATGGAATTAATAGATCACCTAAAAAGCTTAATTGCATACCGACAATTAAAAGAGATCTTTGACAATGATAGCTCTACTTTGACGACACACTTATTTAATAACAGGTTCCCTGGTATTGTTCAAATAGAAAATATAGAGTTGTAAAAAAATTAATAAAGAGCGTTGCTTTTCGAATGCTTTGCTGGGGTCTATTTCGTAGAAAAGTTAGAGTAATGCGAAGTTTAGTTTGTACAAACAAATTTTTTTGCAAAATCGCCCACAGACAAGCGCGGCATGACAGTGCGACAACGATGCGATAATATGTATATCCGGCGAACATTTTAGAAATGTATGGTTGAGTATAGTTGTCGCAATGTCGCATCGGACCAGTGCCCGGGGGGGGGGTACACATTAAACAAATACATGATCCCAAAAATACCGAATACCCGAAAAATTACGAGAACAACGGTCCAAATTCGCCATAAGCCGCTATTGCCCATTACCGTCGAAAACAAATATAAAAAATAAGTATAAATACGTCTAAATTGGACACGTAATCCAAACAAGTTTAGGTAAAGTCCGGACAAGCCCGGACGCGGCCGGACAGACATCGTTACGACACGGAAGGGTGCTCCGGTCCTCACGACGAATTTAATATATTCCCCGATACTAACTAGATGATATTAACGTTCGCTGGAAGTGACTGAGCGTGGTTTTGTAGGTATGTTTAGTAAGACTTGTGAGATGTCTCGGGAACTATTGTCACTCATAAGGCAGTTTATCTTACTAATCTTATCACAATCAAGTTGAATAAACTTTCATGTGTTTTCATAGAGACTACATCAACAAAACTTTTTATTTATCGCTGTGTACTGTCAAAAGATAATGATATTGTAGGTGTCTATACAATCATGCATCTTGACAAGAAAGACATGATGAACAAAATGCTTCTCGCAAATAGCCATTTACCTTATAAATGCATTACTAACGCCTTCAAAAGCTCAGTTTATTACATATAAGCTACAATTAACTTGTATATCATATTATAATGGTGTAAATAATACATCATAAACGATAGTCATCTCAGAATAACTCAACAGAGCATATTTCCTTTCACAAAGTTTTACATTGTTTTGATTCCGTATTAATTTCTTTACACTACATGTTTCCTTTTCATGCGAAAATAGACTCGTAAAACCAGCCTTTGAAGCTTTACCTGTATATTCTGACATAGGTATTGTATGAAAACCGAGACATTTATAGGTATCGCCCACTCGTTTCAGAGTTGCCTAATAAACTCTCAACAGCTATTTAGTTGACAATTGCTGGATGTAAGATGCACCGGACCTGTCGATGTGATACTCGGTGGTGGTTGGTCTATGTGCAGCACTGGACGTCTTTCGGCTGAAATGATGATGGTGCAAGCATCGCAAATTTCTTTCAACTTTTACAATGTGTCAAGATGTTCTTCTTATGTAGAAATGGAGTGCTGCTCCAGGCGCAAAAGGACATTTTTGCTTCTATTTGATCACAGTAACCTATTCTTGAAGACTGATAGACCCATGTAGTGTCAATTTAGAAGCAAACCCCACTAGATTAAAAGAAATATAATTTAAGAAATGAATCATATTATTATGATTATCGCTTCCAGTTTATAAATATCAACGATCATAAGAGATTATAGGGCTGGGACAGGCGAGAAATTTTCAAAATAAATTCCGTACGCAAAGGGCACTTATTGACAACCCCTCGTCATATTAATTCAACTTATTTCTACCGTAGACCGTTTATTCATATTTTGTTTTATAAACGCTATTGAAAGTATGTAATTTTGGACCCTTTTTAACAGTAAGAGCTTTATTTTTTATGGTAATTTGTATTGTTGGATAAATCACTACGATTTGTGAGGGTTTTCGTATTGTCCGGTATGTTGGCTGCCAAAAAAGTTTAGGTAACAATGCCTTAGAAACAGTAGGTTAGTCAAATCATTCTATTTCCTTTTAGCTTTGTTACAAAACACATTACGCCTTGCCTGTATTAACCGTGGGTATAAATATAAATGCCCATATGAACTGTCGACATTTCATTCGAATCGTTTTGAGCCATTATACTGTCACGAACTGGGCACAAAATTAGACGACTCAGAATGTCCTGCTGGCAAACCTAATTAGATTTCGTCCGACCTGAGAATCTTATCCAAGACTCCATGCTCAGCTGTCGTGCTTACAACCACTTGAACAACCAGGTCGTTCTGTTGCAACAACTTTTCATTCATTCTCATACGCTGGTTTAATCTAATGTTACAAAATACCCTTTGTATTAACAAGTCCCACAACTGATCAATCTACACAGTATGCAAATATCACCTTTGACAAAGAACATCTAAACCAAAATCAAAGTATTTTATGCAAAGTTTACGCATAATCTGACGTCTTACTATAGAATACGGCGTATTGAAATTACACCTTTGCGTCTTGTGGTACGCCGGTACGCCAGTACGCCTTTCAACTCAGCCCCGCCCTACATGGCTTGGCGAGGTGATTTTGCCTTTGACAAATATTGGTAGAATGGTATATATTGGTAATATTGGCCGTAAGACGGTTTTAGCGTTTTATTGGAATTCGGATAAGACTCGGGTTTTGATGTTTCTGTTATTTACCGAGTTGAGATTGTGGGGATAAGAAAAAGGAAGAATTCGTTTTGAGTCTTCCTTGTAAATCCCAGATATAGGGATGGTTATTTTTTTCTTAAAATACATTAACTTCAGTTTGCTAGCAAGTGCCTGTGGGATTCTGTCTTTCCTGATAGCTACATCCTGGGGGTCTTTAAGTAAAAAGGGAATAGGTTACTTCTAGGCAAGGGTGCTCCACCGTCGACCATCGCTTACCATCAGGTGAGATAGTAGTCAAACGTGATACTATAATATATTTTTTTCTAATGTAATGGATGTTAGGAAACGCGACGCATTTGTCCATAAAAACTCAGGTCGATCTCAGGTATGTTTCTCTATGATTGTTTTGTAGTTTTTAAGGACTCGTGCTTGAGGTCGCGGGTTGAAATTCGGACAAGTACCAATGTTGCCTTTTCAATTCATATGTCCTTTCTATGTTTATCTTGGACATCGCTGACAACGTTAAGTAAAGGAAAACATCGTGAGGAAACCGCAATTAGCCTGGATCAGCCTAATTGCATAAGTGAGTTCCGCAGGGCAAAGGGTATGACTCCATGAATGAGTATGACAAGTTCCCTTTAAAGGTATTGACAAAATTTATTGGACTCTTTCGAAAAGAGTATCTTCACCAATAAAAGTGTCCAATCATTTAAGTTAATATAAGTTTTAAATCGCCAACCCGCACTGAGCAAGCGTGTTACCTTCTCTGTTTGAGAAGTGGCCTTTTCCAGCAGTGGTACACTAACAGGCTGGTATTATTATTATCTTGGTCATCTTAACCTAAAACTTCATCATCACATGTAAAACAAAAGCGTATATTATCAAAACAGGGCAAGTAAACGTTCGTTTTATTGTCAAAGAGGAGGCTGGGCTCATTTCGTATCGAAGGGGAGAAGGGGGCATATTATCACGTAACAAATTGGTTTCTGCTACCTTTGTTCAGTAGCAAGCCCTTGGCGAGACGAATGGGTGTACAGTTGGCAGAATAAATTGGATGGGTAGGTTGATATTGGTGATCTGTGATTTTGGTTAGGAATGTGTTATGTTGGTGACGTGTTATATTGGTGAATTGTGATGTTGGTAATGTTTGATACTGGTGATTGTTTGTATGAGTTTTTTACATGTGTGAATACTAATATTGAAAAGTTGAATTGATCTATATGTAGATAGTGTTAAAGCACCAATGAACTCTGAAGGTTTGTCTTTTGTGTAGAAGGTTGTTAATTGGACATTGTTCCTAGTCGAAAGGTTTGTTGTTGCAAGGTTAATTATAATTATCCTACTTTAACAAGATATTTATTACAAGTAAATGCATACAGTAAATTATTAGCAGTTAACCTCAAAACTAGTCATAAATAACTTACACTTCAAAACCGTTGACCCCAAATAAATCTCTCCGGTTCAATATAACGGGCATTCCTTACCTGCAAACAAAAAGAAAAACATCATTAGCACAACAAAAGTAAAAAACATTCCGTAAAACAAACGTAAAGCAACGCAATCTAAACTTTTTTGCTGACGGTACATACCTATCTAAAAACCTCTCTACTTAACATGGAAGAGAAAAAGAATCTTTTGTAAGGAGCATTTGGAGTGTAATACCTATTGAGACAGAGTTCTCGGGGTAAATATACCTTTTTTGTGCACCGTACTTTAAGGTACAATCTACGATAAAGGCTCTCGTTGATAGGCACGGTGTGACAATGAGACAACGTTCACCTGATAAGAAAAAAATTTTTTTCATATTTTTTTTCTAATCAATAGAACAATTACTACTTGAATACGCTGTCGCATTGTCGCTTTTCGCCTGTATGTAGGGTCCTTAATGCGAGCGCACGATTTTTTTCTAACGATTAAGTTGAAGATTGACACCGTTATTTTTATCAGAGGTTGTAAACATTTTTTTATTAGTGTAGGCGTAAGATGATTGGTTAATGGTCGAATGTTTTTTTTTTTAAAGATGGACAATGATAGTAGTTGATGGCAATTATGTCGAGATGTGTGGTCCTTTTCCCGTTGTTGCGTGAGCTGACTCATAAAATATCTTAAGTACTTTAAAAGCACTCCGTTTATCTTCTACATAAGTAAGCATAGATTTTCTTATACAAAAAGTTGAAACTTTAGGAAAAGTATTTTGTCTAGGTAGAATCAAGTATCCACCAACCATTCATGCGTATACACCCCAAATTTTCTTACACTATTTAATATTAGCACAAAGAGAAACAGCCAATAAGCCCGTCCCCCGACCCCCTACTGCTGAAAAACCAAACGCTAAAAAATCAACTTAAAAAACCGTTTCCCAAACAAAAAAAAATTAACACTATCCACTGGTTCCCTTTACGTCTATTTAAGCATTCCAAATAAGTAGACATTCAAAGCTTTGTTCTACCCTCATTGGCTCCCATTCCACCGGGATCGACTCGAGCAAATAAATCAGCCGTTCACTCGTTCACTCACTCATTCGTTCACAGATTGCTTGGTCCGTGGACACTGACCTGCTACGTGGTTTATTTTAAAATTAGCATTAGAGAGAATTTTAATTTGTTGCGGGGTTTTTAGGGTCGGTTTTTTAGATTTTGTAGCGGTTAGAAATGCTCCAGTTAATCTTATCTGAGATGTAGAGATTTACAAAGTTTCAGACACTAATGAGTCTGTTAAACTATCACTGTCAGGAAAGTGGGTTATATGGATAAACCTGAACTTACCCTAAAAATGCAAATTGTTTCGAATAATTTAAGCTTGAAGTGCATTCCACTTCTGCCGCCTGGGAAACCTCATCGATAAGATGTCATGTTAACAATTGTTCAGCTAAAAGTCCACCCAGGTAAGTTAACAACAGTAAACCACTAACACCAATGACAGGTACTTACAAGAAGCCAATTACATTTCCCCTTCAATTAACCTAAACAGAAGACCCAAGTAAATTTAATTTTAACTTTTATTTCCAAGGAAATGTAAATCCTGTCGTCATACACCAGTCATGTATGATGTTCATGTCCTTTTATTATTATTCATCTTTTATTTCATCCAGGATAGGCTCAGAAACGACTAATCGAATGTTTAAACATCGTAAATTCGAACGACCGCACTTATCCCGGTCACTTCCAGCGGAGCGTGCGGAATCATTCACCCGGTCACTCGTTCACAGCTCGTCCATTCGTTCACTTTGATGTCGTTCTACGTTGCACGCACTTTACGCTGAATGCACATTGTTATAAGCGTATTATAAAATTACTTTCGCGTTACAGAGTTAGGTTTTAAAAATATAAAACGGTCTAGTGTATTTTTATTTTGCATAAAATGTAGGTTAAAAAGAAAACTGAGGAAAATTATGTCACTTTGAAAAGTGCTTTGAGTTGGCTGAGCGTAAATTAGCCTTGTCAGCTATTTAAGTTAAATTCTGCATAAATATTTACCCTTTCTTTACTGAGCATAGTTGGGTACAACATTTAGAAAATCCACACGAAATCTGCATCAAACTTTATGAAACATTTGTCTTTGAAATTGTAACATCATTAATATCAGGCTATCTGTACAATGAGGGTATTCTGAAATCATGTACACTAGGTGGCATCACTGAGACGTGAGGTCCAAGCTGCTGTCAAATGCTTATGTTTTTTGACATTAGTCAAATTGACGTCAAGCAAGTTGATGTCATAAGTTAAATTTTCCAAGTAAAAGACCTCTCACCAATGTGGCGCCAACTAGTGGCGTGAATTTTCTTAAAAACCCTCATTGCACGCCATTTGTCTCAAAATTCGGCAGATCTCATTAAGCTGCTACCAGCTACCCAGCGAAGATCGTTGTTCCACCTAGCCTGTGGGCGTCCCATCTTACATTTGCCCATTCGTGGTCACCACTCAAAACACGTCTACCCCAACAAAGACAGAAATCGCGACGTATGATATAATAAAACGCATTTGCTTTGAACATAATACAACGAAATTAGACTATTTTTATAAACACATCATTATGTCAATTGACAAAAATACTCGTGCTTCTGTAATTCGTAACATAATGCAAGCACTATTTTGAGCTCATTACCCAATATTTATGTTGGCGACTCCTTGTTCATTGCGGACTCAATTACGATTGGTACAAGTTACAAGTTTACTGCGTTATTGTGTGGTGAGCAGCAAGGCAAGCCACCTGATGGTAAGTGCTCAACGTCGCCTGTGGACATCAGCACTATCATGGCATGGGGAAGTTGCCTTCCCAGAGACAACGCTGGAGTATTTTAATCTTATATAGGTACTAAATCTGACACGTACGCAAATGCTTCTAATGCTGCTGAGCAACAGAACAACGTATGGTGGTAAAACTACCCCAGACGAACTCCTTCAAAAAGTGTTTTTCTACAACTAATTAGCATCTACGAAATTCTTCGTTGTAGTTACATGAACTACAGATTCAAGTTCAGAGAACTTGAATCTTTAATTATGTGCTAAATCTAAAACAATAGACTTCCCCGCTTTCACTTGTGATTTGTACCACCACTCATAATACCAATTTAGATATGGATGAAATCACAGGTTGACGTATGACTTATTCCTATAAATAAAGTATTTTTAGTTGGTTCCACGTTGCTTCTTTTACTTTGTACTCGTACACAATTTATAACATGCTTAATGATAAAATCTTTGAATTGATGTTAGACAAAACATCGCGGCAACTCTAATCCGCACGCTAACTATAGCAGTTCTTCTTCTACTTCTACTTCTTTAAGAACATCCCTCTTAGTACTTCTACGCCACACCGTACGATTGCGGGCTTACTATTAAGAACTCTTTTTCAAAAAACTGCAATGAAAATCAATAGAAGACTTCGTGTAAAATCTTGGTTCTCTAGCCTTTCTAAGTCAAGAATATGATAGCTCAGTGGCTAAGACCTTGCTTCTCGTGCTTGAGGTCGTGGGTTCAAATCCTGTCGTCAATGTGACTTTTCCAAATTTATATGTACTTTCTTAATTTATCTTGGACATCACAGGCAACGGTGAAGGGGTGAAGGAAAAACATCGTGAGGAAACCTGGACTTATATAATAATTATAGGTCTTTAATGGAATGCTGAAATAGCCAAGTCAGAGGCCTGTGGGGTTCCCAGAGGCGGCTTAATTAACTCTGACACCAGAGATGGCCACATCCTCACACGAAGAGAAGAAGCCTTTCCGAGTTGTCTAATTCAATAATATAGTTCCTACAATAAAGCATCCAACTATTTTCAAAATATTATATAAGTAGAATTCTACAACCATCTACATATTTGAATTGCAAAGTGAACATATAAATTCAAGATATTACACAAATCCCTTATAATTCTGAATTAAATATTCAAAACTATCAATATGGTTATTCATGAATCTAACCACGCATTTGGAATAATAGATTAGATTACAAATTGCATTCTCTATTCAAAATAAGAAAAATGTCTTTTGAAAAGAAAATAGTTCATTTTACCCGTCTACAGAAAATAGAGTAGTGGGTTCCTACAAGATTCTATGTACCTAAGTAACAGCTTTATTATAAAAAAAACTGTTGTAGTTGTTTCTACCTGTTAGGCAAGTTGTTTAGTAAGTTATCTTAATGCCAGAATAGATAACTCGAATATCATAAACTTGAACATAACCGGTGAAATTAGAGATCTGTGTACCCCTTAAGAGCGTACTGGCGTGATGTTATGTTATGAAATGGTATAATCAATAAACAGACATGCGATTGCAGCAATCTCGAGAGATTTACCGTTATTAATTGAAGAGTATATAGTATAGTCGTATATCTTCGAATTTCTTCATCAGATCTTCAGCAAATTAAAATGGGACCAATTTCGAAACATACTCTTTCAAACAAAAAAAAAGAATTTTCAAAACCGGTCCACAAATAACGGAGATATCGGTGAACATACACAAAAAAATAAAAAAAAACATGAAGACGAACATAGAACCTCCTCCTTTTTGGTAAGTCGGTTAAAAAAATAATATAAGAAATACGTACTGCAAACGTATTTTTACAAACTCAAATGAAATAACCAGAAAATCTTCATAAAAGCATGAAAATTTGCCGGTAGCGTCGCCCGCATGTAGGTAATTCGAAAATTATTCAACGGGGACGTACTACCCGGGATAAAAAGTATTCTATGTCCTAATCCCTCATGGGCCTCATAGGCCATGGTCTACCATACAAAGCCATTGAGGCATGATCGATAAACAAACATACAGACTCTCACATTTATAATATTATTAGGAGAAGTCTAGGCTAGGAATAGGCTCAACCGGCGGCGGCGGCAGCGGCGTCTTTTATTAACTACCCTTCTTTAAAATAATTGTTAGCTGTACTGTACATACATATTATAAGTAAAACTTCCGGTAGGGTGGTTAATTAGCTTACTGGTAGTGAAATTAGTCGGGTAAAGCCAAGTGTATAGTAGAGTTTATATTATATTATAAAAAAAATGATGTTTTGTAGCTTGCTTTAATATATCTACGTTAATTTTCGATTTACATTTAAGGCGTTAAATCAAATGATGTTTTACCAAAAATAAAAGTTAAGACATTACCTACTTTTTAGACATGAAATTCTTTTGAACCTGAAGAATTAACAACAACTATATATTTAATAAAAAATAATATATATTCTAAGGAAAACGATGGTTATTAGAGCATGATTCAATTATTACCTACGACATTTATTATTCCAATTAAATTAAATAAAACCCTTTTGCACGTGAATGAAACTATAACTCCAGAAAAGCTGGAGTAGTCGAGTAAAAGTTGCAAATCATCAAGATCACAGAGCAGGACAAAATGTTTTAGAAATACCCACACCGTGAGATTTCCACAAGTGTCCCACAGTGTGATAACACCCTTAACATCACAGATACGACATACTCCATAGCTGTGGTTAAAATATAATTACTGACCGAATAACAATTAATTATTAACTGCCACTTACAGACTACACACAACAGTAATAATTTGTATATGAACGGTTTCATTACCAATCGGTATTCGTAGAACTCTGTTACAAATATTGCAATTAGATTAAACTACCTACTGTCAGTGGCTTCGCCCGTGTTAAAGTGTTTTTTATCCCAAGGGAACATTAAACCGGGATGAAAAGTAGCCTATGTGCTATTTCAGACTATAAACTATCTTTGTGCCAAATTTCATCCAGATCCGTTTGGCTGTTCTGGCGTGATTGAGAAACAAACATCCATCCATCCAAACCTTTGCATCACTGCATATAGTCCCCCGCCTCGCCATTTTCCCTCTTGGGAAAAGGCTAGGCACATTGAAACTGACTATTGTGATGGGCAGACGTTATGTTCGGCATCCCGGATATACCATGAGCCTGGCATTAGCAAGGAAACGTCCCAGCAGTGGAAGAAGGTAGGCTGTGGATGTGTATAGGCACGGGACGAAAAATATGACAAATCGGACAGAGTAAGAATGAGAGATACCGAGCGAGCGCAAATCGCAAGCGACGCGTTTTCATTTGGGCAATTCTTTCGTATGTCTGTCCGGATGTCCAGCTGTTCTCCTCTACAGAAGACATTTATCGATTCTCGCTCCGTCAAATTTTGTGAGCGGTTTCGATAATGTTATATGGAATATAAAATATATGGAAAAAAAAAAACAACAAGTCAGACTCGCGAGGTTTTCAGCTCACAGACCCACTAGTATAGTTGTATGTATATCAAGTATGTCTTTTTTTATTTTAAACTTTGCCCCACACTAGAAATTTCTTCCTGTACCGTGGGTGCGTTTACAAACATATAAACTCATATAGACAACACTCAGAGCCGGAACAACTATCTGTAGGTCATACAAATATTTGTTCCGTGCGGGAATCGAACCCTCGACCAACCACTGCGCCAACCGTGCGCCCAAATGTACCTACGTTAATTATTACGATAAATAATTATCATGAAACAACTAAGTTTATATAGGACGTTTGACATTTCGCGTTTTTATATTTTACTTCTAATCTTGATATAAATTTAACAGATTTGAAATAAGAACACAATTAATAATAATGGCGTGTTCTCGTTGCGTGGTTCTTTACAAATGTACAGGAAATTCCTTTATTTATTACTGGTAATAGGTATTCTTTGACGTTTATTAAACAAATGAGCTTACACCCTGTATGTGCATGACCGCGTTTGTGGCAAAACATCAAAGAATTTAATGCCCGGGCACGCAACTTTTTGTGTTTTCCAATTGATTCTAGTGTTTTTAGTTTGAGGGTTCTGTGCCAACATTTTGGGTTTTTTTCTAGGCAAGCGTGCTTCACCGTCGATCACATCATCGCTTACCATAAGGTGAGATAGTGGTCAAGAGCGAGGCTACAGATTATTAAATATATATATATACTAGCTGACCCCCGCGGCTTCGCTCCCGTCAACTGGCTACATACCCTACCTACCCAACCTACCTTACCCTACCTACCCTACCCTACCTACCCCACCCTACCCTACCTACCCAACCCTACCTACCCTAACCTACCTACTTTATCCTACCTACCCTAAAGACAGACAGACGTCAGATCACATGAAAATGTCAGTTTAGTTAGAAAACGTTTGTATGGGAAAAAGAAAAGGGCTGTTTTTAGGGTTTTCCCGGAAAATATTCGATTTTTTCTCGCCGTAAAAACCATCCTTGGACTTTAACGAACATTTAAAAAAAAGAATTGGTAAAATTGGTCCAGGCGTTGTTGAATTATGCGGTTACCAACACATTTTGCGATTCATTTTTATATTATAGATTTTATTATATAATAGCCATCTAAATATGAAAGTCTCTTGATAGTCTTTCATACAGCTTTAACTCAATCAGTGAATAATTTTGCGCAAGTTTTGTAAAAATTGTAAGCTTACAGAAATAGATGTAAAATTGTTTGTTTGTCTATAAATACCCTGTTACAGCAAACAAACAATTTATCATCTCTGAAAGAAAGATAGAATTAGGAAAATTCTTCACTGATAGCTACACTATTGCATAAAATCCATAGACATTATCCCGAAAAAAAAACGCCTGATTCCTATGGGGTGACCAACGGAGTGAAGCCGCGGGCAAGAAGCTAGCTCCTAATATTGCTAGTGCTACAAGTATTTGACTATCATAAATTGAAGTCAGATAAAAAAAAGAGTAAAAATATAACAAGTAGGAAATTTTAATAAAGGGCTCAATATAAAGAACTAACGGTACTTATAGTCAACGGTATCACCAGTCACTTAGAACTACCGGTACAAACGTCAAAGCTGAACGAATCTGCCCACGGAGCGTGATAAAAGCATTATTTAAATATTTACCACCACGCAACAAAAACTAGAGCATCGTGGAATCGAAAGTAAGCAAAACCATCGACCGTAACTAGTGCTGATAAAGGAAGTAATAAATATTTAAAAAAACTATAGTTGTTAAAACTATTCAAATGTTCCCTTTCTGGATAATTGGTCGCATTTTTCGGAAGGAAATATAATTATGTTAAATTAACATATTACTACGGAAATATGTAGCCGGATGGATAGCCAAGGTTACCGATATAGCCCGAAAAATTTCCAAGCTTATCATGCACATGCAGGGCACATAACTCGCAGAACGGACGGCCGTTAGGGGCAAAAAGTTCTAGAGTGGCGACCGCGTACCGGAAGACGTTGCATTGGAAGGCCTCTCTCTAGGTGAGCGAAGATCTGTTCAAGGCTGCGGGACTCCGGTGCGATGATTAGGGGAGGCTTATGTCCAGCAATGGACGTCTTTCAGCTGTAATGATGATAATGATGTATAGGCAGAATAGTCTAACTAGTGCAACATTATTTCGTTGGTCAAGTTTAAGTTCCATGTATAATGATGAGATACCATAGTCTAATAGAAAAACTAAATCATATTTTGACCGACCTGAGGATCAAACTCACTTTCTCACGTCAGTACTCAGTCAGTTGCTTGCAACCACCAGATCACCGAACCAGTTGTATTCAAAACCATTATAAATAGCCATTCAATTCCTACAGCCTTTCTAACCAAACATTCGAACTAAAATCTATTAGCGAGACACAGACAATTAAGCACTAAATCATTCAGCATAGCACCACGATTCCATCAAACAGTTAACTTAAACAGCCTTCGAACACACAGTTACAAATCATACGTTCACTGCACAGTGGAATAAATCTCCAACTGCTCCGGACAAAATAACAGCACATAAATTATACAATTATTTCTTCCAAGCCTCGGGACGATAAAAAATGCCTACAATAGCCCATAAATATTTTACAAGTAATTATAATGAGAAATGACTTTAACAAAAACGCTAAACGTTTCCGGATGAAGTTTTGAATATAAATTAAATTGTTATTCTGGTTTCGAATCAACTTGTAATTGGTATATTGTTAGGAAAGTGATTTAAGTTGGTGGAGTCCCGATATTTGGAAAGCAAAATCAGTAACAAAAACTGTGTAGTAACCAATGTAAAGTTATTGTTTACCCAAATTTTAATAGCAATCAATTTCTGCTAGTTTCTGTCACAAAGTAACTCAAAATCGAGCTTATTATTTTAGTAAATCAAGCTTCTACCAAAACTTGTCTGAAAATCAGTTTTGACATTTATTTGACAGCAACTGAACATTCCGACTTTAAAATACGAAGAGACAATCCTATCTAGCTATCCAAGTTTTCTACCAACAATTTCATTCCATTCCCGCCAATCTAATTCCACTCCGACTTGCTCGAAATCTAAATCACATTTTTTGTCCACCGTTCATCGCACAGTGCGGTTGGACAATAATAAATAGAGGCATTGTTCTACCTGTACGATAAACTAATGTCGCAGGACGATCCTGTCCGAACACGTTAGCAGGTTGTCATCGTAACTTCACGAGCAGATGAGCTGTACAAAATAGATAGTACAGAAGGCCGAGTTTGTACAACAAGCGAAAACGCATGCACACATAGACATTGCAAAGCGCACTCGTGACTCTGCATTCGTTTGAGATCACCGTACGTACGCGTCAATGTGTGCGTGCGCTTGTTTTAGTAAGTTCCATGTAGTCGACCTTCTGCCTTTATATTTTCTGTTAGGTATCTGTTATAAATCTCGTGGGGTTCTCGTACTGGACTTAGAATTCAATTGTTGGGAGTACAAAGCGTGGTCAGTATTGCGGTGTTTTGGTAAGACCACATGACGTTCTGGTCAGCAACAGCTGACCAGAACGTAGTCAAAAACCAATCCAAAAAAGCTGTTGTGGGTTTTAATTATTTTCAGAAGTAACATCATAAATTTTTCATTATATTCAATTTTATTTGCAGACTCTTACACTAAATAATCATGAATTTTTACTCTTACTTCTATAAAACAGCTCAGATACACACGCAAGTCCCTTCTACGTAACAAATAAACTTAATGCGTTCTTGAAAGATATTTTAAATAGACTGCTCTATTTACCCAAGACACCAATCCCAATCATACACAATTAAAATTCAACAAATCTGATAAGCCATGCAACTGCGTAGTAAGAAACGACCCTACCAATCCCAATGCATTAAAATACCCACCAATTCAAACCAACAAAGACAACGACGCACGATCACTATCAAGCTGAGCCATCGCTCCAGATATGAACCCTCTTTCGCCACTCGATCAATTTAATCCCAACACCTTGAAATGAAGTCCTCAGATCCATAATCCGGCGAAATCGAGAAGCTCCTTCACCCATCCGTAATCCTGGCAACTGCTGTGCTCCTTAACTGGTGGTGGTTCTACGTCTAATTGGTTCCAATTGGCTGTACATGGCTCTGAGATTGGCTTAATTAATAGGATGGCCAACGGCCCGCGTCTATGGGCCGCATACAATAGTAGGCTGTTATCTCAAGATGGTCCAATTTTGGATGGAGAGCTGAAACTGGGCCTAACGGGTAGTATCGACTTGATATTATTAATATGTTTATAATATCTTGCACGTTGAAACAGCTTCAGTAAATTAAGAAGAGGTAAAAGTTATTAAAAAGGTAACGAGAAATATGTAGGTATTTTTTTCCATGACGACGATCAATTTGCAGCAATGTGCATAAAGGCGCTGTAGTTAGTAGACCATATTTTTATTTCTAATGGCCTAAAACCTTTTTTTTTTCGTTATAAAAAGTAACCACACATTATATAAGTAACTTAGTATGCAAAAATATCTAACAAAAGCTTAATAAAATATTGTTGTAAACCACAAAAACATTTTGTATCAAGTAACAATTTACGCGAATTCATTAGACAATACGATTAAAGAAGTTAATTAAAAGTTAAATTAAGTTCAACACTGAGATTGTATCTTAATGATAACTTAGAGCTTGGTTCTCAATTTTCACATCCGTGTAATTCAATAAAAAAACTAAGTACTGCATAATGAAATAAAAAGATTGTGTGAGAACAATATTGAATCATATTTGTTACTATTATCTATGGTACTTTTTCACTTCTCTCAATGCATGTAAGTAGCATAAATAGCCTTTAACATGCCCACTACTGGTACACAAGCCTCACTGTGAGTGGGAGTGGACTGGCTCGCGTGGTGGACTGTAATCCACCACGCGAGCCTGAGGCGGACTGGTAGACGTCACATTCATATATCTGTCCAACTTTTGGTACTCAGATTCCAAATGATGATTCCCTTCATTATTTTCAGCTTAAGGGTTTTTTACCCGACTGCCGATGGAGGGTAATGTTTTTATCAGTCTATTTATGTATGTATTTTTGTTCCTATGTGGCGTTCTAGAGAATAAACGTGTTGCCCAATTTTGATGATTCTTACGTCGGTTGATTCGTATTAACCTTGAGAAAAATGGGGGATTTTGGGCGCCATATTGTGGGGGCCCAATTTATTTTTTTCTTCCAAACCCATCGTGTAGGGTATCAAATAAAGGATTTTAAGAGGTGATTTCAAAAATATATAACACTTATATGTTTAAATGTAATTCGATAAAAAAAAATGTTTTATCAAATGTTATAAATAAAAAATTTAATAAAAAAAATCAAAAACCCGACATCTGGTTTTGGTCAGACAGCTAGCGAATATGTATCCTCCGACTGCACACCATGATTTTCTTCTTGTCTTTTTAGTTCGCTTCTTAAGCAGTCGGGCTTTTGATTTTTTATTTAGGGTTTCAATTCACAATTCCACGCCGTCTATCATTTCTGCTGTATTGACTCATTCAAAATCACAGTAGGTACAATAATGTAGGTCAAAACCAACTTTCTTGCACTAACATCGTAACTTCACAAGCCCAGTTCCCCACAGCGTTGCTAAAGCGAGGCGAATCGATTGCAGCAAATTGTGCTAAGTTTTATAGCCGAACCCAATCGATGTGCGCCCTGTGCGATCGCGAGTTTGTTTTAGAAGCTAGGCACACATACTTATTTTTTGTGAAAAAAATCGCACTACAAAAATATACTGGTACTCGACGAAAATGAAAAATCCTCTTTTATTTGATGTCGTTTAAAAATACTTCGATATTAGTGTGAAGCAACTTGATGAATGAATTCCTATTAACTTTCGTACAAGTAATTTATATATTATTAGTGTGTACTGTATTGCCAAGGTTTCTCTTCTGAGACGTTACCCACACGAACTGTAAAATTCTGGATAAAAAGACACTCTTCGATTGTGAAGCGTTCTAACAGTAAATTTTCGTAATAGGACCAGTACTTGTGGAGTTAGGACCAGTACTTTCACAAACACACCAACAACGTTAAAGCGTATATATTACCCAATTTTAACACAGTAGGTACTGGCCGTCCGCCCGCTGAAGCCAGATTACCTATATTGAACCTCCTTTTGGACAGTTTTGTTTGCAAAATATTATTTGGTTTACATATGCTATGTCAGTTATGAAGAAATTCCAGCCATTATTTTTTCTGTGTAAAAATATTTTTAAACATCCAAGTCGTTTTGGAAGAGTATCCAAAAGTAGCGAAAAAATATAGCTTTAGAAAGTAACCATTTTACTGCAATAAAGCCGTACAACGTACTACATCCGCTTTATTGCCTTAAAACGGTAATTTCATAAAGCATACTCCTTAGTAACGGCTAGGTTAAAAGGTTTGAAAAAAAAATATATTTATTATTGTTTCATGTACATAATTTTTTAAACACGGTTTTTTCGTATAACAAAAAGTTTTGCTTTAAAAAATAATAAGAAACACGATATTTTTCGCAACTTTTGGATACTCCTCCAAAACGACTTGGATGTTCAAAAATATTTTTACACAGAAAAAATAATGGCTGGAATTTCTTCATAACTGAAATATCATATGTAAATCAAATAATATTTTGCAAACAAAACTGTTGAAAAGGAGGTTCAATATTGATATTTTGGCTCCGAGAGAGCGCACGGCCAGTACTGCGTTAACATTGGGGCGTATATATATCGCCTTAAAGAGAAGACTGACTAAAAGATTTACTTATAATATTGCGTAATTGTGATATTTAATATACTGTACTCTTTGTAATCCGTCTTATCTATGTAATTGGCAGTTTTTCGTTCTGGTTAAATAAATAAGTAAATAAAAGTTAACTCTATGAACTATTATTTTCGATACAGGTTCTACTCACGTGTATGACCGATTAGCTGCGGACTCAAAACTCGTAACTTATTGTTAGTTTCACCGTAGTCCACACCAATCGAGGTTGCCAATCGTACTGACTTCCATTCGCTTAAAACATTTGTATATAAAATACGACAAAAAAAAATGATACGAGGAAGTACCTATTACCTAACCCGGTCGTACTGGGGTTATCAGTTTTAACCACTACGACCAGCAAATCACTGTTTCCCGCGCTGAATGTTGTAAGCTGACTAAATGAATAAAATTTTCCATAAAAAAAATACATTTTGAATTGAATTTACTAACTTATCTATTGTCTATATATCTGTCACCACATACTGATATTTAAAAAAAACTGTTGACTACGTATAAACATTAAATTTGGCTTTACTCATCATAATAATCCTTGTTTTGTGCTTATTGAGAAAACGAAATCCTAAGAAACTAAGAGTTACGCAAACTCAATTTGGGATAACATCAGACGTTTAAATTGGTCCATTTTACAGTCCGTTCAACTGATTTTGATTTCTATTGCTTTGGTGATACGACAAACGGTAGCTGTAGTAAACAGTTGGTTTTGGTAATAGGTTTATGCTTTTTATGTCATCCTTATGTTCACCTGATAGAACTCAAAATCGGTTGAACGGACTGTAAAGATTTGGAAACATGTCTAATGTTATTTCAAATGGAGTTTAAATGATAGCTATCTTTTTTTTTCACCTGCTGAATCCCGCCATATCTTAATAATTTTTTAAATTTGAGGCGACCCGCCCCGGCTTCGCCCGTGACAAATTATACACAAAAACCTTCCTAATGTTATTTCAAATGGAGTATAGTCTATTCATAAAATAAAACATTAAGACTAAAACTACACACACACCCAAGAAAAATTTGTTTACAATTGAACTGTCAAGAATTTTTTGGCATCAAAAGCAAGTCTTCTTCACTTTTCTCTTTATTTCCAATATTCTATTAAATCTACGGATATTAAGTTACTTTGTTACGATAAAAAACTTATTGGTATATCATATATGTTATTAAGTAGGTAATTATAACAAAAGCGGATAGAAAACAGCTCACAGACAACAAAGTGAAGCTTGTTATAGACCTCGCGAAACTTCTTGGCCGCCCTGAAGTTGGCTACAATGGCTGCGCAGTAGAAAATCTCATACAAATACAGCACCGTTTCATTCCTTGCGCATCGGGAAAGTCAACTTCAGGGCGGCCTAGAGTTTGGCGAGCACTATACGTATCTTGCATAGTACATTATATTAATTAGGACTTGCTTCTACTAAGATAGATACATATTTAGATAATATACATCGCTAGCAAGCTCAAAATATATGTAGTTTGAATATAAGCACAGAGACACGATTTTTTGCACACTTTTGTGCACGCATATTGATACAACAAAGGTTATCATTTAGAGGCTACTTTTAGAATAAGAACTCATTAAAAATTAAAACGATTTTATCAACACTAAACAATAATAGCCCCAAGAATTGCAATACTTAAATGGCAGTGGGCAGGGCGCATTGCTCGCAGGACGGATGGCCGACGGGGCCCAAAAGTTCTGGAATGGCGACCGTGAACCGGAAGACTATGCGTTGGAAGGCCTCCCACTAATTGGACCGATGACCTGGTTAAGGTTGTGGGAAGGCGCTCGATGCCAGACGAACGGGATCGGTCAATGTGGCGACGCCTGGGGGAGGACTATGTCCAGAAGTGGACGTCTTTCGGCTGAAATAATGATGATGATGATGAAAAAATAACAAATAAAATTCAAATGACATACCACACAGTGTAACAAATCAACTTCTCACGACAAAAATAAAAAAATAAAACTCCGAAAAACTGAAGTCGATGTAACACGTTTTAAAACTCCATTTTAACGAGTGAAACAGGGCGTTTTCTAGTCCTCCACATGAGTCCACGTACCTCTCGTAACGACAAGAAATGACTCCTCACAACTTACCTCTCTAGTCTCTACTTAATTAAAAGTCTTAAAGAGTCCCACTTTTTAAGAAATTTTCAAACGTGGAATGTTTCGTGTCTTGAGGTCGTGTGTTCAAATCTAGGCTAGTATTAATATGACTTTTTTAATTGATATATATAATGTAATTTCTAAGTTTTTCTTGTACATCGCTGACATCAGTTATGAAAACTATCTTGAGGAAACCTGCCTAAAACGCATGCATGTTGGTGATTTCTAACTTATATTAACTATAAGTCCAGTAGCCTTATTGCGTAAGTAAATTCGGCAGAATAAAGAGTATGAACAATCGACCAATCACATGCGAGATGAATTGCTAACAGTCAATTCAAATAAAGAATAATTATGTATGTCGTTGTGTTAGTCAAATGTCCGATTTATTTATGCTTAATTCGATCTAATCAATCAAATTATTACTACCTAATTCAATTTTAATAATATTCATTTCATTAATACAATGCATAAAAATATATATTTTAAAATTATAATTATAAATTTATCCAAAATTTGTATGCGAATTAGGTTAAACATAGCGATCCTGACATTAGAATAAGATCTTATTATATTATATTGTACCTATGTTTTTACAAATAAATAATTTGAATTTGATAGACGCGCTGTGGATTTCCGACTATTTGATTGGTCGGTTGTACATACTCTTTGTCTCCTTGACGAATTTACTTACGCTATAAGGCTTAGACTTATGTTTAACATAAGTTAGAAATCACCAACTCGCAAGCATAGTCATAAATGCTCGTGCCATCTCTGTATGAAAAGAGGCATTTGCCCTCCAGTGCGATATTAATAGTCTGCTAACTATTATAAAACGTAGCAGCAAAAACACTAAAATTTGTGTTATTTCGTAAAATAACGCCCCAAGTTAGTTGTGTGATTAAAAATGATTGAAGTTAAAGTTTGCACACACTAAGTTAGTTCTAAGTTAATTTTGACAGAGCTTAATGACTACTTTAAATGTTTTGTTGTTAACTTTGTCAATTAAAGCCGTTATGTCTGCTTTATATGGTTATTAGAGTTCAAGAATATCTGACTAAGTGAGAGTGAATTAAGAAATGATTTCGAAAGTTAACTGAAGTTACAGCAACCGGCCTTGAATCCGTAACTGTATTGTTTAAATACAAATTTTGACAGCTAAGTTCAGATTAAGTTACTCAGAAAAATCAGGTCAAGTGACACGTCTTCATAAACACTTTTATTAAGACAGACACCCAAAACGAAATAGCAAAGTCCGTTGCCCTCAACAGCTGTTTGCCTCTATTTTCTATCCGATTTTCCGGAAAAATATCTCCGTAATCCCTTCGTAATTAATTCTGTTCCCTCGCCCCAAAAATAAATACACCACGTGACTAACTTGTCTCGACATTGCGTCGATCGAATTCAGTCACGTAAACCGTAAAACTCTGGCTGACAAACGCCTCAGTTTTGCTAATTAACCCTGTAATGGCGCAATTACGGTTTTATGCTCAAGTTTTACGATTGACCAAGTTGCGGCCTCAGTTGCCATCGAAGTGTTAGAATGTCAAAGTATTGGTGGGAAATTTTGAATAGAGAAGGCAAAGGTTTAGTGGCTCTAAATTATTGTAGTGGTTATTCGGAATGTTAACGGTCGCGACTTGTAATTAAATGGCTGCAAATGTCAAAGGTTTTTTGCTAACATTAGAATGGAGGCGAACTATGTTTGATGATTTAGCTTTTTATTTACCGCTTATGAGATTCTAGGCCCGCAAATACTTCTTCACGATTCTGGCCTCCTGGTAGTTTGGCTAAAAATGCTCATAGTGTTCAACATCTAAATAAACAAGCAAATGAGAAAGTTATATTTGTATCATGTTATTAAACTCTCTACTGTTTTAATCGAATTTTTGATTTTGACGTCCTAAAAAAATATACGTCCTAACGCTAGTACCTACTGATCCGTAGGTGCCAAATGTAGAATAAAATTTTAAATAAGAAATTATTCCACTAATGGCACCTGCGAAAAATATCGAAATCGCCATATGTGGAAAAACTCAAGTGTCATAACTCAGATGCCGTTAATACGGGTGCCCAATGTGGAATACGTCATAGAACGGAGAGAAAATAGCAATCTCAAAATAGTCAAGTCAGCCACTGGCTTAAAAGCCACGAGCCTCGACCAACACCTTAGGAGGCTCTCGTTAGGCGGCTGGGTCAAGGGCCTGATCCAGAAAGCAGTACTGCTGGACACGGCTCGTATTGTTAGGAGGTTCCTCTCTCTGGAGCCCTGACCGTCGGTAGCTTGGACCCTGTTCCCGATACCGGTGGGCCTCTATTTATTATATTTTTTTATTGTTTTATAAAAATATTTAAAAATATATTAAATAAGAAATCTAGTGAATAAAGGAAAATAATAATAATAAATAATAGCTTTTAATGTTGGTCAAACATTTTAAATCCTGCTGTTATCTGCTTTTTGGTCTACAATTACTCAAACTATTATGTTCAACTAGAAGCACATTTAATTTTAAACCTCTTACGACCCATTTTATTTTCCCGCAGCCATTATTATTAAAGAGAACTAGTATAATATCGGTTTATTACAGTTTCTCACTAAATACTTCGCGTTAACAGCCAAGGAAGGGGTAAAATGGCGAAAAAACGCTCAACGCTGCCCCGACTTAACGCTTTTAGTACGAAAATTAAAGATTCTCAATTAATACCTCCTAATTTATTTAACGATCATTTTGCGTTTTATGTTAGACATAAAAAACTATAACGAATGAATAAATCTGTGGTTGAAAGAAAAAAAAAATGTTATGGCCATGTAACATCGCTATTCGGCCCACTGTGCGGTCGGACACGCATTTTGGTTGTCTTGAACACATTCATTTGTACCCTGGTGTCACGTTACACAGGTTTTAAAAAATTGATGGCTTGTAATAAATGTTTTTTGGCTGCACCGATCTTGTCTCGCGATCAACCGGCCATAAAGTATTGCAATCTCTTTTTTATTGCGTGTTAGTGAAAGAGACGGGTGTATGCGTCACTGTGATTGTTTCTTACAATTTTAATAGCCATGTCGATTTGTATTACGGCGTGGTCAATAAAAGGAGGTACATAGTAATAAAATACAGTTGTTGAAAACAATGTGTTAGTGTGTTTGTTCGTAGTGATGTCAGCAGTATTAGATGCTTGTCTGATGGAGTTAACGATACGTGTGAACAAAACTACTAGGTTTTTTTTTCTTGCGGTTATTTTTTTAACTGGTAATTCAAGTTGTAGCAATTATGTATTGCAGACTAGGAGTTACAACTAACAACTTTTATTTGATGTTATTTTTAGATAGTCGAACGATGATAATGTTATCAATTCGTCACGCCTTCTGTCTTTATGTTCTATAGCTTCTGCCCGCGGTTTTACCCGTGTGCTAATTGTTTTATCTCGCAAGGGATTATTATACTGAGTTAATCGGTATAGAAGTATCCTGTGTTAACCTAAGTTATAAACTATCTGTGTGCAAAATTTCATCCAAATCCGTTTGGGCTTTTTTGTGATTAAAAAACTTTCACATTTAGTAGGATAGAATTAGTTAATCTTGAGTAAAAATTCGAATCAACATGTAGTCAGTAAAAAATGCACAAACAATAAATTCTTACCCACTCAAAAGCAATGAAAGCCAAAATATCGGCACACTAAATTGTCTCCTAATCAGCCATTACAAGATAAACAACAAATTTATTGTGTCTTCAATACCGAAATAAAATAAAAACAACAGGTTTCTAATTTTCTTTTAAACTTTAGTAATACGCCAATATTTACTTTTTTTATGACTAAAAGATACTTTTTGCCCAGACTTTATTTCGCTGGTGAAAACTGTGTAATTTTATCGTTGAAATGAAAAATGCTAATATAATACCAGTAATTATCCCACTAAAGAGCAAAGACCCTTCTACCTCTTCATTTGGTCTTCTGCAATCGCAAATTTTAAAATAGAGTCCACTTCATCCAACAATCTCTTTACTAGCTTGCCGTGTTGTCGTTGCCTGCTATTTGGGATCCATTGAATGGTGGTTTTTGCTCATTGTTCTTGCGGAGATAAGTGATAAAAAGGAAATTACCTATTGCTAAAACTAAACCTCTTAAGTGCCAATCCGTCAAAGCTAAACTGCCAAAATCACCAAAGTTGTAAAATGAATTGCATTTAAAATTCTTCAGTGCCGTTCCCTTCCCACCAAAATCTTTACTATTATTTTACATCTCTCGACACAAAATCATTTTATCCTATACAAAGCTGGTTTAGAACTCTCTGCATATTTCATCCTACGATCTTAAAGTAAATAGTACAATATTAGCAAATAAGGCTTAGCAATAAAATACAACAAGAATCGGTACCGATAAAATCAAATGCACACTGGGGCCTATATCGCGACGTAGGCGTAAGTGTTTTAGTATTTTTGTTTTTAACTACATTAATACATTAAATAGAAATGGTTTTCCGGAAGAGTTATTTTTTGATTGATTTTTGTAGACACAGGGTATCAATACTAATATTATAAAAGCTGAAGAGTTTGTTTGTTTGAACGCGCTAATCTCAGGAACTACTGGTTGGAAAAGAATTTATTTTTTGTGTTTGTTAGTCCATTTATCTAGGAAGGTTATAGGTTATATAATATCACGCTACGACCAATAGGAGTGGAGCACAAATGAAAAATGTTGCAAAAACGGGCAAAATTATTCCTTTTTGAGAGCTTCCGTCGCGTGCGCTGCGTAAGCGATTAAAGTTTCGCAAAAATCATGTATGTAGTGTAGGTAGGGTAGGCTAGGTAGGGTAAATGGGTAGATAGGTAGCCAGTTGACGGGAGCGAAACCGCGTGGGACAGCTAGTAAAATCTAATACATGTCAACAAAATTAATAAATATTCCAAAAATGTCAGAGCAAACTTCATTATTGTAATAATCTAAAAATGTCGAAACCACAACAAACATCATTCTGTCAATCACATCGTTATCTGATAGAATGCCACTGTCTACTGGCTAAGGACGTGGAACTTCATCAGTTGTTTTATGACTCCTAAACCAGCAAATTTCCACCACAAGTCTTGCTAACACCAATTCGCCTATTACGATTTAAAACTAGATATAAGTTGTTAACCCAAAGAGGAGCGAGGGGCACATAAATAAAACGAGCAGTTCAGTTTAACTGCACTATTATAGTCGGATATATTTTGTTTTAACACAGTGCCGTTAAAATTATGAGCAGCGTTAACTATAAATAATATAGTTAACAGCTAATGCCGAATAATAGTCTGTGACAACTGCACATTAGTTTTAATGTGAATATAAATTTGTTGTATTGTGTTTCTGTGTTGCCTGAGAATATTGTCAGCTATAGTGTTGTCTAGAATTCGTGTTTTAGAAAATCACTATAGACAAAAAAAAACTGAATAAGTTGTGCACCAAGAGATCAGAGGTTCCAGACGAAGTATCATTCTTCCAGCGATGGCAAAATGCCAGATGAAAGGGATTGATTCCATGAAATTTCGTTGCGCTTGTCTCTCTATCTTAATTCTTATAATTTTGGAGTTTTTGATTATCGGCATCGCTAATAGGAATGTTTCCTAGGTAGAAAAATGATAATTCTATTTAGCCCGTCAGTGAGATTATCAAATAATATTGGACCCGTATTTTTTGCTTTATCAAATAAATAAAAATTGACAAAGATAAAGCGCATCAAAGATCAGAAGTGGGGCGTTGTGACGTCACTTTGTCAGTATAAAGTGTAGCACACCGTGACGTCGATATTTCAACGTACTGTATCGTTGTAATCTTTTGTTGGCAAAAGATAAAATACGTGTCCAATATTTTTTATTAATGTAGCTGACGGAAAAAAAAAACGAATTTTCTGTCAACTATTGGATGTCAGAATATCGAAAGCCTTTAATTGTTTATTTTTTTTTATTCATTTGAGCATAGACTGATATTAATCTCATCGCGAGTGCTAAATAAAATAATACACTCAAACTATCTTACGAAGGTCAACTCAATATCTTCCAAAATACGATTACACATCTACTACATAGCAACTGTAAGCCCCACGCCCCACCACTAATCCAAATCGACCATACACAGTGGGCCATTTCACAAAAAATATAATTTTATGGACAAAATAATATTGCGTCTCATGAATTTTAAATAAAATCACAATTGTTCTGCGTGGCAACGTGTACAGAGTATAAACACCTCGCAATGGGATGACTGCATGGCCAAAGTTTGGGTGAAAAAATTTCGCTGTTACGCGCCGAGTATGTTAAAGAGGTCATTCAACCATTTTTCGGAAGATTTGGCCTGCTTTTTTGAGATAAATGGCAGTATTTAGATGCAAGATAAGTTTTTTGTACACAATATTTTCATAGATTTGCGATAAAGTTGACGTTAAGTTGCATATCAAATTCATTTTCTAAGATCTTGTACGCGATATGTGTTGTTTAAAATCTTCTGGTTATGTAGAAGTGTCTAGAGGCGTTGTTGGAACAATATTCAAGATTTTTCGTGGAAAGTTTCAACAGAATACAATTCCTAAAATTAACTCGGACGTAGAGGAAGTTTCCTTTAGATGTCCCAGTTTTAGGGCTACAATTCCAGGAGACTAGAATTCGAGATTCGCGAAACTTTTCGCTGGCGAACCAACCTGTATAACTCGGGCAAATTGTTCTCTTGAAATAGGTAGCATTTTCTTCAGAAAACAATTCAAAATTGTTGGTCAAATAACTAAATATAGAGCTGGGAAACAGGTCGAACTGACCAAAAATATCTTCTTCTAAAAATATTCCGTCTTAAATAAGTAAGGACACAAAACAAAAACTATGGCTAAATGGATCAGACCGTTGATGTCATTACTAGCTAATGTGATTACAGTAAATTGTATTACGACATACAAGGAAGTCGGAATAACAGGATATGAGATATTATGTGTTATGTGGCCACTGACGGAATTATAGATGTGTCGATGGCTGGCTTGTCTCTTGTGACTTGTGAGAATAGGAAATATATAACGTTAGATTGTGAATGGTTTGATGGGATTTTGAGCTTGAGAATCAGTGTCATAGCTCCAGTTTATATAAATATAGATATTCTAAAAGATGCAAAGGTATTTTCTTCATGTAAATTGAGTTTATTCGGCTTTGTTCAATGTTGAGAGATAAGAATAGAATAAGAATAATTTATTGTTAAGAAATTACATCCAAATGCGTTGTATCCTGGAACTCACACTAGGATTCCCTGTGTCGTGAGATCCAGACTCCTTCGTTCCGTTTACATTATTTCTGTTCATGTAATAGGTTATATAGTACGTTACAATAAATTTCTTAATTAAATTTAAACTACTTGTAATTTGCAAAAAAGGAATATAAAATAAAAAGCTAATACTAAAAGAAAACAGTAGGTATATAACCAAGTATGTATAGTTATGCATGTACCTATGTTGTTTGTGATTGTGATGATGTGTGTGTGAATGTGCGTGTGTATGTGTGAAGTGTGTGTTTATGCGTGTGTATGAAATAAGATAGTGTGTTGGTGTTGAAAGTGTGTCTGATATGATACCTGAGAATGTTATGTCGAAGTTTGTGATATAGAATAATAAATATATAAATAGAGATATGTTTTAGTACCTACCCATCAAACATATTATAATATTTTCTTTTTAGATTATTAAGTTTTCGGTCATATCATAGTCCAGAGTAAGAAGCCATAAAAGATCAGATTTATATTAAGTGATTAAACTCTTAAAAGAATATTCTTTTAATGCATACCACAACGTGGTATATTAAACCATTAAAGAACTTAAAGAGAAATATAAAACAAAACTTCAGGTATATATCTTTTGAAACACACAAAATATACAGGTAAGACAAGCATTAATGGATTTAACGACACACCGATTCCGATAACGTTATTAAATAAGACTCCCGGTATAAATAACCCCATCTGGCGGTCATAAAACTGCCGAATTTGGCCGTAACCTCGCGTGTTCGGGGCTTTTTAAAGCCGGAATAACTTGAGATTCATGCTACTCCACCATCTCAAAAAATAAAACAAAAAATCCTCCTCGATTTACTTTCGAAATGTTTTTCCTTCATGTAACTTAAAGAAACTGCAATTTAAAGGCTTCAAAGCAATATTTATTCGCATCAGCGATGCTAAAGACGTGTATGAGCGCATAAATCTACCGATCTCATGATACTAAACAGGACCAACTGCATATCTAGTTCCCAACTCGGATGCCACACAAATCACAATAAGCGCTCTTCATTATCCGCATTTCAGTCTGGCGGGGCCCGTATCTATCGGAATGCGCCCACAAAGGAGTATCCATCCCGACTTACTAACTCGCTACACTTTGTCCAACCGGCTTCGACTCAAACCAGTCCGCCTCGGGCCGGTCGCACACCTCCAAACGCAAAACGACCTAAACACCAGTTGACTGACACTTAAATGCCACTTAGGAGCTATCTCTCAAAATTTTATTGGTAATAAGTAGCCTGGGCAAAGTTTTTTGTCCGTGGTCAGTAGGCCCGACACAATGTCTGTTGACCTCCTTCATTCATAGAAACAAAAGGTCGCTGGAAATCTCTCAAAGGCTTCGTTTCAATGCTTTGTATTTAATTATCTCTTCAAACTACATAGTTAGTGTAACTATGAAACTATGAAAAGTTTCACAGCGCGCGATGCACGGACGCGGTTCATTAGAGAGAATACAGTTGATAATCGCTCGCCGCCTAGTGGCACTTATGCTAAAGTTGCGCGGACAAAATTCCAAGTAAAGCGACGGGATATTTTAACTCTCGTATACGCTATACAGTAATTACAGATGTGCCATTGAGGTAAATAGCCTGCGTTGCCTCTCACTCGCTCCCTACATCGGCTCATTCCTGTCATTTGCTCTTTGAAGAACACTTTATTCCAGTAAATATCGAGGGCTCGCCGGCTACATTTGTGGTAGATCCTTTTATGAGATTACACCAGTCAATGACCATTATGTTCGATGCTAATAGCTTATACCTAGCAATTTCTGTAATAATAGCATCCTCGGAGAAGACTTCGATTGCCTTAGATCTTACGAAGTGGGGTTACATAATTTAATGTCTTTATCATAGCAATCTAGTTTTATCTTTATCCATTAATAAATAACGATTAACATATCTAGAAATCAGGAATTATTTGTTTTACAAAACGTTATGGGTTGACAACATATTAAAGTTATTTGTCAGGCAGGTCGTTATGTTTACTTAATTAGGCAGTTAATGTCACATCTATATTCAGAATTTCCGCTTTAAATTGTTGCCATTTCAGCGTTAAATATTGTAAGGGTTTGAACAAAGAGTTATTTGGGTCACAAATGTGTATGTTACAAGGAGAATACAAGTGAGATTAGGCTTTAGTAGGGTTTCATTCGTGAGGCTGTGATGTATGCCGAAGATATGAGACGGTCTAACAAAGAAATCGCGCTCCTCACGTATATTCCATTTTTCTGAAATATAAACCCCCTGAAAAGGCGCCCGTAGGAAAATAGTAATTACAAGTTCTCCTTTCTCGCCGCGATCCATTGTGTCGCGGCCACAATGCGGAGGAATCTTTTTGTCCGCGCTATCGGCTGTTTGCACCCACAGTGCGCCGGTAGCGGGGACACATATATTTAGACGTTTACAGTCCCACTTCTCGTTTATTGACTTGAGTTTTTTGGTCAAAACTTTTCCAAAGAAAAATATTATGTGAAAAATAAGTTGTTCTAAAATCTGTTCACTGGACTGGTTCATTAAAATCGCCTTGAAAACAATTAATTCTATAGTCCCTTTGTTAAATAATCAGGTATCCCGGACTGCAGCTTCCTTTGTTACTTTATCGCTCGCCTGCAATTTCATCTCAAAGTGACATTTTTCAAAAATAAATTAAATCTACTCACATTAACGGTTGCGTGTACCGTTTATTTTATCTACTAAGCTGAAATTCTTAAGAAACTTTCTTCAGCGAACTCCAAACAATTCAGAACAAGCAGTTTTATTAACGCAAGTTGTTCTCTTGTTTAATCATTCACCGTGTAACGTGAAGAAGTTTCCAAATAAATTTCGTACAGAGTAGCCAAAGTAATTTAGTTAGAGTGCCTTAGGTAACCAACCTGTGTCTGCCATGAGGCAAGTTCGACCCCCAAATTAACTTCGCCACAGACGCAAAATTATTTTCTCTACACATATCTAATGGGAGCCCACTGTGCAATTGAATTATAGAAACCTGAGTCAATAATGATATCACAGACGTTCGGACCAAATTAGAGAGCATGTAATTTGTATAAATTAATAGGTATATACATAATGGTATTTGATGTGTTATTAGCCATTTCAGTACATAATAACTTCATAAATCAGTTAAATAGTTACATAAATGTATATTTCAGAGCTTTAAGTTATTCTGATGCTAAACATCGGTTTTATGTAAGACTAGTTTTTACCCGCGGCTTCGCTCGCAGTGAAGCCATTATTTTTTAATAAATAGTATCCTATGTTACTTCTAATACCTCCAAGAATATATGTACAAAGTTTCATGATGATCGGTTCAGTAGTTTTTGCGTGAAAGCGTAACAAACAAACTTACATTCCCATTTATAATATTAGTATGATGTTCGATGCAAAAATTACAAAAAGTGTTTTTTTTTTATTGTTTCTGCATTTTGCACACTGATAAGATGTCAAATTGCATTGACAATTGAAAACGAGTTGACGTTTTTATTGAAATTTGTGGAAATCCATTTGTGAGAGTGAAAGACCCATTAAAAAACAATTTAATAGTTTTTGTGTAATATGTTACAAGCTCAAACTAAAGTACTGTGTTTTTCATCACGCTAGTAATACCAGAAGGGTTGGGTAGAGGCACACCTATAGAACTGCCATATTTCAACAGTTATGTTTTTTAAGACCCAAGTAAGGATGCAAGCCTATTGCTATCAACCGAGCACAAATCCTGAATAAAACTACCTGAAGAATAGACAATAGACATGACATGATGGAATTGTAGAAAGATATAAAGTAGCATAGAATTTGATCTATCAATGAAAACCACCTCATTTTTGTTAAGTCGGTTAAAAACAAAATTATCGTTTTTAGGGTACATACCCAAAGGGTAAAAACACTTCAAATTAATTAATTAGCGTAAACTCAGTTTACGCTAATATAGCGTTCAGATTGGTCGTTTCTCAGCGATCTTAACCAATCAGAACGCTGTATTTGCATAAACTGAGTTTAGCTGTACTAATCGCGATTAGTTTCATTGGTGAAATCGGCTCTAAGACTCCACGGTCCGTCTGTCTGTCACCAGGCTGTATCTCATTAACCGTGATAACTAGATAGTTGACATTTTCACAGATGATGTATTTCTATTGCCGCTATTAACAACAAATACTAAAAACAGAAAAAAAATAAGTGGGGCTCCCAAACAATAAACGTGATATTTCGCCGTTTTTTTGCGATAATGGTACGGAATCCTTCGTGCGCGAGTCCGACTCGCACTTGGCCAGTTTTTTATTTTTAATCTTGACTGATACATTGACTACACATTTCCCACTTAAAATGCCAAAAAAACCTAATCAGAAATACTTCCTACAATTCCTTCACTGTCCCCAAATCAAAACCCATAAAAGCCAACATGACATGCAACACATCTATATAAAATAATCCCATCCTTCACGACCGGCAATTTTGTCCACCCCAGCGCAATGTGTCCCACTGTGTTGAATCGATAAACGAACAAAGCGTCCATTGTTGATATATCGAAGTGTTGGGCATGTATACCTTCTATATCTCGCTTAGTTTGCGACACGGAATAGAGTGATACAGAAGCTTTATTATATTCATCATGTCTCCCTTTGAGCTCTGGACAGAGAGATATCAGTGGACAATAATTTTGTCAATCCCGTAAATTTCTCACTTTTTGACAAACGTTACTGCTGCTTGAATGCCCACATCACCGCTTACCATCAGGCGAGATAGTGGTCAAGCGCGAGCCTATCGATAAATAAATAAAAAACCAGCCAAGTGCAAGTCGGACTCGCGCACGAAGGGTTACGTACCACTATCGCAAAAAAATCACGTTTGCTGTATGAGTGCCCCACTTAAATATTAATTTCATTCTTCTTTTAGTATTTGTTGTTATAGCAGTAAAATAACTACATCATCTGTGAAAATTTCAACTATCCAGCTATCACGGTTCATGATACACAGCCTGGTGACAGACAGACAGCGGACCGTGGAGTCTTAGTAATATGGTCCCGATTTTACCCTTTGAGTACGGAAACCTTAAAAAAAAAATCCTCGGGGTCGGCGCATCACGTCGCCTTCTATTCCTTTCCTTCCACCGACAAGCTATCTTTGACTCCAGTTTCTTTCATTCCTTACATAATCCATGCATATTTTCTTTCCTCCATCCATCTAAATAAATAGGTAAACGTTTTCTCTAACTTGCTTTAGATTTAAACCTTCCTCTGATATGTCTCACTATACATTCTGGTCAATCCACACATCCATTTGAATATTCGCATGTCCTCTACATACAATCCAACTAGCAAAAACGCACTCACACACAAACACGGTCCACGTAAGTACAGCATTTGTTTGAGATCGCCTTACGTACTGTGCGGGCGCTTGTTCTCGTTTGTTGTACAGAGATGGTCTTCTGTATCTTTGTATTCTGTGTTAACATTAATGCTTGGTCGGGGTTTTGGTAGATCTCATATTTGTCTAGTGAAGTGATTCCTTATATATTTTGATTATTATCAGTGTAATAAAGTGGTGATATCAAAAAGAAACCGCCTGTGATCGGGTTATTGACCTGTTTGTTTACATTTTTAGTCAATTAAATTGATATCGACCTTATCTTGCTATTGGTTTAGTAATATTGACATTTAGCGCAATTTTTCTCACAGCTCATTAAAAATGCTGATACTTAACTGATTTTTTTGGTTGTGATTGTATTGTTCGACCAATCCAACACCTTACATTAGATTTTAAATCAGTTATTTTATAGATTTGGTCCAGAAAACGGGGATTTCCAATTTCAAAAACTCTCTTCGTCATTGTACCTTGAAGCAACCGAATCTGGCTCTCATCACGGGTTTTGGATGTAAGTATGTAAACCAAGTATCGACCTATGGCAGAAGGTAGTGTAGGCACCTACTTAAGGAGTATCAGCAAAAAATTAAGCAATTTCGCCGCGTTTATTGGGTCCTTGTTGGACTAAACGTTGATAAGTAAATCGGCTGCTCCCCCCACCTGAGTGGCCTGATCTTCGATCATGCTTCTAAAACATCAATTTTGTTCAAGAGGAGCGCTTCAGCAAATTCGTTTTAACACCCTCCAGGAGTAATTTACATCTTCTTATCTGTAATAGCGCAGGAGGGGTTTTTTTAGAGTTCCGTCTACGGAAGGACCTTTAATTCCCTTCATGGTACTGTGTACCTTTTTTCCTGGTTTAAACTTTATGCTTTTTATTGTTGGTTTTAAAGAGGGGAGCTTTTTGCCTGCGGTGGTCGTCATAATTCATGGGCTAGTAAATTTTAAATGGAAAAAAATGTGTAAAATTTCTGAGCGAGAAAAATTTTGAATACATTTTACAGTTTTTTACGAATTCAGTTGACGCATCAATTCTATTTGCATTGAAATAAAAAATGTAGACGAGACTTATGGTCTCAAATAAAACTTAAACATCTGTAGGTACTTCGCAGCATTGTTTACAGTTTCTCTATTCAAGTATTCTTTTCGCAAAAATATTAACATACAATACATAAAGAGTATTTTTGTATTCAAATTGAAATACACAGTTTATCTCCAAAAACATGACTACAACATAACATGCTGCCAATTTTTAACAGTTCCGTGAAAAATCAAGCAAAAATATTATTAAATTGATGCGGAACCAAACCACGTCGTTACCACAGGGGCACATACTTAATTTTTTCCATAACCAATGGAACCAGTTTGATAGCGCTATGATAGATTCAGTGAGGGTGGCGGTGACACCTGGCGAACCATTGTGCATAGATAGACGAATTCTGTGTTTAATGATGCTATTTTTCATCGCTCCTCCACGTCGTAGCTTGCAGTGGTTAAAAAACTTTAAAAGTGTTTTATTTAGTATGATTTATCTAGCGTAGTAAAGATGTTTTTTGTTTCGAACGATGATTTTTATTTACGAATATTCTTAAAAGCATTTAAGCGGTTATTTTGAACAATATTCTGCTTGAAAAGTCGATGAACCCTCTGGTTTTTATTAGATTAAGATACAATAGCGAATTGATAAGCAAGCAAGGGTAACCGACCGTCTGTTATCATACTTATCATTTAGCAGATGGTGCCCATGAGTGGGCAACCGCCCCACACATTTGTAGATAACGAGATAAGCCACGTTACGGTATAGTAGAGTTATTGTAGATAGCACAAGTGCTCTTTATCACCGTATCTAAGTTATTTATAGAATCGATTTTGTCCTGTTGATTTTTAAGGAGTGTGTACTTAATTAAACGATAATCCAAAAAAGTAAAACATTTTTCTTCTATTAGAAAAAAAAAAAGCTGGTCAGTTTTTAGATGATTGTTAAAAGTCAGGATAAGTTTGTAAAGGCCACAAACTCTAGGATTATTCTATATTTTTACACCCTTGGGGAACAATTTCCAAAAAATCCTTTCTTAGTGCTCACTCACGTCACTTGAGGAACCTTTTTGCCAAATTTGATACCCTACCTATCCTACATGGCTACCTTCCCTACCCTACCCTACCTGCCTACCTACTGTTTGAATAAGTATTAATACTACAATACGAATGTAACCAACTTTTGTTTCTACCGGCGATCTAATTAAATTTTAGAACACAAAACCTGCTATTGTGACTTAACTATGATAGTGAGATATATTCTCTCGTAGCCTTTTTTGTAGTAAATAATGAGTACTTTAATCACGTAGCACATAATTTTTATGTATCATCAATAGATTTCTTAGCACACGCCAAATAATGAATTTTATAGGCAAAATATTGCTACTTTGGGTTACATTATTGCAATTTTCATAAGGATCTTTATTTTTGTTTTAAATAAACTATAGTCTATGTTACTCGGAAATAATGTAGCTTTCCATAGGTGAAAGAATTTTTAAAATCGGTCCAGTATTTTCGGAGCCTATTCGGTACAAATATACAAACAAACAAACACACAAACAAAAATATCTTTCCTCTTCATAACATTGATGACTAGCTGACCCGGCGAACTTCGTTCCGCCTATTTTTCTAAAATAAACGTAGCCTAAGTTACTCCTTATTACATCAGCTGCCTGCCAATAAAAGTCCCGTCAAAATCGGTCCAGCCATTTCAGAGATTAGCCGGAACAAACACACAGACAGACAAAAATTTTAAAAAATGTTATTTTGGAGTATGTACCGTATATATATTCATATACATGTAGTACAAAACGGTTTCACACTCCAGACACTCTGTGTATAGATGATATAGATAACTGTACTATTATAACAAGTACGAATCTTTCATACTTGTAGGTACATTCATCAAATGAGATAGCTATGCAGGCCTACTTTAAAGTCATGATCGTCCGTGTTCAGAGCAGTCAAAATCTTTGGCAACATTCGTGTTATTTAGTCGTCTTTTATCGCCTGTACATGTACCTTCTGCAGCACTTCCTTATGGTTTTCTCTTAGGTGAAGAATAGAATTCAACTCAATGCAGTACCTAGGCTGAATAGTGCATTTTATTCAAGACAATACGGAGACGTGATCTTTCTTTTATTAACAGCCATAGACGTAGACAACGCATATTTTCGCCCTTTCTTACCTTTTATCGTCATCCAACGGCGATCCCTAAGGTATTCGATGTATAAGGTATCTTTCTAGATAAAATTCCTATGTCTAATTCACCTACTCGACTAGTGATAGTCTACTATTCATCGAATATGTCACAGCCTTTAGTGAAGTGAATATAGTGCGGCAATTTCAGAACAACTTTTGTCAGCATCGCGTGCAAAACAAATTATTCTTTTTTTTTATTTATTATAATAATATATATTATAATAAAAATTTATTATAATAATTACATAAGCAGTGCTGGCCCAGTGGTATCGGTCGCGACTATGTACATATATTATATACAAGATCCCTTAGGTATGAAGATGATAATTTATTTTAAATTCCTACCCACGTCCGTCCGTGTGCTTGCTTACCTGTCCGTTGATTTGCATGTGCTCATCTCAAGAACGATTTCTTGGCTTTATTTATAGTTTATTGTTTAACTATAGTCAAAGACAATGAGATGCGAATTAATGGGTATTCTTTTGTTTTGTGGTTTTTCTAGACCTCCCATGATTTTATGTCATCTTGGTAGTGGCTTTATCCAAAGGAACATAAATGCGAAAACAACTTCGTCTGTCTGTTCGTTTGTTACGTTTTCACGTCTAAACTGCTGAACAAATTTTGGTATGAGATAGATGGCACCTTGGTGAAGGATCTTATTATCCCTGGGCTACGTTCCGTAGACTTACACGCGGGCGAAGCCACTGGCAGAAGCTAGTTTAAATTAAATTGTAATTACACACAAATTGTATTCAATCATAATCAACGGTCATAATTGTAGGAAACGGTTCTTGTAGGAAAGCAAAATTCAAATTTCCCATCACAAAAACCACACGCAGCTAATAGACGTTTCAAACAGCCTTCGTTACTGAAAATAAACTGAAAGTTGCCAATATTAAAATAATTTATTCATGCCTAAGGTAGACCTTTAAACTTAATTGATTCAGAGGTAGATTACAAAGGGCCTATCTTTAGTTATTAAGTTAAATATTCATAAAAGTTTAGACCGTTTTTGAATATCAAACTCTATTTTGCATCTAAGATATTTTATTTGAATATTGGTTACTAAATAATTTACGTGAAATTTACTTTAAATTATTTTATAAATTTCCAACTGTAGTTAATTAACCCCTTGAGTGCCCGAAACATACCCACGCGAGACGCAGTGGCTTTTCTATTGTTTCGGCAATTACGGCCATTCATCCGGTTTAAAGGCTTCAACGCAGCTCATCAGATATATTTTTTTTAAGCTGTTGAACTATATTTTTAAGTTTGATCTTCGTTGCCTCTCTCTCTCTCCAGATACATTCCGATTTCTTGCGGTACTTTTTTTAGTTTTTTCTTGCCTAAACCTGTTTATTATGTTCTATACTAAAATCCAAATGAAGCAGGAATCCCATCATGTCATCTCAATTGTTTAACACAAAAGATTGTCACTCAAGACGTTAAGATATTCTCTACACATCTCCACAACACAAAAACATCAAAATATTTGCACTAAAAAAAATAAGCAAGCCCATCTATGCAACTCAGGTACCAACTCAAATCCGGTTGTAAGAGTGGGCTTTGAAGATCTCAAAAATAGATAAGGACTGACCGTTATGAGCCCGAGTCGGCGCCAAACCCACGTACCCGCGGTATAAAGTCTTCATTGCCTTAATTACTACCCCTAGGCGATATAACCAGTTCCAGGCAATTTTATGTATATGTCGTTCGTACTAAATATTGCCCACGCAACCATAGATTTAGTTGTCATGTTTAGATTTGGAATGAGAAAACTTGAATGCTTGTTCAGATCTTTATCAATAAAGTAAATTGCATTATGGTAAAGAGTTAAATGGTAATTTCTCTTTGACAAGCATGATTCATAATCATTATATTCTCGTTGACTTCAATGGCGGATTAATAGATGAAATTACTGCTCCACGAAAAGATTTAAAAACGATTTGTAAGCTACTTACTCATCTTTTTGCGAAGGAGCTCCGACCAACCAAAACACATGTAAACAGATTTGCAAATCACTTACTTATAACGCTTCCGAAGACAGAACAGTCAATGCAAACATACCTGCAAACAAAAAACAAAACAAATAAGCAAAAAAAAACCAAACAATGCTGTGCTTATTCCAAATAATTATAAACTAGAAACATTTAATATAACCCGGTAAACAAAACGTCATAATCCTGAACCCGCTCAAAAGCTTATAGCAAACGCTTACAAACAGATAGTACACAGTGCGCCGAAATCGTAACGTCACCGGACAAAACGAAATACAAAAGTCCCCTAAGAGAGCGAAGACAGCAAAGTCCGTTTTGACATGTATTAATGGTGGCTACACAGGCGACATGGAGAGATAAATAGCTCTCAGCTATTAATGAGATAAAAAAACGTGACGAACATTATTTTCCGTTATTCTCTTGGTATTTAGTTCGGGGATAATGAAGCTTTTAGCTCCAGTTTCGTATTGATTGTCGCTCGATTTGGATCAGGGTTTTTGTTTATAGTTTTTCTTGTTTTAGTTAGAGGAGGAGCTCGTGGCTAAGTAATAGCAGATGCATTGTTCATGGTTAAACAACGCTTGCCAAGGTCAGCCCGTGGATAGGTCCATATTCCATGCATTTCATACCGAGACATCTACGAGCCTCGTAAAGCCGTTGATCCCGGCTGTCATTGAAAAATCTTTGACAGCCGTTACGGTAGTTAGAAGCCTTAAAATCTGACACCACTCTTGCCAAGGGTTATCATATTTCCCAATTACTGGGTTTTGGAGGTCAGATTGGCAGTCGCTACATGTAAAATACTCCGGTAAATGAATCCGGTCATGCGAGAAGCCGATCCCGATGCAGTTGGAAAAATGCTAGGCATACTAATTTTATGGTAAAGAAACATCGCGGTTACCTCAATACAGTAGCATAGTAAACTACCAAAACAATGAGAGCTTTTCTTTCATTAATTTGCAAAACAAATCAATTCTATCTCAACTTCAACATTCTCAAAAGGAAAACGCTCGCTGAAAAGAAAAGTTAAAACGGACACCGTGAAAAAAGTTTCTAATTTTAATTACAAATCCAAATAGCTTCAAGTTACGAAACAGACACTTAAAACTTGAAAGAGAAAGTAATCTACTTTAGTCTTAAGCATTTTTTTAATGTCACAAGGTCGTGGAAACCCTCAATTTTGCAACAGAGAGCATCTATTGAAGTGAAATGGAATGGCTACATGATTTCTGTCATTAGAGGCTTTCGTAAAAACGTTGGTAAGTTTTTGTCCACGATGACCGTCGTTCTGCCCACTGGCGATTAGTTTTCGCAGTTTTTATTAGGTTTTTACATCATCTGTGGCGGATTTAAATGTTTTATGAAATGGTGATGATAGTTTTTACTTAGTTCTTTGTGTAAGGCGGGTAGATTAAAAAAGAACTAACTTTTTTGGAAGAAACGTAAGCCGTTTAATGAATAATTATATAAAAGCAAGGCGGGTTTTATCACAGTTGTTATATGTTCAACTAAAAACTGATGAATTTTATTTAAAACCATATTTGCTGAAATTCCAACAGTCAAATTGTCATTACGACCGTTTACCCAAGCATATGGCCAAAAATGTGACAGCGGAATTATCCTCAAATAACGAAATTGTGGTAAAAAAAAATTGCGGCTGTGAAAACACATTCGCCCAATGTTTGACTTGCACTTAAAGCGGGGACAAAAAACTCTTGCATCCGGCGATCCTGCATACTGGCGAAAAAGCGCCCAAAAGACCAAACCGAATTTGGAAGCAAACATGTAAACAAATTGGACCACTGGCCACGTTTCCCTTATAAAAAGTGCAAACAAGTTGTTGAAGAATACAGTATTTTTAATAACATTGGCTGGCGGGATGAGTCATCAAACAGATTAGTCTAGTAACTACAACAAAAAGGTTTATATTTCGTAAAGCTTCGAAGTAACATTGAACTAGACAGTAATTAAAAACTTTACAATTACTATTTTTATTTATAAAATAAAAACAACTAATTTAAAAATTAAAAAGCAATGACTCAAAATGACCAGCGACATTTTAAAAACAGAATCATATTATGACTGGCCATTAGCACACTCTGTCCAAACCCAACTTTTTTTCATCTGTTTTCGTTGCGACCCAAGCATATAATTTGGTTGTAACAGGTGGACGCCATTTTGTTAAAAAACGCGCGCACCATGTTTTTATTGAAATTAAAACGGAATTAGAGAAAATCGTTTCGGTTAACCGCAAATTCTTTGAAATAGCTCGGTACGATGTTATTGGATGTATTATAGCTCTTGTGATTGCTTCATTCTGTGCACTGTTCAGTATAAATAGTTTTCATTGATAGTTTTGATTGTAAGCTGATTTTGATGGGCTATAAACTTTGGTATTACTGATTTGAATTTGACATAGACGTCAAATAACAATTTACAAAGGGAATTTATAGTGTTCCTAGATTTTATGGTGAAGCTTGAATGTTGAACTAACTTGTTTTATTTAAATGACATGAAGTTGAGCTATTTTAACGTCATAATATTGAAATGCAGTTTACTACATACTTTCTCATAAAATTTTCGAAAAACTAAATTTTTAAAACACTTTTTTACTTGCGATTCGAAAGACAAATAGCAGTGGTTCCATTTTCAAAACTCCCAATAATGCCACAAAGAGAATCTTCAAAGACGAAAGAGTCCCGTAAACTTTTTTGACGAAAAACTATTTATTAAAAAGTTTGGTGCTAAGTTCCATTACGGCCACTCATTAAGTCTAGCCTTGTGATGCGATCCTCTTAGTCTTGAGAGAAAGCCTAACAGACTAAGTTGAAGAGACCATTTTGTTTCTAAATTGATCTTAGCATTTGATTTTGCATGTAATACTGTTGAATTTATGAAAAGAAGAGTATAAGAATGAACTTATCGCAATATACTTTCTTTTCTATAATAAATAATATGTATGACAGTAATAATTTACTTTTTTATGCGAACTGTCACTTTGACAGTTCTCAAGTAATCGTCCTCTATCAGGTCAGTTCTGTCAGTTCTAATTTTGACTTTAAAGAATAACTAGCTTAAAAAGAATGTAATCATGGCAGCCTTCCTTCCTTAAATCTTACTTATCCCAATTTGCGTGGGCGATAAACAGCTGATTTATTTAGATCTTGTAATCCCGACTAAGATTAGACTTCCCTATACCTCCGTGGGTGGTATGAGAGTAAAATAGGTAAGAGAACAAACGATTTAGAATAATTTAAAGTATTAGAGGTTATGCTTATGGCGTTGGAAGGATGAGTGGCAATAGATGCTTGAGAGTTGTCCAGGATCGGGCGCAGTTGCATTTGGAGAGGCTTTATCCATGGTATTCTAAAGGCTGACCATGATTATTGCAACAGGTCAAACGGCGATAGCTGCTGTCTTTGGGTAGAACTGTGACTTAAATACCACAATAAGGCCATTGATGGTGAAGAGGTTGAGGTTTTGGTTTTGGCCAATCTGTACTAATATTATAAAGCTGAAGAGTTTGTTTGTTTGAACGCGCTAATCTCAGGAACTACTGGTTAGATATGAAACATTCTTTTGGTGCCAGATAGACCATTTATCGAGGAAGGTAATAGGCTATATAACATCATCCTACGACCAATAGGAGCGGCGCATAAATGAAAAATGTAGCAAAAACGGGAAAAAAATATTCCTTTTTGAGAGTTTCCGTTGCGTGCGCTGCGTAAACGGTTTTGGATGGGTATGAAGGTAGCCAGTTGACGGAAGCCGCGTGGGACAGCTAGTAATTAATAAAAATAATAAAACCAACCTACTACTGCAAAGGGAAGGGCCCACGCATTGGTCCCTCCTAACAAAGAGAGTTATAAATGTAACTTATGGTGTACAGTAAAGTATATAATAAATAAATAAAGAGAGGAAACTCCATATGCTTAGTGCAGAACGTAAGGAACTAGACCATGTTAACCCCTGTTTTACAAGATATTTCTCTACTCCTTTAGTAGTTTTTTCTTGTCTTATATTTCAGGTTAAAACTTGATTAAAACCTACTTGCTTCAACCTTTTCATAATCCACCTATAACGGTACAGTTTTCTAAAAATAACCCGACACAACAACCTTGAAATACCTCCTCATATATCCATTTAGAATATTTATTATGCAGTAACGTACAACCCAAAGGAAATATCCCTAAAAATGAAGGACGAAGGTTTTAACTTATTCATAATGGTTTATTATAGTGATCATGTTGGCTGAATTGTAGAAGAGTGGGTTTTTTTTTCGTGTGTTGGCACCTTGGCCTTTAGGATTTAGGACATAGGTTTTCTATTGTTTTCGTGTTAGACTCAAGTTGCCGAAGTCAGTAGGTAAGAACATTAGTTGTTTCGTCGATTTTCTGTGGATTAACTTCTGTGGATTGTACTAAGATGTTTTACATTATCAATGTAATTAAGTTCTTTATAATAAAGAGAGACGCAATAGTATTTATCGTTTCTCTAGAATTCTAGATAATAAGTGCCAACAGTCAAACAAACAGCCATTAAACAAACAAAACAAGGTCACTTTACTCGATATTAAAGCAGTAAAATTAGCAACAAAACGGCAATTTAAAGATAAACTCCAAATCGCCGTTTATCACGCTTTTCAGAAAAAAACATTACGATTTCATAATTCGAACGATTTAGATCGACCTCATAAATTAAACTAGACATTTTAATCAAAATCAAATCTTGAAAAGAAGGCCTTTAAGAAAAAAAAAACTATGAATGTCATTTTTTAATATCGTAGACAGTCGAGAGACCATAAATAATTTAGTCGTCGATTCCATAAATGAAGGTTGAGTATTAAAGCATTAAGATTTGAATAGAACTTGATTTGCATTGAAAGCAACAAATTGACATCCTGTATACCAAACAGATAGTTTATCTTTGCAGTCTTTTGCCTTACATGGGGTGAGCAGAGGTCTAAGTGTCAGTGTAGTGGGGCTGTAACATTTAAATAGAGCGTAAATTGTAAGATTGATAGTTTCAGTTAAAGGAATCAAAATCATTTATGGACCTAAATATTTTAATTGCCACATTGATAGAAAATTAAATTACATAAATGTTTTCTAGATTCATTAACGAAATGGCTGTTGAGGCAGTTCATTTCTTTTAACTTGTGCCGTCAAATAAATAAATTGAATTCAATTACCTGACTGTCAAATCACCCCAAACAGCAGTGCGTTGCAATAGGCACTTTTATCCCTTCTGAAGTAATTAAACCTAAGTTTCTACATTTAAAGAAAGAACCATAGACACGAAAACAAAAAAAAAGAACTTATCTTCAACAAGAAACAAAAAGCAATAAAAAAAATAGAACATCATTATAAAAAAAAAAATATCCGTAGCAAAAGAATTTCACATTGGCAAATCAGTCGCATAATTACATCGAAAACGAAGAGAATAATTAAATTAAGATACTTGAAAACTTGAGGGACTTCAAGTAGACTTCTGAATTCCGAGCTTCGTATATTAACATTAATGGTTATCCAACTGACTGAGAATTCAGGAATTGTAAATTTTCCTCGAGTATTTTTCTAAGTGCCTTCTGTAATGATTTGACGGAGTACCTACCCACCTATGTTTTTGTCTGAGATTCAAAATTTGGTCTTGTAAATAATTTGACGAACTTGAAGGTAAATTAGCAAACCTAGCTATTTTTGGGATTATTGTTCATTGTTATTTTGTTAAGCCAATTATGTTTATATTTGCGTCTTTCTTCCTGCAGTTCCTTTCAGTAGTCGTCACATGGGGCTAAATCCTTTTCATTCAATCCATAAGTATTGATGGTGTATTGCCTTCTTCCTCCAATATTTGTGTGTTAAAAGGTTCCGTAATTTTTGTCCCTATAGAATGATACCAGGTAATTCTCGTCTAATACTCTTTAAACAAGTACATTTCTGCAAAATAATGAGCTTAGACAAATCCCATTACGATGTACTAAGGCTCGACTAACATTGGGATTCTTTCAGAGACACGCAAATACGGCTCGTATGGCTTTGTATGTGCATTCCCATGTTTACTGGCTTACGTGTACATACAAGTCTATTAGAACAAACTACAATAATGGAAGATCTTGCCTTTTAATTAAAATTTTATCATAGGTGGTTTTTTACAAAAAATGTATATTATAAATGTTTGTTTGTGTTTTCGAGCGTACTGCACTCGTGGGCTGCAGCTGAAAATCAGCGTCAGGTGGAATACCCTGTATTTCCATTTGGCATTATGCTGAGCTGAGGCCCTTTTGGCATTAATAGTTAAAAATATTTTGTTTAATTTTAAGGTGTTTTTGTTTTGTAATGCCAATAAACTCATTTTTCTTTCTTTTTTTCTTTCTTTCTGATATCATAAAATCTGGATTTTTTTACTGGTTTTGCAAATTTATGTTGTCTTTGTGAATGAAGAAAGAAGTTCGGGAGTGGGGGCTCGTGACATCACTAAGGCAGTATAAAGTGTACTAGCGGTGTGACGTCACACAATATTTAAACGCATTATATCGCCGTCACTTTATGTTAACATGTCAAAAGAAAAATTACAAGTCCAATATTTTTTATTAATCTACCTGACAGACAAAAAACAAATTTCCAGTAAACTACCCTATTTGCGAAGGATCTAATAAGTCGATAGAACAGAAAACGCACAGTTACGATTGTCCATGAAAAATCTGATCAAAATCCAGCAACAAAGATCATCGGAAAAGCAACTATCACCAAACGCCCACTACATCTGCCTTTTTGAGTCTACCCAAACGCAAAGTATCCAAAGACAATCCAAGGTTAAAATCTCCTAGACACGAGATACGAGTTCCAATCCCTGTCGACCCCAGCTTTGTCACAAGATCAGATAACAGCATCACTCTTATTAACAGTTGGTCTACAGACATATTTCATTATTACGACATCCTTTTTATACCAAGTAGGAATTATTAAACATCTACACTAGTTTAATAATAGTGTACACTTTTCTTTTTTGGGGTGCATCAATAAATGTTTGTTTGGGTGTAAATATCTTTTATATTTGCTAGTCTTTTTCTTATATTCTGCGATTTTATTTGCAGTTTTAAGCAAACTAGTTCTTATTTCGAAAATCAAGTGTTAACCACAGACTTAGTGTTTTAAAGGGAACGAAAATTGGATCAAGAATACTAAGCAGCATCTTCTGGGTGATTTAGTAAGCAGTTGCCAGCCACTGCAGTTCTAGCCGCGCTGAAATTCCTTTAATGCCAGCTACTGGTAGCTTTATTGATGAACGAATAGAGCATTAAGTAACTTGGGAGATTTTCCCGTCGCTTATTTGTCATTTGTCAATCATTAGCATTATCTACCAACCTTTTTTGTTTAGCCATGTTTAAGTTATTTTCAGCCTCTACGAACTGGTTTATCATGGTGTTGTGTCTATAGAGACATAAAAAGGGATACTCAAGGACCAATTAAACAGTTTGACAGCTTAATCAATATTTAACTTCATAAACTCAAAACTTTAACAGAGCATCATTAAAACCGAGATAAACATAACACTTAGTACAAGTATAAAACCGACGATTCGTATACAAAGAGGCAACAACACATTGTCTCCCTTTCCCTTTTTCAGAACGAGTTTAGATCTCATAAAAGGTCTAATCTATTCCGCTTCACAAACCTCAACTTCGCTGTACAACATTAAAGAGTCGTTAAACTCAGTTTAAACATTCGTTCTCTTTTGCTGTTTCACTGTGCTCTGGCAAACATTTCGCGCTAAGTTTTTGACTTAATCTTTCGTTTGACGTGAGTTTCAGTATTGATTGGTTAACTATAGTCAGTGTGGTGTGATTGACCTTTTTTACTGTTCCTTGTATTTTAGTAAAGGTTTTAAGAAATTGAATAATAGATTAACTCTTCACGTTTATGAACTAGCTGTTTGAATTCTCTGTATAAGCGGTACGATATGTTTTAAAATTGTTTAAGTTTCACGGTAAACGTCTATAAATATTTTGTTACGGCGTTCTAACGAATGAAAATCGTTGTTTTGGCATCTACTGTATTTATTGCAAACGAAGAATTTAAACAATAATAAACACAGTGATTATTATTCCGTAAACATTTAGACAGGAGTTTCTTATTAACGGCAATAACTAAGACTTATCTATTTATTTTTATGATATATTCCCTTTATGTCGAGTCCCGTTATGTCGAGCCTGGAAGTCTATTGTTCTCCAAAGTTGATATTTTATTTTTTTATTGATATTTTACGCTTTCTATTACCTTTATGTCGAGTTTGGTGAACAGGTACAGTCAGGGATGTAAATTAAAAGCCAATGGCATAAAAACATTGTTTTATTATTTGTTCTATTACTTGTTTTCATATTATATATCTAATCTTTCATAATCTAAACATATAAATCACAGTATAATCATCACGTATATAAATAATTCTTCTAAAAAATAATTTTCTTCATCTAAATAAATCACAGTATAATCATCACTATTGTTGCAAATGTTAAACAGCATAGTATTACAGTAAAAAATAATTCTTCTTATAAAAGTAACTTTCTTAATCTAAATAAATCAAAGACCACCCCGGAAACCCCTAATTGATCCAATAGTATCTGTGTATATTAGTAATAGGATTTATATCCTAGACCTACAAGAACGTTTATTTTCGTCTGACTCTAAGATTATAAGAAATTGAGGACATTGAGCATCCTGTACTTATGTATATTGCTGTTGACACCCAAGGGTCAAGATTGGTCGCGGCATACTAGGCCAGTGTCGTTACCCCAAATCCTTTGTTGACTTTGACAATACAGCGTTGTGTTTTGTTTCTCGTGCTTTTAATGGTAAGTTATTCTTTTTACCCGACTGCTGAAGGAGGGTAATGTGTTTATCAGTCTATGTATGTATGTTTGTTCCTATTTGGCGTTCTAGAGACCAAACGCGTTGGCCGATTTTGATGATTCTTACGTCAATCGATTCGTCTTAACCCTGCGAGTGTCACTGGCTGCATTAAGAGTGGATAATAAAAAATGGCGGATTTTGGGCGCTATATTGTGGGGGACCAATTTTTTTTCATCCTTTTCTATCGTGTGGGGTACCAAAGTAAAGAGTTTTAAGGGGTGATTTCAAAAATATATAACACTTATATGTTTAAATGTACCTAAATCTAAAAAAAAAGAACTAAAAAGTTGTAAATAAAAAAGTTAATTCAAAAAAACCTAAAAACTTTTGCTGTTTAAGCAGTCGGGTTCTTAGATTTTTTAAATTAACTTTTTTTATCTCTATATTGAGGTTTAAAATAATAGTACCTAGACTACATTATAGTCTTCTATGGAATTGATTTAAGGATCACTCAGAAAGATGCAATGGGAAAAAACGCGATACTTCGCTTTCATAGAAGTTGTATTGTTGTATCTGAAGAACAATTTCTAAAATCGCGTTGTCACAATGTCACGCGAAGTCTATCAGTTGGAGCTTACCTAATGCAAAAGTGATTATTTTTATCTCTCTCCAAGTGACGTTTAGAATTTAGGTATGGAATTGATTTCGAAAAGTGGCAACGTAGACTAGTGACTTGAGAAGGATTTATAGTTCTTTTAATCGTGAGAAGTATTTACGGTTGTTTTCATCTCCGAAATGAAATATTTTCAGTGTTTGTGAAATACTGTTAAAATACGTGGCTTGATATTACTGTCAAGTAAAGCTGAAGCAATAATGTTTAGACAGATTTTAATTTGTTTTTTTACGCTTGTTAAACTGCTGGTCCCAGCTACTAAAGTTAAGTTTTCGCTAATTAACCCACAATGATGCCACGAAAGTTCTTTGTGGATCCCCAAAACTGACTTACGAACAGTACGGTAGTTAGCAATTCTCGTAATAACAGTACCAATTCACAATACCCACGTTACCGCATAACAACTAAACTACAGAACTACAGAAATCAATACTAAATAGTGATTTTAGTTAAATAGAAGCGCCTCGTTACACACGGGAGAGCATTTGGGAAGTTACGCGGGGATTAATTCGCGGATTCCTGCAGAGTTGGGTGGGAGCCGGCGGTAAACAGCTTTTCAACTAGTGTGGGCTGCACCGCTGAGTGTTCGGTTTTTGAATAAATGTTTAGCGTGTACCCACACTTGATACCTAACTAATATTTGTTTTGTAATTGTGCGTGATTTTGGAACTCGGGCTTTTTCTCTTGAATCTATTGCTAAAGTAGGACTGGGCAGCTAACCAAGCTCGAAGATGGCACATAAGCAGAAAACATCTAGGCTAGTTAGATGTGATTACCGTCAATTCTAGTAACTAATCTAAACCTGTTTGAAGTCCCACAGCTGGAATACAGCTGGCCTCCTGTCTCCTTCAAAACTACATCCAGATAATTCACGGAAAACAACGTGGTGTAACTAGCAAGACCTATAAAAACATTGTTTTGATAGAATAAAACGTGCTTTGTTATATAAACTTTTGACTTCTATTAATGATAACCTTATTTTAATTAAGGTCACCTTTTTGCTCGAATAGTGTTGTACTTAGCGTTGACCTTAACATCCCAGTAACTGTTTAATACGATAACCCTTTTGCGAATCTGCTATACGATTTTCAGGCTTCTGAAAACGACATTCAAAGAACTACAAATGATTTATTTTTAGCAACACAGGAGCTCCTCGGTCAAAAACTTTTGCATGGTTTCTAAAATATTTATTGCAATAAAAGTATTCAACAAAGGAAAAAACCAACCACAAAATACCAACTCAAATCACCACTTTCACCACAAAAACGCTTCTACCAGAAACCAATATATCACAAAAAAGATTCCGTTGACAATAAACGATTAGCCAAATGCCCGGAAAACGGATATGGGGTGTAGCCTGTAGGCCGAAGACGACTATTGGGAATGGTCGCCGTAAAACTTGCCCAACGATGTTAGCTCGCTTGAATGTTTTCTCACTAGCTGTGGGGTTTCGAAACCAGCGGATGTCGTGAGAGGAGCGGAGCGGGTAGGAAAAGAATGTAGGTCATGGACTTGGACTGTGTTTGGGGCCGTATTATCAATGGCTTTGCGAAAATTGGCTGGTTCTATTATTGCTTGCTGACGTGGCAACTGGCAATGCGCTTATAATTCCGTTGCGATAAAGAGATGGAGCTTTACAGGAGGAATAGCAGTATCTCTTTTTCGCAACGGAACCATGAAAGCATTGACACGTCATAGAAGGTACGGCCCCTGATCTCGAGGAGGCAAGACAGTTAAATTACGCTTGCACGCTGGCACACTGATCGAGCTATCCGAAAATAGCTCCTGTCATGTTTGAAAGATTAGTCTGACAAATAGATTGCCAGAGGAGTTGAATGCCGAGGGTCCACCGCGCCAATATTATGATATGACATTTGTACAGGAATGAAAGCCATTTTATGGCCCTGACATTGCTACATACAGGCGTGAAAAATTTTTCCATAGCAAATTATTCGTTGAACGATTTCTACGGAAAATGGTTGTCGCATTATCGCATCACGCCTGTCTGCGGACGCTCATTCATAAGGGACTATTGGGCTAGTAAGACTTCATCAATATAGGTCAGCTATTATGAAATTTGAACGCGAAACAATGTACAATCTACGAAGGATAATGCTCTAATCAACTCGCTCGGCTGCCTGTCAATCGGATTGCTGACCACTGATTGGTTGTCGCAGTATGCTCTTATGAGCAGGAGGCGAAATAGTATAGTATATTAACATTCAATTATGTGACAGGTTGACTGAACGCTGACTAACACAATGCAGAAAGGATTAAATGGTGCTTACAGAAGCGCACCATTTAACTCGGAGTACACATTCTTTGAGGAGGTAACTTATAAGGTAAGGCAGATACTGGCTAAAACTTGACTACAAAGGTTCTCATCATCACTGTTCTGGCCTTATCCTAATTTTTTTGGGGTCAACGCAACATGTTTTCAATTTCCATATTCAACAGTCACCTTATTCCAGCTATATCATTTTTCATTCAAGCCATCCATCGTATTTGGTGTTTCTCTCCCTCTATATCCATCCACATTCCATAGCTTAACATCAGGTGAGATACTTATTAAACGCGGACCTACGAGTAATGTAAAAGAAAAACAAATCTAAAAATTTTCCTCGGATGCTAACAATCCTTTTTTGTCAATGAAAACGGTTTCCCGCTGTTTTCAGAGCCCAACATAGCGCTGGCAACTATTATTCCTAACTAAAAAGTTTTCCAATAAACGACTTTTTTGTGTGGAAATCCAAATCCGTCCCAGCAATGGCTTAGTTTTCTTGTGTGTTTATTCACAGAAGTGTATTTGGACCATGATTCTTATGCAAAGAGTTTCCATTTGGAAATACGTATCCACTCGTAAGTTCAACTCATTTCGGGAAGTGTTTTTATCTGTGCGTCGGAAACTAAAATCTTTCGTTTGGTTTTGTATAATTACTTAACTATTTCTTATTTTCTATGCTTTGTGATCCTAAACCTACTGATCTCATCATCAATGTACTTCAATATAATGTACGGTCACTGAATTGAGAATTTGCCACTTTAATGTCAAAGTTTTTCAGGCTAATTTGACAAATAAACAACTTTAAATTGTCTATTCAGAAATCGGGAGATTGCAAAATATCGAATTGCAATTAAACGAAAATACGGGCATAATATAAAAAAATAAAATAAAAACAAAAACCAATTAGAAACAGCAAAAGTACAATCACGAACAAAACCGTTTATAATAAAATATTTTTCCGGTAATATATTCCATTTATTATGATAACGAATGATTTCCCATGAGAGGTCGTATCGATATTAAATACCAATTTAATCGATACACGACAAATCCGATTCATAATTCATATTGAATTTGATAAATTAAACTCATAAAAATGTAAATATATATCGGTTTGAATGTGGGTCGTTTGGGAGCAATATTTTTTTAATGACGTAATCTTGTCGTAGACTGTGAAATCGTTGTGATTTTCTTCTATTTTGTCGAATAAACGAGCCATTCTATTATTAACCAACTTCAAAAAAAGGTTGGTGGGATATTTTGCAAGAACTGAAAGACAACTGCGAGACCACAGAAGAACAAAGTTTTTACCATAATATATTTACTCATTAATTATATTAATCAGACCGTAATTTATACGACACTAACGTAAAGTTTAACGTATTGTGTAATTGGTTACTTTTTTCATAAAAATAGATATGTAAAAGTGAAAATTGATACTTTCACACAGAGTAATCGTCGGCCTAAAAGTAGAATAGCACTCCCAATTTTATTTTTTGTTAAATAAACATGCTATCTGCTAAAAGAGTAGAAACTAGAAAATAAAAGAAGATTGAGTGGCTCACTAGACCGGCCACATCTGGCAACAGTCACGCTATCGCATCGCTAGGAAGAAGTTTTATTAAAGTACTAGCTATGCTCCGTTGGTCTGCCCGCGTAAAGTTTTTAATTTTTGGGAGGTTGAGTGTGAATTTCAAAAAGTAAGCTACATTTTTGCTAATTTATTGATATCAAACTCTTCAGTATCTTAGCAGAAAGTATGTGACAGATAGAAAAAAAAAACCAGTCAAGTGCAAGTCAGACTCGCGCACCGTGGGTTCCGTACGAACCTCAGCTTAAAGGTATTATAGACCTGAGTATTTGATATGAATTTCAATTTAATACCTCTTCGCGTTCATGAGGAAAGGGGTAGCATGTTTAAAATTATTAAAGGTATTTTTATTATATGATGTAACTAAAAATTTACGGTTTTCGCAATTATTCCTTTATCTGTGCTATAAGACTTTGCTTCGTACCAAATTTCAAGATTCTGAGTTCACGGGAAGTACCCTATAGGTTTTGATTCCCTTACGAGTGACGAAAAATTGCGGAAATTTGCGGCATAAACGGCTGTATCTTTTGATTGCGTTGGCTTAGAAGTTTGATTTTTTCACTCATTAATTTTTTGAGTATTTGATATAAATTTCAGCTTGATATCTCACGCGTTGCTCCGAAAAAGGGTTTTGACAGACAGACAGACGGACGGACGAATGGACAACAAAGTGATCGTAGTTGAGCTTTTTCTCATAGTTTTGAATAATTAAGATATCAGGTCTTTGTTTCTCGGTATTAGGGCTATAAATGTCAATATTTCCATCAGAATCCAACAATTATTACAGCAGACATTTTCAAAGGCTAACTTTATTGATTCGTTACTCAAATCGAATAATATTATTGCTCAGTCAGATATCTAAGTAATTACCGCGAATTGATAGCTGAAACCGTTATATTCGGGTAATATTATTATATTTACGACTGGGATATTAAAGATTTATTGACCACGAACGCCATTTATAGCGATTTACAGAACTCCAAAACCAAACGATAGTATTAAAATTACATACAATATTATTTTAATTAAAATTTGCAATATAACTTTAATCAAACTTTTAGACAGTTAATTGAAATATCATGTCCTTAAATAATTTGCAGTTTGCCCGAAGCATTAAGAGGTGTTAAAATAAATGAAGATAAAATACTCGCTAAATACAAAATTATTTAAAAACGCGAGGATACGTCGTAAATTGAAATTCAATTACGTTAAGGGTCCGAAATGACCTTAATATAATCTCTTATTGACTACTAAAGTTACGAGGAGTTTTATGTACGGATTTTTATAGTGTGGGACCATTTAATAGCGATGAGCCGGCCATCAATTTTAATATATCAATTATATATTAAGCATAAACTTTGTGTGCGTAACTGTACTTCTTTGGGCGAAAATCTTAATGGAAATGAGATTTCGCAGAATATTCCATCGTAATCCATCATTTAGTATCAACAACAAAATTATTTCTTCAAGAAAACTTTTTTCACACATTGTCTGTATTCTCAATGGTTTTTTTTAAAGACCAAGTCTCTTTTCTTGCAATTATCCTAATTTATTTGGAGTCGGACGGTGCAAACTGTTTTCTTCTTCCATACTTCATTATTTGTTATTGTCTAACTTGTCTTATCTATCTAAGCTATAATCATTAGACATAGCACCACTTCAGCCGAAAGACGTTCACTGCTGGTCATAGGCCTCCCCCATGCGTCGCCACACTGATCAATCCTAGTCGATCGTCGCTATATATGGCTAGTTGCCGAATTAATCATTATTAATGTCAAACCTATTTTGACGCCAAAGTTTGACAGACTTTGAAGCTAAAGCAGTTTTTCAAATACTCAAATAAATTCTTAATTCCAGCCAATATTCTTCCACACAGTTACCTACTCTTAATCCAAAATCATCCATTTCCTTTTTAAGTAGGTTATAATCTAATAAATAATATAACATCCGTACACATACTGCACCACATCATAATTTAAGAAATCACCCCAGCACTCAAGAACAACAAACACACGGAAAAGTTACCAAAACGGGCTACAAAAACTAAAATTAAACCAAGTAACAGTAGCCAACGATGTTTTTCTACTTTTACAATTTATTGCCCCACTTACTGGCAACCCCGCGTTTCTTACTCACAGTTAAAAATCTTTCCTTTTACATCAAGCTATATGGTGTGAACGAAAAGTTGTTTTTAACACTTCTTAAGGAAGCATTAGTTGAAAGCAGAGTGTTTTTAAGTATTGTTCGGTTTTAACCAAAAACGACTTGTTACTATATCTTTGTTTGGGGTTTGTACCATTTCGGAAGTCTCGAACAATTTTGTAATTTCACTGCTAATTTGTCCACGGTCGGCCAAATACTTCCCTACTCCAAATATCTGTGTTTAAGGGTATTTGGAAACAGTCTTTTTCGAAGGAGTCCAGCTCAACGGGCAATTATGGCTGTAAAATATTCGTTACACTTCTAAAGTAATAATTATTCGGCTATGCTAAGCAATGACAATAGCATTTCAAGATTGCAACACTCATCTGATGTAGGCAGATGTATTGGGGTCACCTTCCAATCTTACTGGAAGCAGCAGTATTTTACAAGGAACGTCTGCCTATCTGACTTTCCCGACCCAGTGATCCAAATCAATTGACCAATGTAGAGATAATTTTTATGGATCAAAATGAAGACGCTGAGAACAATAGCCTCCCATGAAGTCTCATATATTTGCCTTAAAAAACGATACATCGTTCATCATCATCGTCATTTCAGCCAAAATACGTCCACTGCTGGATATAGGCCACCGCAAAGCGTCACCACACTGATAGATCCTGTGCGTCTCGCATCCTTGACCAGGTCGCCGCTCCACCTAGTGGGAGTCCTTCCAACGCAACTTTTCGGCTCCAACGGCCATCCGTTCTGCGAGCAATGTGTCCTGCTAACTGCCACTTAAGTTCGGCAATTCTTCGGGCTAAGTCGGCAACCTTGGTTCCCTTGCGTATGTCTTCATTTCTGATTCGATCACGCAAGGAAACGCCGAGCATAGCTCTCTCCAAAAATCGATTACTGATATAGAAAAAACAAAAATGTAACTATCTGTTATTTTCCCGTTCCAGTATAGTTTTTACCAAAAATATCCGTAACAGTTTTTCCAGAAACCTATCCGTTCCATCATCGTCACTCATCTACGTTATGGTAACGTAGGAGAACGCAATAAAAACGTAACAAAAGTGGGATGTATAATACTTTTATGTGCACTTTACCAGGAACTTTAAAACGTTACAATGTTGCTATGACACTTTAGACCTTTAGAAATACTTCTACTGCAGTTATTTACACAGTATGAAAAAAATGAATTGAAAAATGTCGCAGAAAAATAGTCTTACTATAAAATACATACATCAATGATATATCCTAATATAAGACGAAATATTCATAATATAGGCGTTTTTCAGAATAATATGGTCAATTATGTGGCTTAAAATCTTTAAGTCTGGTAAAAAGTAGGAACCGAAGATTCTTGGCTCGCTTTTGAAAACTATCTCGCCTGATATTAAGTGATGATGTGGTCAAAGGTGAAGCACGCTTGCCTAGAAGTAACCTATTCACTCTTGACTTGAAGATCCCTAGGTTGTAGCTATCAGGAAACAAAGACGCTCAGTTTTACCAATAATGCCTTACAACTAAACTGCATGCCGTCACAAAACGTGCATGTAGATGTTAAATCCTACGATAAAGCTTCACTATTTTAGAACCGAAAGTAGAACAAGGCTAGAGAAATAACATCCAGATTTTTAGCACCATTCCATTCGACATTGTAGCATTTAAATTGTTGCTGTAACACAGAAGTTCTCACTACCCACTTTACTATAATACAGGTTGTTACAAAAGAATGTGAGCTGAAATCCAAGCTTGAAAAAGCTTTGGTGTTTAATTAATTTAAGTTGAAAAGGGAGGTGACTCCGTTTGCCTTCAATCGTTTTGTTTTGTTCCGCCATCTTAGATTACCTTTTGTTTCGTCTTTTGTTTTTATTCTATAGTTCAATGTAGTTTTGCTGTAGTACTTACATTTGCATGTACCAGTTTACGCCCTAGGGCCATCCTGTTGTGACACTATAGGCACCCATCGCCAATATGATGCGTATTGATTAAATCCGCAAAAAATCGAGAGTTATCGAAAGGTAACAGAGATAGCCCGAAGAATTGCTAGAGCGGCAATGGGCAAGGCACATTGCTCACAGAACAGATGATCGATGGAGACGAAAGGTTCTGGAGTGGTGTCTGCTTATCAGAATGTATAACGTTGGGTGGATCGATGACCTTGTTAGGGATACGGAAATATATTGGATGGGAGACGCCAGCAGCTAAATTGCGTAAGTAAATTCAGCAAGGCAAAGGGTTTGACCGCCATTAATCGACCAATCACATAGACGGAAATCCACATCGCGTCTTTCATCTCGCATGTGATTGGTAGATTGATCGCGTCAAAACCCTTTGCCTTACCGAATTCACTTACGCAATTAGGCTGCAGGTCTATATGGCGATGCTTGGGGGACGCTTAAGTCCAGCAGTGGACTTCTTTCCTCCGACCACGAAACAAAGTGTCCATCAGGCTTTACCAATATCAATAGGCATAGTCTATCCGCAGCATAAGAGGCCTTTAACTATATAATGATAATTTGTAACCTTAATCCTAACTCAATAAATCAATCATTAATCTTATCGGAGCACTTAGCAAACATAGTTGCAAAACTACTTAAAAAATTTAACAAGAAGCTTTCTTGTTCAACAAAAAGCTGCTTTGTATAGTCAATAAAATTTAAAACCGGTTTATCTACGAGATAAGAAATAAGGTCACATATCAGTATTTGCCCAAATGCGATCGAAGTCAATAATCGTTTATTTGCTAATTACTTTTCCGTAAAAGACTTTTTTGTTACAAGGTTATGATGTCCCACAGCTTGGTCTCCTCCGAAGCCTTCCTTAAATGTAGTAGTAGATGCTTAATTTTGTGAAAATAGTACTGATTCAAATCTATTAAAGAAAAAGAGTTAATGACGCAATCTTCTCCATTCCATTCTCTGTCATATTCGGTTGGAAAACATTACCTCAACCACAGCTAGCATACAGATGCCTCATCCCATACAAAGAAACCGTGCCGATGTAACTAGCGTTTTTCATCTGATTATACTGATTACTTTTTGTAAATTGATCGCGTTCGGTTCCGTTCCAAGGTGATAGATAGATCACCATCTATATCCGTGGAACGGAACCGACCGCGATCGATGTACAAAAGTAATCAGTATAATCAGTACAGTACGTCGGCACGGTTTCTTTGTATGGGACGAGACACCACTGAGGTAATAATAATATATCGTTTACTCAACAATAAAGTCAGACTTTAGTACTTAAATCTATTATTTTTGTAAGTAATGCCATAATTAGAAGAAAAATTAAAAAAAAAACATAAGCTGAACAAAGCAATTACCATTTTGAAGTTCTTATTTAAAAAAAAAACAACATGGCCTCCAAAAATGCATTTAGGTTTACTTTTAAAACACAATTAGCTTCATCCTTATCTCCTAATAACATACATTTTGGTTATATGCTAATTTGTCCACGCTTTAAGTGGGATTCCTTTATTTTTTTACATAATATGTAAATTTTTAGATAAAGTCATATAAATTATGTGCTTAATGTATTTTATATCGTTAGGCGTCGATATGTGCATAAATATTTTTATTTTTTTTATGCATATTTTTTGTGCAAATGTCTTAATGGCTTGTCAAGGTAAACTGTATGAATAAAAGCGTGTCCAAGGCTTATTTTTTTTCCGTGTTCTAATACTTTTTCACTTCTCTTCCACTTTTATTATGCGTACAGTCAAAGTGTGAAAATCTCTGCGTGTTCCCCTCCGTCTATAACCCGTCCGCATTCAAAGGAGGAATCAACAGGAATCATATGGGATCGCTCGTTCCATCGTAGACCTCATTGATCGGTTACCATCAGGCGAGATAGTGGTCACCCTGGCTCATCACAAAAATAAAGCAGCATGCCTAAATTATGGTCAAAGAAGGAAACTCGCTTTTTCAAACACAAGTCTGAACGTGGCTCTCATAAAGTTTCACAATACAAACGATAAAGAAGACGACAGGACAGACAAACCGGTTTCAACAATTTGTCGCATCAAGCCCTACATAAAAATGCCAGATCAGACAAACGCGCCTAAATCTAGCGCGTATCTCGTCTAAAATCTGTTTACAAACGTTACAAAATAAGACATTGTTAAAATATACAAGAAAGAACGCGCACAGGATTAGTTACTCTAGATCAAGGGCGCCCAACTTATTTTAAAGGTGGGCCATGATATTAAATGCCTAACCCGCCTTGAGAAAACTGCACGGATGTTTGTAAGACGCCTTTGATCTGCAGCGGGACAGTAACAGGTTTGCATTATTATAATGTTGATTTCGGTGGGCTATCTAGTCAATAAAACCTACGTACAATGTTTTGGTAATGCAGATATAGGTTTTAATCCTATCCTATTAAAATTGAACATAATTTTAAGTCAATGAGACCTTTCAAGGGGTTTACATGCTAGCAATTTATCAACCGGATAATTGAAAATGGGTTCAGATAGAGCAGAATATTTCAAATCCTGCAATAATTCCTCACAAAAGATAAGACTTTTAGTTCTTCGCCAGTTACTGACCGTTGACGGCGCGCCGCCCGTCAACGTACCGAAACGCGTCGGCGGACTTTTTCACAGCCCGCGGGCCTAGAGTTGGGCATGCTTGCTCTATCTAGATTTTGCATAAAAAACCGTTTTATAGGCCGGCTTGCTGTCTTATTTATGGGCAAGTGGAAATCGCATCAATGGCCGCGAATAAAGAACGACGGAAATATGTAAATGCTTACGTCTTAGTTCACTAATTTGTATATAAATGTTATATATGTTTGAGGCCTGTTTTACATTGGTTTATGCACTTAAAGTTGATGTTTAGTATTTAGAAGAAGTTTTTATTGAATCGTTTGTTTGTAGAATGCTGGCCGCCAATGCTTTGTTCTTAAGTGTTTCGCGATTATTATTATTATTATTATAATAGGTTTTAGCTAACAGGTTGTAAAGTAATGGATTGTCAGCTATCTTCACCTTAGTTTTCACTGTGAATTGCTTAGAGAATAGCACTGCTTGTTGTAGTTCACAATTACGCTGATGTTTAGACCAAATCAAAGCGACAACTGCCGGGTGAGCACGGCCCCTGTGATAGGCTTGAGTCACGCTTTTTATCACGGTGTGTGTGTATCATTTTTATCACAGTTTGGGATAGTTTGGGACAGGATTTACTGTGACCACTGGTACTCAAGGTATCTATATAGATCTTGTAGATTATAACGCCTTGATTTAACATGGGACTAAAGCTACTTGTTCTTATAATTTTTACCCGACTGCCAAAGAAGGGTTGTTTGTATGTACGCATGTATATTTGATTGTAAAACTCTTTATTACTTCGTATCTTCCAAACGCCTGAATGGATTTCGACAGTAAGCTATCGTTTTACTCGTCTTAAAAAAATCCAAGTCCTTATATAGAGGTGTCTGAAAAAAAAAACAATTTGGCGGATTTTGGGCGCCATATTGTGGGGTTACAAATTTTTTATTATTCCAAATCCATCAAGTGAAGAATTTTTCATCATGAAGAATTTTTGAAATCGGTCCAGTAGTTTTTAAGTTTATTCGTTACATACAAAAACACAAATATTCCCTCTTTATAATTTTAGTAAAGATATAGATTAATTAAAGTCATTTGAAAAAAAAATATAACTAAAAAGATGCAAATAAATAAGTTTACAAAATCATAAACCCGAATTCTTAAGCGAGCTAAAAAGATGTAAAAAAGAAGAAAATCATGCTGTGCAGTCGGAGGATATATACGCGGTCTGGCTGACCAAAACCAGATGTATCCATAGACTGCACAACATGATTTTCTTCTTTTTAACTTTTTTTTGTTATAGAACATGTTAATTAAAGCTACTAAGTTGATAGGCACGTACAAAAATGTGTAGGTCAATGGTAAAACTTGTTAAAAGTATAATTACTACAGTTAGAATCTGGCTTCATTTAATTACCAAATGAAAAAAAAGAGAGCATCTACACAATCATACACAGCTTTTCCCCGTTAATTATATTGTACTATAGTTAACAAGATATTGGTTTAACCCCGGTTGATTGCTCATAATTATACGAGTCCCTATTGAGATTGGCTAGAGCTGATATTAAACCAAGTAGTTATAAGGTTGTATGGCCTGGGGGGTGACTGCATGCTCTTTGAGTAAGGTTAGTGTGCGTAAGGGACAGATGTATACATGTCATATATGCATCTATCAATTACGAACACACTAAAAATAACCTTAATATAAGAGATTATGGTCTCTAGGTCTTCAAATTCAAAATAAGAATGCTTGGAAACATGCTGGTCCTGCTCCATAGAGCAATCTTTAGAGTAGACAATGACAAACTGGTTTATTTTTATTATAGTCATAATTATAGTAACGCTTTATTTTATATTTATCTACTCTTTTTGTTAAAAAATAAAAAATATGACTCGCACACTGTTCCGTTGTTCTTTAATTAGATAATGTACCTGTGTCTGCAATATTTGTAAGTATGTGAGAACCATGTTCCTATTTTTCAAGTGAAGGAATTTACCTGTTAGTGCTTTTAATACTTATATGTAGTATAGTAGTGCTAGGTACATCATCCTCACGTATATGAATTTGTTAATGTATGTACTTTAATATTGTAAGTTATTTTTTTTTTAAATACTAGGTATGGAGTTTCTTGTGCGTTCTTCTCCATAACAAGCTACTTTTACAAATGCACGGTAGAATCAATTTTTATTACTTGTTAATTTTAATTGTTAACGTTCGAAAGTGCCGCTTAATGGCCTAGTCGAAATAAATACATTTGACTTCTTCTTCGTCGTATCGATGATTCCAAAATTAAATATATTTTGACCAAAATTTAGCCACGCCAACAGCGTTGTCATTTGCCTCACAAAGGTCTTTTAGGGTGCAGGTGTTGTTGCACAGAGAGCACGAAACTGGTGAATGCCGCGGGATTCTGCTGGATGCATAACGCATGATTCCAAAATTAAATATATTTTGACCAAAATTTAGCCACGCCAACAGCGTTGTCATTTGCCTCACAAAGGTCTTTTACGGTGCAGGTGTTGTTGCACAGAGAGCACGAAACTGGTGAATGCGCGGGATTCTGCTGGATGCATAACGCACAGGACTAAGGAGAGTCCTATATCGAGCAGTAAGTCTTTCGGCTGAAATGTTGTTGGGTTTGAAACTGGTTGATACTGGCTCTATGGGTAACACAAAAATCGGCACAGAGCCTTGAATATTATTCCATTACTTTTTAATTTCTTTTCGCAGCAAGAACACCAAAGTTTTAAATTAGTCGCAGCACAAGAAAATCAGGACCAGCGTCTTTTAACATTTTAAAATCAAATCATTAATTCATTAAATCAACAAAGCAGATCGGCCAATACCAGTCCTTTTTTTAGTTCACAAACCAAAAAGGATGTTTATGAATTTCAAATTGAACTAAATAAATATTCTGAGAATAATTCGAGCACGTGATGTGAATTTCATTAGACAGCTTGTTTTGTAATTACTGTTTACTATAGTTTTGTGCACATGATCCAAGATCCATAGGATTTACGAAGTAATTTTTTATGGTAACTATTAAAGCACAGGAATTTACACACTAGGTTTTGATACCGCAAGAACTCCTATTGAGATTTCAAACAAGGAATAACTACTTCGGAAAAAAGACAATAAGAACTGAGTTTCGACCAACACCTTAGGAAGCTCTCGTTAGACTGCTGAGATAAAAGATTGACTCAGAAAACAGTATTTCCTGGAGGTGGTTCCTCTCTCGGGAGCACTAGCCGGCAGCTTGCCCCTGTTCCCAATACCAGTGGGCTAGATAATTAACTGAAAATAAACAAATAACTGGGATAGACTAACCAAAAAGTATAAGACTGAACACATGCTTTTTCCCAAACACTCCTTCATCGTCAACTCTAAACAACTGCCTGATGCGACATCAACATCACTAAAACCACGGGGTCCCAACGCTAACAAAGAAATTTGGACCCAATAAATATCACTAGATGGCGCGATATGCATCAATTTGTTGTTGAATCGTGTGTAAAACAAACATTTTCTAGTTCTTGTTTAATCAACTCTCCTTTAAGCACAAAATAACAAAATATTGGGCTCTGAATTCACATTTCAAAGATTATTTGAAAGGATTATTTACAATAATTTGTTTAAATTTGTATTGTAACACATTTTGGTGCAATGAAATTGTAAGAGCGTGCAAAAAAATACTATAAAACAAATTGCTACTGTATTTAAAAAAAAAACATTATCATTAACCGAGAAAACCGTTTTACTTGCAAGTCGCTGCTAACGCGTTCGATGTACTTACAAAAATAATCAGACAAAATACTCTAGTTACGTCGGCACGGTTTCTTTGTAAGGGATAAGGCATCTGTATGCTAGCATTATATTATCTGTGCTAATACTTAGCAATAGATCAAACAGCAATCATAAACAACAAGACAAAGACATAAATCCCACATGGCAAACGCCTAGTGTAAAATCACTAACACATTCGCGTCTCGTCCCAGATTCATCCATTGCTAGTGGGCACTAAATCTTAAACAACAATGTTTCACACGACTTACAATCTATAACACACTAGTACATAAAACACGAAATAATGATGGAAGTAACTCAGTGGAATTCTGAAGACTTCGGCTTTCGGCTTCCATACAAAGTGTAGTAAGAAGGTCGTATAAATTCGTCGTGTAGTTGTTTCTCTTGCACGTACGAACATCGACATGTGGGGGGTGACCATTGGTTTTGTAGTTTAAAAGACGTTCCAAGGATTCTTCGAACATAAAGTCGTACCTGTGCTTTTTTTTTGTATAGTGTTTATTTTAAGTATTTGATAAACACTGCAGTTACCGATATCTTGACGATGAGAACAACATACGAGTAGTATCATCTGTATTGTCACGTCTATGTGCCACATTACTTATTTCTCTATTTTAACCTACACGCGAAAAATCTTTGTAGGGAAATATGCATTGGTATGCAATGTTTATTTGTTGAAAGTTTTACTTATAATAAAAGTTAAAAAAGCGAACGGCGTAATTTTTTTTTATCTGTGAAGACTTGTCATTTTTATATTGCGGCCCCATAAAAATGGATTCACATTAAATATTAGCAAATACACGCATTACTAAACAAGGTTAGCGGCGATCAAAATATATTTAGATTCCAAGTTGTTCACATCGAGGCTAAAAGTATTGTGTTTCAATACCTATCATTTAAATAAAAACAGGCCTTTATGCTTTTAAGTGGTTTTTTTGTAAATATCATTCGCAATCTTTTTTTTTTAGATTTAAATTGTTTCCGCTTGTTATAGATCGTTTATAAATACCAGCCTTTAACTGTGCAGGGCCAAGGCATCTTCTTATACAGAGAAGGCACGAGTATTGATCACCAGTTCATCACGCTTGCTCAAAGCAAGTTGGCGAATTCAGACTTATCTATAAATCTAAATAAAATTGGAGTGTCTGTTTGTAATATTGAAATAACCGTTTTTTACTACATGTATATGGATATATATAGGGTACATACACCAAAATAACATTTTTTACAATTTTTGTCTGTCTGTCTGTCTGTTTGTGCCGGCTAATCTCTGAAATAGCTGAACCGATTTTGACGGGACTTTTATTGACAGGTAGCTGCTGTAATAAGGAGTAACTTAGGCTACGTTTATTTTAGAAAAAAAATCTTTTACTTAAAAAAAAAATAAGTAATGTTGCACCACCTAGCGGGTCAGCTAGTATTAACTATAAGTTCAGTGTTTTGTCCAAATAATTTTCTTCAACAATGTCCAAAATAAACTTAAGAAGAACGTAAGTACATAATATTTTTTCCATTTGTTCTAGACATTCGTTTACCCCTTTGTAAAAATATTGGAATACTCCGCAAACGGATCATCGAATTTGTTCAACAAGTCTAAAACTAAAATGCACTAGGCCACTGACCTATGAACGCGTAGACGAAAATTCTAATAAATCTGGACAACTTTAGTGCCAAAACTTTTCACTATATTATTCCCAAAACATATTTTTGGCTTTTGAAAACTTGAGCTTTGCATTCCTCTTTTTTTTAAGTAAATTGTATGGGATTTGCTTTTGAGGTTTATTATTTTATGTGTATTAGCTATGGCTCAATAAAGGATCCAAATATTTTCTTATTTTATTAATACTGTTCTGTGAATCTCTAAAAGCATTATCTTAGCATACAAAGAAGCCATTGATCACTATTGCACATTAGAAGTACTTACGGTCTTTTCTATTGGATTTATTAAATACTTTATCGTGTGTGGCGAGCTGTTAGAAATGTGGCAGCCGATCAAGAGGATATGAGGAGGTTTCCGTACATCTAAAGGACAAAACAGAACCCTTATAGGATCACTTTGTTGTCCGTCCGACCGTCTGTCTGTCTGTCAAGACCCTTTTTCTCAGGAACGCATGGAGGTATCAAGCTGAAATTTATATCAAATACTCAGGTCTACTGCCCCTTAAAAATCGTGAAAAATCAAACTTCTAAGCTAACGCAATCAAAAGATACAGCCGTTGATGCCGCAAATTTTCGAGACTCGCAAGGGAATCAAAACATACAGGGTACTTCCCATCTCAGAATCTTGAAATTTGGTTCGAAGCAACGTCTTATAGCGAAAACCGTAAATTTTTAGTTACATCATATAATAAAAATACCTTTAATAATTTTAAACTTACTTCCCCTTTCGTCATGAACGCGTAAATGTATTAAATTGAAATTCATATCAAATACTCAGGTCTACAATACCTTTAAGCTGAGGTTTGTACGAAACCCTCGGTGCGCGAGTCCGACTCGCACTTGGCCGGTATTTTTTTTTTATACCAAAATCTTGCAAGAGTAAAAAACTTTACGTCAAACCTTCTTTAAAAGCCGGATAGTCTCCTAAACTACTGGCCACTATAGTCTAAGGAAATGCAAGTGAGGCCTTCATACGCAAACCCGTGTGCCGACGTCCCATCAAAGTTGATCGTGTGCTAAAACAAATATTTGTCGGCACTTCATCTTTCAGTAGTGTATGCTAGTTTACAGCGGATTACTCGTGTCAACCTCGTGTCTTTAGAGTTCAAGATCGATTGAGGGTTCGATAGTGTAGGGATTATTTGAGATTTGGTATATTTGTGTTTAACCGATTTATCGTACATTTAGAATTCTTAGGAAATTATATTCATTATCTACAGATACTTTGATTATAATATCTTGGCAAACAAAAGGGCGTAGGAACTAAGGAGCAAAAGAAGGTAACGATCGGTTTGGTCGAGGATTGAGATCTTAAGTCATGTGTTATAACAATCTTGATGAAGCACTGATTCTTATCCCACAAAATACCCCTATAAAATTAGGAATTAGATACGATCAATCTGCCCAGCCTTTTCCCAACTATATTGGGGTCGGCTTCCAGTCTTACCGGATTCAGCTGAGTACTAGTATTTTACATGGAGCGACTGCCTATCTGACCTCCACAACCCAGTAACTGGGTAACACGGTACCCCTTCGCAAGACTGGTGTCAGATCTCAAGCTTCTGACTACCCGTAACGACTGTCAAAGATCTTCAAATGACAGCCGGGACCAACGGCTTAACGTGCTTTCCGAGGCACGGAGGAAACTCGGTATGTTGAAATGGTCACCCATCCACGGACCGACCTCGTCAAGCTTTACTTAACCTTGATGATCGACCAGTGCGGCTGTTATTATTTAGCCACGAGCTCCTCAAAATCTAAATTATGAATTAGATACGTATATCAGAATATTAACTAGATACTTAACATGTAGTCAAGAAGATAGTAATTCCTTTATAATGAGAAACCACAGATAATATAATACTAACATACCATACCATACAAAGAAACCGTGCCACGTAACTAGCGTTTTTCATCTGATTGTACCGATTATTTTTTGTAAATCAATCGCGTTCGGTTCCGTTCCACGGCGACAGATAGATCACCATCTAATAATCAATCGATATCGATAGACAAATCAAATAATCAGTAAAATCAGTACAGCACGTCGGGACAGTTTCTTTGCATGGGATGAGACGGATTATAACAATCTTTAGTCAGTATTTGATGGAAATTTCTGAGCAGCTCGGTGACCTATGACCCCCTTTCTCTTCACGACAGCACTAATAATTAGCGATACACTGTTACATCGGTAAGTTTTTAACAGCCTTAGTAAGCCTTCTTGGCTAGTTTTTATAAGTGTTAATTACCAATTTTGTCAATTCAAGAAGTTGACAAAAATAGTAAACATCCTTCAACACCCCATCCAACAAATACAACTACAAAATCTAACCAATCCGGCAGCTCTTTAGCATCACTCAACCAATTAGCGATCTCCAAAGCTCAGTAACGTCACCCGATTGGTTAAATCGCTTGTCACTTGGTGTACAGCGGTTAGTTGCTGCATCAAGTGCTTACCGTGCGAATAGCACTTAGTGTACGTACTTGCTTATATCTAGCTAGTTTGGGTAATACATGACTAAGGAATTAGGTACCTTGTGTGATGGTCAAAATTGCCAAAATCTAAGAAATTGATCACATCTTTGATATTTTCCCAAGAGCCTCAGAACTGCTTTGGACTTGGATTTAGTTTTCTCTACTCTTTTGGTCTGCATTTGGATTTTATTTGCAAAAGGAATGCACAAAAAAACACTATTATTTTTTTGCTGTTACCTCATTGGTGCCGTTAGATCTCTCGAGTAACTGGGTATTGAGCAATCTGACCAAACATTTTTTATTGAAGTGCCTTATTTGTTATAGGCTCGCGCTTGACCACTATCTCACCTGATGGTAAGCGATGATGCGGTCGACAGTGGAGCACACTTGCCTAGAAGCAACCTATTCACTCTAGACTTAAAGACCTCTAGACCCCTACCCTTTTTTACGAGTAAAATAACCTTATCATGCAACCTTAATATAGAACCAAACTTGTACCAAACAAACACAGTATTAGGAACCTTCCCGGAATCGCTCGTCGTCGCTTACTTTACAACCTGAATTCCACTTTTGAACTCTCCAGAAAAAAAAACAACCGCAAACCGGTTTCGATGCCTTCCCATCCCTAGAGTTTCCGGGGACAATAGCCATTGGAATCCGAACTTTAGTAAGTGAGAATTTAAGATACATTTTGACTTTCCCGTCCCTTCAGTTTCCGGGAACAACTGTCATTGGAATTTGAACTTTATCATGTGAGCTTTAAATATCAATTTTGAATGGCTGGTGATTTATTCCTAGTTCCTAGAGATTCTTAGTGCGTATTATTAGGCGCATTGAGTCTAATGTTGCGCAACTTAAGTTACAAAGGAATACCGCGCGGGTGGTAAAGAGTTAGTGTAATACGTTTCTGATGTGTTTTTAATTCGGTATTCGTGTGAACTCCTGCGCACTAATAGACACATTACAGTTGTTCGTTGAATGGCTCTTTTTAGTTGTTGTCACCTGTTCATTATGATCTTTTTGCTGTTGTTAACGTTTAATTGTGATTAAGACTGCGCAAGAGTGCATTAAATGAAGTATTTTAAACTAATAAACTATGTTATCGCATGCAAATATTTTTTTTCTCCCACAGAAAGCATCTATGAGAACTGACAAAGCAGTTATTGACTGTGATAAAATTTTAATTACCTATTGTTGTTACCTTGGACTTCTTAAGGAATGTTGTTGACATCGCAGAGCATTTCAAAATAATCGTGGTATTTACCTGAAACAAAAAACAACAACAAATAAGTACGGTTCTTCATAAAAACAGCTTTCAAACGACTTAACCCAGTTTCTTCGGTAAAAATGTAAATAAAACACTTTAAAACTTCACAAATACAAATGGGCTTTTTCTCCTAAATAACTGAAGAAAACATTGGACAAGCCGATTTACTGGTAACAGGCCTTAAGTCCGGACTCCGGACATGGGGACGGCTGGAATCAAGGATAACTCCATTCAAAGTGTCCCTAAACGTTTGAACACTAGCGACACATACGGACATCAATATTGGTAAACAAATTGCAGAACCGACATGGAAATTGAATTATTACTAGCTTCTACCAGCGGCTTCGCCCGCGTGAAAACTGTTTTATCATCCCAAGGGAACATTATACCAGGATAAAAAGCCTATGTGCTATTCCAGTCTATAATCTATCTCTGTGCCAAATTTCATCCAGATCGGTTCAGTCTTTTTTATCGTCGTAACAAAATACACACACCCATCCAAACTTTCGCTTTTATAATATTACTACCTTCTGCCAGCGGCTTCGTCCGCGAGAAAAGTGTTATTCTATCCCAAGGGAACATTATACCGGGATGAAAAGTAGCCTATGTGCTATTCCAGACTATAATCTACCTCGGTGCTAAATTTCATTAAGATCCGTTCTGGCGTGATTGAGTAACAAACATATACATCCACATGTATCTATACAATTTATAATATTTCACATTTATAATATTAGTTAAAGATAGTAAGATTCTGTTGGTATTGGTACTCAAGCTTGAAGTTTAATGTTATCGAGATATGCCACGGCAACGTGGCTGAATAATGAGTCAGGCAAGTGAATTAACTAAGAAGAACCTGTATTTGCCATCTACACACTAAGAAGAAACTTGAAGTAAGCTAAAATATGCCATGTTTAATCGGTAAGTTTATGATACTCAAGATATTTCGGTTTAAAGATATTTATTTTCTCAAAGAACAAATTACAGTTCACTTAAAGAGAAACTTAACTAAATTAACAGTAGGCAGTAATTAATATAACGACATTCATGTAACGAAGGAACTTGATGTCATAGTAAAATTATTAAATAAGGGTAGATTAACAATAACAAACAAAGCAGTTTTAACAAAACTCACAAATACCTTCATCTCTTGTTAATAGGAAAACAATAGTAAAATAAAAAATTACTCTTACTCTAATATTACAAAGAGAAAAGATTTGATTGTTTGTTTGTAAAAATGTTTGTAATGGATAAACTCAAAAAACTTTTATCTGATTTTGGAAATTCTTTTACCAGTAGAAAGCTACATTTTATATCACGGGAACGGGTATTTTATAGAAGCATTCTCAATTGATAGAAAAACAAGCAATTTACGCAAACGTATCCGTGCTAAAAACAAACAGTTTCACGACAATTTGTCGAATCAACGAAAACAGCACTTACGAAAACACAAATCAAATTACCTGTTGGTACCTCTTTGAATTATCTATCTACCCACACACCGATTAAAAATAAAATGTCAACGTTTCCACAAATAGCTTTCAATCGGGAGCTTATAGGAAAAAAACCACCACTCAGCGCTAGATTACTTCAACATCTAACTCGACAAAGGAAACATTTTCTAACCGGCTGATTAATAAAACTCGAACTACCCTCGCTTCGGAACTCATCCCATACAAATCCGCTTTCCGTGGAGGATTAAATATTCTTTCAACGTCTACTCAAACACTATGATTAGCAGTTGACCCAGTTTTCTAGATATAAAACCTTATTTAAAAAAAAAAAACGGGTTATTTTATTTTGAAGTAGAAGAAATTAATCAATCGTTGATTGAGTATTGCAGATTTATATGTTTATGGAATTGATGTTTTTAATTAATATAGATACTTGAGTATTATTTTTGTAATGCATGTTTGATGGTTTTAATATCGTTTTCCTTTTCTTTTAACTTCATGGAGAAATGTACAAAGGCGGAGTAATTCCTTAGGTATTACGTTCGGGTTTATGTTTAAGTAGAGCACTTCCTCATTTTCATTCCTTCATCATCATCATCATTATCAGCTGTCCAGTCTTTTCCCAACTTTGTTGGGGTCGGCTTCCAGTCTAACTAGTAGGAGCAGAGTACCAGTGTTTTATATAAATCGACTGCCTATCTAACCTCCACAACACTGTAAGATCAGTTTCAGGTTCTATGTTCGACATTATGTATGTTTTTTTTTGTTCACCGTTATCTCCGTCAATTGAGGACCGATTTAGAAAATTCTTTTTTTGTTTGAAAGAGTATGTTCCTAAATTGGTCCCATTTTAATTCGGTGTAGATCTGATGAAGAACTTCGAAGATATACAACAGAACTCCTCAATAAATAACGGCAAATCTCGATTGATCGAATTGGGATTGCTGCAATCGCATGTCTGTTTATTGTTTATACCATTTCATAACATCACGCCAGTTCGCTCTTAAGGGATAGCAGATCTCTCATTTCACCGGTTATGTTAATGTTTCATGATATTCGGGAAATCTATTCTGGCGTTATAGGTACCTTACTAAACAACTTGCCTATTAGGCAGGTACAACTAAAAAGTAAAAAAAAACTATACAAAAAAATACTACCGACTTCAAAAAAAAAAAAATACAAATTGAAAAATAACTATTTTTGGAAGTCGGTGTCAATAACGCAATAAAATGGTACCTATGAAAGACACCGATTTCAAAAATAATGTTATTTTTCACTTTGTATTTTTTTTATTCGGAAGTCTGACCTATGAAAGACACCGATTTCAAAAATAATGTTATTTTCACTTTGTATTTTTTTTATTCGGAAATCTGTAGTATTTTTTTGTAAAAAGTTTTTTATAAAACTAACTTAATTTGCTGATTGGATTAAATGACTTCTTTTTCATGTTAAAGACATTCCTTCTCTTGCACAAGCAATTCAAGCACACCATTTTGCAAATGACATTAAACTCTAAAAAAATACACAAACACGGCCATCCTGCTCGTCAAAAACCCTACCTGTATGTCACAAGTCTCAATCCCACCTGTCCATTGATAGCGGACTCAGCGTCACAATGCAGTGACAATCAGCTGAGTGGTCTCGAACTAAACGGGTTAGTTTCACACGATCGGCAATTTGATATTAAATCGATACCAGCTACTCGAAGCTATGTAGGTATCGAATTTGACTGATTAATATTGTACTGTTTTGAAAAGGTTATTGTAAATTCTGTATTTGTGATTCTCAGGTTACAAAAACCTTGAAGGCAGAAAGAAAGAAAAAGTATGAAAATAAAAAATAAATAAGTTTTAGTAAAGAAGATTGAGAAAGGTAGTAAAAGTTAGCTAAAATTACTAATACTATCTGCTTAAACAACCCAAAACTAAACCTATTTTTGTTCTTTTCATAACTAAACTTTAAGCCCTAAAAGCTTCTACATTTCTAGGAACCGAAAAGTTTGGAAACCATTTTCGAACACAAATTCAAATTTCAACTACCCAATCACATTTTTGAGGTTCAATATTTAATCCAATCACAAAGAAGACAAAATCCGTACGTCACTTCCAATCCCGTAATCAACAATACTTAACACACATTTGGGACCTCTGGCCACACCCAAGACCTCGGGCAGTCTTCTAAGGTGAGATAAGATACCAGGAGTCAATGACAGTACAGGATTATAAGCCCACACACGGTGCATATCAAATGGTTTATAGAGGAATGGTTTGACTTAAATGTCAGGCGGTGACAAGCTTTCTATGGCCTGTTGATTTATTGGTGACAGTTTGAAAAGAGGACACATTTTTATTAAGTCTAGTCTAGGTTTTGGCTATCGGAGAATACAGGATAAGTTACAGACCCCGTCGCTGATAAAATATAACTTTATCTAAAGCCTAGGTCTTAGGGTTCTCGTCAGTTTTTGTCGGTTCTAATTTGAGGAGGCTTATATTTCCGACTGTTGTATGCACTAAGTTTATATATCAGGACAATCTTGAAGATTTACAAAACAATCCGAAGGAAAATAGACAAGAACTCCAAAACTGTACAAAAACTCCATAGTGTATTCTATGAAATTTTCTCTCTGAAAAATCTTCAACCCTCAAAATGAATTCAATATTAGTGTAGGTTACATAAACATCGATGAATACCGTTACCAATATTGGACATTAACATAATGTGGGTGTATCATAATACCTCTAACTGACCCTTTTAAAGGATCATTGGATCTGTCATAAAATAAGACAAAAGTTTAATAATAGCAGCCACTTAGAACAAAAATAACATGTTTTTATCAAGAGAAATAAGTGCAATGTTAGTCCAGGTTATTAACCGATAAAGTACGGCTATTCTGAAACATATCTAGATGCAATGTTAGCCAAGATTATCAACGGCCATTCTGAGAAGCAATGTCATTTATATTCCTGATTATTGAGAACCATATTGTGTTACAGATTGTAAAATGGATCGTAACTTGGAATAACATTCTGAGGATCTATTTTAGAGTTCGCAGAAAAGATGCAGGAAGGATTCAGTTCCAATGGAGGCTTTCATTCTCGCTTCAGATAAAATGTATTTTGAGGTTTTTAAATTGTGTTTATCATCGTTTACTGCTACGAGTATAAGCTGATATTGTGCTATGTTTATGAGTATTGTTTATGAAAAGTCAGTCACAGTATACTTAATCAAATTGATTTATGAAATTTAAACAGGAGATACCGAACTACACAATAAGCCCGTCACACGTCCCGAACACTGCAATTCCTGAACGGCGGCCACCATAAAATCGTCGAGTCGATGAAGCTCGATTCGAACGCTTGAATTGTCTTGAACCCCGCATCGAAATTAATGACAAAAGAACAGCGGAGGTGTAAGAAATGTTTTTTTTTGGGCCATTTCCACCGCACTATTCCCAAACCACTGCAACTCCTGAAAGCCAGAATCAACAGTGGCGACCACCAGAAAAGCGCCGAGGCAATGAAGCTCGACGAAGTTCCGGAGAATGTCATGAAATTTAACTGTCTTGGATGCCGCAACGAAATTAATCAGAAAAGAGTAATGGAGGAGTAGGACAAAAATTACCGGAGCAACTTGTGAAAACCCGATTTTTTCAACAAATGTAGTTTTTTTTTAACCCGCCTAATTACTTCCAGCTAAACACTGAACCAACATACCCCACCCACGCCGACGCGTGATAGCGCCACTTTACCCCGCTGCCCCACGACCATGTGGCTAGAGCGCCATAATCCCCCAATCGCGGGGGTAAACACCGTTGTTTACCCACCACTCAGCGTTTACCTGTTACGGTGTTACCCGACCCGATCTCACGTAATACCACCTTTATTTTGTTTACGATAACTTCATAATATGCGACGGCTATTCTGAGTTTTATATTTAATTAATTTTTATTTTTATTGGCGTTTGGTTACAAGTGGTTGTCAAATATTGTTACAGTACATATACTCTTCTAGTATTGAAACTACATATTGCCTTATCTAAACTCGAAGCAGCCGAAGCAAACTCTCCGTCTTTGTTACAGGAAATACCTAACCAGACCTCATGGAACTCGCTTCAGTATCGTAAATCAATATTTTTTATGAGTTCCAAATTATAATAAATGATATGACCGAATCGAATGCATGCATTGCTATTTTGCAGATCCTTTTTTCCTACTGAAACAATCGGATTTATACTGGAATATTAATCACTGATGATACGAGATACAATATTATCATTTCAAGAAGCAATACCATCAACACAACTGCACCTTTCACCCTAACATTTACTCACACAATTCCCATTTTATCATTGACACGATTCAACACCGATCGAAATTCAACACAGAGCAGCCTATACTATCAGTATCAATATACCCGACGATTTAAACGTAATTATGAGGGTATTACGAAATTTTCATAATTATTCGCCATTCCTTCAGCTAACGAAGCACTCAAATGAAGAATTCGTTCCGGAATTTGGGAAGGAAGCTCTAACCTAATTTAGGGAGGCTCTTTCCAAGTTGAAGGTACTGTATTGACCTGTAATAATAAAATAGAAGAATATCTAAAGGATATTTAAATGACATTAAAAAAAAAAAACTACTTACTTATCTACATAAAGGAAACAAATAATCATGGTGTTGCCAAATTCTCACCGCAATATAAATTTCTTTTTTTTTGTCAAAGACATCAACAATTTAAAATTCTTTTTTTAAATTGTTGATGTCTTTGACAATTTTTTGCGGGTTCTGCTATCAATATTTTTGGATCTGATATCTAAGGAGCCTTGCGAAGTTTTTCTGTCTCTTGTTATTTTGAATGACACGGGAAAATACCCAGCAACTCTAGCAACAACACCTAATGTTATTTTAGTCCCAATAAACATTATTACGCATCATTAATCATACTTAAACAAATAATAAACATTATTTCGACTGTCAACTCCCCAGTTAACCAAAAACAGCCAGTAATTATAAATAATTGCTATAAAATAAACAATTTTGATGAATGACACAAGGGTTCGACGCAAAACGACGTAAGTGAAAAATAGACAAATCGGTCACGGCCGGACGCAAAGATACGGTTGTTTCATGATAACCGAAAAATAGAAAAGTAGTGTTTTGTTTATTTACTCAGACGCAGGTGCTAAACTTTACTTTGGTGTAAATGGATTTCTTAAAACCTTGAAGGTTAATGTAGAAACGTAAACCGTAGTTTCAGATGTTTTATTTTCACGTAAACAGCCGTTGCAGAATGTTTAACATGCGTTTGCGTACATTACAGTCTAATAAAAACATTATATCTCAATACCTCTAAAATGCGCTATTTGACATTGGGGTACCTTAAAATAGACTCCACCAGTCGTACTTTAAAGTTTAAATCGACGTATATACCCTTGGCAGTCAGAGCCGCTAACATCTTGCTGATACGACTTTTTTAACAGCTTCTAGGAATTGTATATATCTGAATTTGGCAAAATTGTTGTTGATACCCGACAGTTAAGGTGATCATCGACTCTTACTTACAACCGTAAAGACGGATGCGCTCAACCAAACAAAAACCCCTTTTTTCTTTGTGTATAACCAAGAACCCTGCTACATTTTTCAGTGCTGATTAAGACATTATTCCCCCAAGATCGTTTCCTAACGCCGCAATCGATCGGCAACCAATGCCTAGCCGAAAAAAGTCGTATGTACACAACGTGACATGTAGTAAGCAGTACCATAAAACATACTTACATCAGGTACCAGCTTATTTTCGAATTTCGAACGCCACTGTCGTCTAATAAAAGCTAAGAGATGAATTACGACGCTTTTCGACGTTAATATGTGATGGTATTTTAAAGGAATTTTCACGTACGACGCTCTGCGACGGGCTTGTCAAAAATATTTTAAAATTTGGATTTTTTGAGTTATGGTTATGTTTTGTTTGCGTAGCTAGTTGTAATGTATAAAATTGGATAAAAAACAAATTTGCTAATAAATACAATAAATAATTTGATTAAAATAATAACACAAACACTTCATATTTATCATAAAACAAGATAAAAAGATAGAAAGAATACCACTAAGTATCTAAGCCTTAGCAGATAGACGACATACGCCTATCTGAGGGTGTCAGGGGTGAAGAAGGGGAGGCATTACCACTTTAGCAAATTACTTTGTCCCTACAGAATACCCAGCTTTGTCGCGGATTCGATTTTATCAAACAATAACGCCACCTTCAAGGAAAATTCATCTTTGTCTGAAAACGTGCAAAACTCAATACCTCTTTCTCTACCTTTCGCTTCGAATAAAAATAAACAAAAAAAAACAAGCAATTCTCAAACTTTAATATCGTCGTTAAAAACGCCGTTCGAAATTCAAAAAATTACAATAAACATTCCGCAAAAGGTTGTGAATGTTGCCAGTGAATTGAGCAATCCAAACGTCTGTGCGCCGCCAAAAACGTAGCATACAGGATGCCAAATAAAAACCGACGGGCGACAGTACAACCCATAATTTTTGCCTTAAAACAAGGGACCCGTGTTGGCAGTGGTTCTCAACGTTCGAAAGAGGGGGCGAGGGGCGTAAGCGATTTGTAAGAACCGATGAAAGCTCTTCAGATATTGGAGTACAGGGTTGTCAACGCTCCTAATGGATATAACGGCATTTTATTTTTAGTTCCAATAAGAACGTAATTAAAGTGAACGTTTTCTTCGGAACGGAGTTATGAGGTTCCTAAAACGGTGATACAAAAAGCTACTTAGTGAGGAGAGTAAATAGAAGAGTTTGTAGCTGTTTAGAAATAGATTGGAAGTAAATATCGGCTGTTTTTAGAAAGCAGATGACACAACATTCAAACAAATGACGAATGATTAAGCATTTGCTTCATCGCAACAAGGTAACGAATGAGTAGTCTGATACCTTCAACCTGGGGTTATTTCAGTCAAGAGCGGATAGGTTACTTCTAAACAAACCTCACTGTCAACCACATCATAGGTTACCATCAGATGAGGAAACGCGAGGTTACCATTAAAAAACAAAATAGATTTATTCATTTCTCTCTGGGCCGATAGTATCTGATTTTGGGATGCCTCAGTTGAGGAACTCTAAAACAAAGCTAGCATGATATCTCAATCAACAAAAAATTCAGCGCAGTCTTACCTCAAATTTATTCCCACCAGTTAAGATCCTTAGTGTTCTCTGTTCCGATAGTAACAGATTTTGGTTGAAAAGCTCTTAACTAAAGCTAACATGGTCAAACACGAGCCTATCGATAGTAATAATAATAAAAAATATATCTCAGTCAACATAACCTCCTTTCCTTGAAGTCAGCAAAAAAAAACAGTTCATTCTAACCTCAAAATTCCCACCAGCTTAGATCCTAAGTGGTGGAGGATTAGAAGGATTTTTTCGCATCTATCGTGCGTGTGCGGTACAGTTTGTATAGGATCAAAACGGATGATTGAATCTATTCGTGTTGATTGACACTTGATCCGTGTTGATGGAATTGTGCGTTTGTTTTGTTTAGTAACTAAACATCGGATTATTTTAGAAAATTATAAGATGAATTTGTGAATTTTGTTTTTTTTTAATCTAGAATGTTCTTATTGAGGGTGGGGCAAAATGAATTTTTATTTAAGGCAGTGTTTATATTTGGCAGACTTAAATCTTAGGAGACAAGTTCCGTGAATCCGTGATACTGCTAGGATTATGCTAAAGTTAAACGAAATATAATAAGATAAAAGAAAGCAGACTTCTTATTATAGAGGAATTCTTCCTATATATATATTGTCTGTACCACAGATCTGACCATGTAGGAAAAAAAATGCATAAACAAAATGCAGCATATGCTGTGATAGGAGTCTTTTTGATCACGCACCGATTATTTTTTAAATTTGTCTAATATATTTTGTTTTTTTTTCTCTTGTCGCGTGTACCTATCTCTTGTGCCAATTACAATTTTTTTCCATGTTTATTTTTTCTCTCTGAATACTGAAAAGCGTGGTCCCAAAAATTACATTATGAGGTAACCGTCTAGCTAGTGATCTCCGAAGGGTGTGCAGAGGTGTATGACCCCCTCAATTCTCTTAGAGGCATCAGGTCCCATGTGGTAGGTCCCACGGGTACACTGTGTGATGGGGGGCGAGACGACGTAACTGTTGTAAGACAATGTTATAAAGATTATTAGATTTGTTTAACAATTGTTTGCGAATCTTGCATGGTTGAGTTTGCGACTTCTGTGTTCCGACTTCCGCTTTTGCATCGGCTTTTTGCTATTTTTAATTTGGGAAATTAAGGGCTGATTTTCAATCGTTAGATAACTTTTTTTGAAGAATAATTATGGCGTTTTTTTTAAGCAAAATCTGTCGTTCCGCTTAATCCCACAATATTACACGTGGATGCAAAATGTCATCGTAGGTAATCGGATTACACAAAATAGATATCAAATCGATCACCAGATTTGAATTTTAGAACAGTTTGAAAATAGAATAGTCCACCGTTCGAAAATAGAACAGCAATATTTTTTTTTATTTGTTTTTTGTATGGTTTAATGGTTAGAACAGTTTTGAAATAGAATAAGATCGTTTGAAATTTGAACACCACTGTTTTCTTTTTAAATTCGTTGCGTTCATGATTTACCACTATCATTTTTCAATCTGTCAACACAGCTTTCAGTTTAATCCTTAGCTATTTCACTACAAATTATATTTTACCAGCAAAATCTAAGCAAATTTCCAAAGATTAATGCACGAACTGCTTCAGAAACGTTATTGTAACAGACAGAACTGTCATGGGGTCGAGGAATCAGGTCAAGGCTGTTAGCTAATCAATCTGTACTACTGTTGGATATTCATTTAGCTTTTCCAACGTTTGTGGTTCGTTTTAGGGAAGGAATGATATACATGGGAATTATTAGGAGTTTCGTTGTAAATCGTTTGGTATGGTAATTTTTTGAAGATGGAACGGATGTAACATGTGACTTTCTGTTTTCTACAATTTAATTACGAAAAAAAGTATGCAACTCTTTATGATATTGTCCTATACCTTTTTCGTGTGCAATCAAGATTAAAAATAATTTGCATTCTTTTGGCCAGGCTGAACACAGGGAATTATTTCTTCAACGAGGGTAGAAAATGCACTGGATAGCCAGGTAGATAAACATAAAGTCTGATCTAAATTGCTGATGATCTCAACGGTCAGTTAAAGTTCGTTAAAATAATGCAAGAATTAAATGAGTCACGGTTCTTAGAAAGATCTCATCGCATTCGTTCTTCTTAACTGCGTTATATAAACATGCATTTTAAATTAATATAAATTGTCCCAAGACACATCCAGACCTGACATATTTTTATATAGTCCCAAACAGTTGTCATTACAGAAAAAAAAACATAACTATTCTCCCGGTTAACTTAAGAAAATCAACCTTGAAAAAAACACTCGATTCAGACATCTTATTTCGACATTTCAAATAGTCGCCACTACAAAAAAAATTACATTATTATTCTGTAAAATGTAAATCCGCTTAACAAAAAAGCAAATAGGTTGGCAACCCTCAATACAAGAGGACTTGGAACTCGCTGCGGTTGCAAAATTCCCGCTCAAAAGGTCACTCACCCCACTCATTAGGCGTTAGCTGTGACGTTACGTTAGCGATGTCACGTATTTTTTTCTATTGATATTGTCTTTAAAAGTATTTTAGGGATAGTGTAATGGTTTGGTGATTCTTGAAAGGGTTAAATTTAGATTAAAAAAATAAACTTTGGGCAACTAAAGGCAGACTGAACGAAGCGCCAATACGAAAACGATGCGACGAACCTTTTTGTTCTGTATGAAAACGTATTGCCGCATTGTCATGTCGCTTCTGTCTGCAAAAATCTTAACATAGATTCCCAACTCTTAAGTACAGATGCAGTGTACAATATTTTCCATCGCTTCTTATCTGTGAATAAAATATACGAAACGTTTTATAACAAAACTAATACTCTAGCTAAGAATTAAACACATGTTTTACATTTTTTTATACACACTAATGTTTTACAAGCAATAACTTCTTTAAAGCATTTTATAATCCCCAAGAATTATAAATTAATACAACGTTTTCGGCAGACACTAAAACATTATTACAGTTTAAAATTCACTAAATCATACACAGCATCAACAGTCAAACGGTTGAAACATGTCATCTATAAAAAAATATCCATACGCATACGACATTCAACAACCAAAAAATCTTGACAGACGGAAAACTATGGAACTAAATAAAAATGTACCGAATCTGACAGGCCTTTGACGTTTTCCTTAGCAGGCAGCGCCGCCTGTGAACGGCGAAGTTACAGTTGGCGTTCGAAATATAAAAACGTTTGAATATTTATGTTCATCGTTCTACATTCGGTTTATTTTGAAATAATATTTTGTAAGATGTCTTTTTGTTGAGATGTATATTGACTTCATATCCTTTTTAAATCAGCCAATTGGTTATGTGAGCTCACAGTTAAATATTTAATAATGTACCTGTATCGGATTTATTTTAGCAATTGCTTGCATCTCTGAAAGCGCTACCGTAGTTCTTTCAGAAATGCTACCTAATCATTTCAGCCGACAGACGGCCTATGTCCAGCAGTGGAACATAGTCCTCCCCTAAGCGTCGACACACTGATCGGCCCTGAAACGCTACTTATATTTTAATAATTAGGTTTGAATGTCATATTTTGTTACCCTTCTACTATAACCCATGTGGTTAAAAGGATTTTGTAAACCCGGACAGCAAATAAATTTTATTTCCCAAATAATATTTCACGAACGTCAATTCAACAACTAAATAAACTTCATATCCTAGTTGGGGTATTAATTACAAAGCTTAGCGCACACGCGGGTGCCACAACTGTAAAACTATTAGCGAGGCTGTCCGAATAGTTGGAAATAGTTTCCTTGGCTTGCCGCCAGGAGCGCTAGTGATAGATCGCGTCGCCTTGCATTTGACATGTTGTAAACAAAAATAATAAATAAAAAGCGTACAGTACAACATGTTTTGATATATGTGTATTTCGTTTTGGGTTATAGCTCGAGTTTTATTGGTTTCACGGTAAGATTAGAAATGACGTGACGTTTTTATGGGACGGTCGGGCGTTTATGTTGATTGCCAATTTCTGGCGTGATTTTTTAGGTTATCTCCGGAGATTGACAGCGTAATTATTGCATTAGGGATGTGAGAGTTAAACTCGTTTTTGATTGGTTCTGAATTAAGTAAAAGTTACTTAAAGCTTATAAAAAGGTGTTTGAATAATTCTCATACGTAATCATGTTCCATATAAAAAATAAATCAAAAATGTATCATATAACTGAAGCCAAAACGTAACCAAACTTCTAAAACGCCAGCTAAATACGAAAAACACCAAGAAATTACTTTTTAAAATGAAACACCACCATCAAAACATTATGAGCGCGCTCAACGCGCATCCCGAAGCGTTCCGAAGCAAAGTTTGCAATTTACAACTTTAGTTCTCTGACAAGTACTTACAAGACTTAATATCTCGCCGCTATGTACTCAGCTTTATTTGGACGAGTATTTAGAAGTATTCCTTGAGGACGTGTCTGTCTGAAAGCGAGACGGTGATACTGTAGCGAAGGAAAATCTTTTTTTTTTGTATTTCAAACTCTGAACACCTATTAATTTCTTTTTTTATTTTTGGTAAGCATAGGTATGCCTATTCTTTTATTTTACTAAAGTATTTAGACAGGTTAAATAAATTAATAAATCGCTCCATTTTCGCAAGTGTAATTTAGCCTTAACGGCTTCCACAGACAGGTGCGACGTGACAATGCGACAAAGATGCAATGACTTATTGAATCTTCATAGAATTTGTTCAATGTATAATGTTACCCGTAGTATAAATTCTGTGAAATATGGTGGTCGCAACATTGTCGCGTCCAGAGTCCAGACTATCTACGGGCACCTCAAGTCCCAAGGGAAAAAGTTCTTCACTAAAGGTAGAGAAGTAAAGTTAGTCGGGTCAGTACTCAGTACTAGTAGCAAAGTGTAGTGGTTGAGTGGTAATTATGTAAGGTCAAAGAAAAGGAGAAAACGTTTACCGTAAATAAGTTTCTCTCATATTTACGTCTAGCCTGTGTAAGTACTGTGGGCAAAGTTGTCGCGAGTTCTGTACTATGAAGTACTTTTTTCAGTTCTTACAGTTTGTTTTTAAAAGTTTGAGAAGGTGTTTGTAACACATTCATGAAAGGTTAAAAGGATTTTAGTGATATCTCGCAGCAAAAAAAAAGATACAGGATACTTTTATCAAAGTAGGTGAAGAAAAAAAAACTGCAGTTCTAAAGGTCATTAGGATTCTCTTTGCCTTTATGACAATTTAATTGGGGTCGGCGCAAGCGCAACACATCTTCTTCTTCTATACGTCTCTTTTAGCCATTATCATCATCACAACAAAGGCCTCCTCTCTGTGAAAGGGAATGGGCCATAATCCACCACGCGGGCTCAGTGCGGGTTGGTAGATATCACATGTCTTTGAATTTTTGGTTCTAGGACATGCCCGTTTCCTCACGATGATTTCCTTCACCGTTTTGAGAGCTGTGGTGATGAAATGATTTTCATTTTTTTTTTATTATTGATATGCTCGCGCTTGACCACTATCTCACCTGATGGTAAGCGATGATGTGGTCGACGACGTAGCACGCTTACCTAGACGAAACCTATTCACTCTTGACTTAAAGACTCCCAGGTTGTAGCTATCAGGAAACACTCTGACTCTGGCAGGGAATTCCACTCCTTAGCTGTAGTGTAAAACGTTTGGTGCGTATGGGTGCGATGTCCACCATATACCGATATCGCGTCGCCGTACGTCTTGTAGTCCGATAATGGAACGGGCTAGGAGGAATTAGTTCATGCAATTCCATCGCACACTCCCCGAAATGTAACCGACAAAAAACCGACAGACTGGCAACTTGAAGCCGATGTTCAAGGCTCTGGAGCCTAGACTCGACCAGGATCTCATTGCCGATGAGCCTCTTGGCCCGTTTTTCGATCGACTCAAGTTCATCCAGCTGGTAATTGGCAGATCCGTCCCAGAGATGAGAGCAGTACTCCATGCATGACCGAACTTACATAAAGTAAAGCGCTTGCCTGTGTTCGAACCCACAATCTTCAACTTGTAAGTCGCGGTCGGCACCACTGGGCCACCAGTGCTCTTTTAGTCATTATCTCGGTAATCTAATCACTATACCTACTACATTACATAATTATTACTTGGCTGAAAGTATCAGCAGAATTTACAGCATAATAAGCTGCCTCGCTAAAACCATTACCAAAAACGGGTCATAAATAAATAAAAAATTAGGCCCACATTTACACCAACCGACATTAAGTATCGACCAACAAAATGAAGGGTAGTCTTACATTTTTAATAATTTGACGTCCACACCGTACGTGCCGATTTTCAGCCTCTGAGGTTGCAATATACTGTGATTAAATACAATTTGGGCCGTTCCCGAGTACCCTCTAGCACTTCCGGGAAGCCTAGCGACTTCCGCCGCCCGACTTCCGTGAGGATACCGCGCGTTATTTCGTTTTTTTTTCAAGTAGCTCTTTTGGGCGAGTGCCTTTTTGTCATGAAATAAAGTTTTTTCGCCGAAAAAATGTAAAAATGTAGGTATACATTTTGTATTTTTATGGGGTGTCGTATTTATAAAAGGAATGGTGGCTGTAAATGATGGCGTCGGAGGTTTGTGGACTGAGTTTAATAATGGTCTTTAGGGGCGAACTCTCACGCTTTTGCGCTTGCGCTACAGGATAAACAGGTTTCCAGGTAAGCTTATGAAACTTCGCTTTTTAATTAATAGGTATTAAAATAATCTTCTTTATCCAACAACCAACATGGATCTCCAGTTGTTCAGCCTCTAGTTTATTTTGAAACGATCACATAGAATAACATACTGTCATGAAGCTTGTTACCAAAAAGCGCTGATAGATTAATAACAAACGAAAAATAATATTAAAAAAATCTTACACCCCAACTATTCTGTTCGGGTGTGCCTTGTCTGTCAGTATGCAAACAACAGTGCTATTACAACCTTAAAATTACACCCCCGAAAAAACTGTAACAAATTTAAAACGAAAGCAATAAAGACTAAATTCAAACTTCAGAACACCAGACAAGCAGCAAAATCAAACTTAGCCAACAACACAATTCAATTTGACAAGTACGAACAAACAATTCTAAACTTTATCTGAAGGTAGTAAACGTCAATTTTGATCGTAAACATCCAAGATGGCGACCATGTGGTAGTCTAGTTAACAAAATATATGAAGAGGATTGTTTATGGTACATCCTGTTGATAGACATTAAGAGGTTTTGTCTCAAAACGGGATGCTGGGTAACTATAACAGACTAAGGACGAAATGGTAGGTAGGTACCAGGATAAAAGGACATGGTGAGAGATGGGTATTAGAAGTTGGTTGACGATCGTTAGATGGTGATATATGTATTTAGAAGTAGGTATCTAAAAGCCCCACACTTCTAGGTTTCGAAGCAGTAGCTGAATGTGTGTATTTTTTTTATTTCTTTAATTATTTTAGCAGTCAATAAGTAAGGCTGCCCACAGACAGAATGCGACAACGATGTGAACGATGAAGTAACACGTTTATAGAACAATTTCAATTGCTCCACGGATTAGACAATTTTTTGTCTCATTGTCGCGTCCCTTTAGTCTGCAGAACACTTACTAATTGGAATCAAGTGTACAGCAAATTAAAAAAAATCTTTGGTATCATATTAAAACCTAAACCTGACGATTGGTCCAGATCAAGATACCTACCAGACCATAAATAAACCTAATTTTATTTCTTATTTCCTTAACAGTTCTTCCAAATTAGATTTCCAAATTCAAATTGTTTTTTTTATTCCTTTTGAAAAAAGTAACACCAAAGCAAATATTCTTAATTAAAAATGGCGTGAGACAATTTGATACTAAAGATTTCTTGACAACGGTTTGTTTTTTATATAAACGATTTTGGTTTAAAAGTCTTTAGGTGTGGCTGTAGTGAGGGCTTAATTAGTCGAGAAACAAGGCATCGGGAAAAATAAACTTCCAATTAATTAATTAAATAGGTACTTAAAATACTTTGTTGGAGGTGTGATTTCTTTTAAAGAATAAGTCATCACCGGACTGCCAGAGGTCGTAACGCCAAGTTCTGTGACATTTTCGACGTTTTTTGTGGACCACTTCCTCCGCAAAGGCCCATTATGTTTCAAGATAATGAGCCTTCACGCTGCCGATAATTCGAGCTTTTAGTTATTCGAGATTTTGATACATCGAGGTAGTGAACTTTCGCACTCATAATTTAACGATTTAAGTAAACGTTTTCGAGTTATTCGATCTCATGTCATTTGATTTCAAGTATTTGTTTAAGGGTAGTATTTAAACGAGCGACAATAAATTCAAGTTAAAGATGTAAAAAATACTGAATATGGCTTACTGAAATACTAAGTGGGCGACAAACCGTGGGCGAATACAAATGTTTAAAACAGCGACTTGATTAGTACTTTGGCAACATAGTCGACGGAGCCCCGCTGCGCGGGGCTCCTTTTTCCGTCCGCAGGGTCTAAAGTAACCTAACACGAACGAGATGACGGGAGCTGAGTTCGCTCGCTTTGCTCGCTCACTTCAGCTCCCGTCATCTCGTTCGAACCTAACCTGTCCGTGTCGGTGTGCCCTAAGCTCCCGAACTCGCTCCGCTTGCTCTTGTACCAATTCGTTGAAAACACAATTATACCCGAATTTCCGCGCTGCACAGCGATGTCGCCTTCATTTACGATGAAGAATAATATGCTAATATAGAAAAAATAGAACCCCAAATACAATTATAGTATGTCACAATATTATTACTGCAGCTCACAAAAACCTCCTAAAAGGTATTCCTCAAACCGGATAAATAGTTGCTTACTTAGTATAATAGTCGCCCATTCAGTATATTTTTCACCCGGTTAATTATTTCCCTTTGTTTAACAGTGAAAATTTTTGTGAAATTGTCGATAAGCCTTTAGAAATCTCATTCTTACAACTGCAAAATTACTAATTGAGTGCAGATTTATTGCAGTAGCTCCAGATGCATTGCCGCGTCATACTTCATCATCATGCTTTGCCCTTATCCCAAGTTATTTTAGGTAGTCGCAACATGTCTTCTTAGTCTATGTTTCTCTATTAGTATTCATTTCAGTAGTCTACTGCATTCTATACTCTGGCCAGGGGGTCCCAGCGCTAACAAAGAAAATTTGTTTGAAATAAGTGTCACTAGATGGCGCGATATGCATCGATTTGTTATTGAATTGTATGTAAAATTTTCATTTTCTAGTACTCGTATGTATCATTAAAAAAAAAAATATTTTTAATCAACGCAGACAAGCCTAAGCACAAAATTATGGAATAATGGGCTCTTAATTCACATTTCTAAGATTGTTTGAACGGATCATTTAAGATTGATTCCAATAGATGGCGCGTTTTTGAATTTCTGAGGCATGCCACTCGGTTTTTTAAATTTGTATTGTAACACATTTATGTACAATGAAACTGTAAAAACGTGCAGAAAATACTATAAAACAAACCGTCACTGCATTTAAAGAAAAAAAAATTCACGAACCGAGTAAACCCTTTTACTTGCAAGTTGCTGCTAACACCATCTATAGGCGTGGAACGGAACCGAAAGTGATAGGAGTACTTATAAAAATAATCACCTTAATTAGATCGCTAGTTACGATAATGGTAAGGAACCCTTCGTCCTCCGAGTCAGACTCGCACTTGGCCGGTTTTTTCTTTTTCTAATTCCTGCTGCAGTACTTATAACTCGAAATTTTAATACAAGAAAACAGCCGTTTACAAAAAATGCGGTTAGCTCCAGACTACCTACATCTTTTCTATTAAATTGCTAAAGCAGGTAGCAATTTTAATGTACCATACAACAGCATACTTCGGCTCGGGGATTATTGGTGCTACCGCTGAAACTTTCAAGACCGGACTCCCGAAATTGAAGCCCTAAACTGGGCCACCTGAAAGCAATTTCAAGTCGCTTGGAGCTGATTTTACGAAATGTATTTTGTTGCAATATAACGGTACGATTATGTAACTTGTTAAGGTTCCCACAGAAAACCACGACTATGACAGCATCTGTTTGTAGTAAGGGAACTTTATTGAGTTCAGTGCGATGCGCGGTCGAGTACGGACGCGTTTGCGCTGCACTGTGTGAATATTATATTCGCGATTTGCGCGGCTATAGCCGTTGCCCGGTTTCCGCTATGAGTGCTCAAACGCTCATAGCCAACGAAGTTTTGGCGTTTATAAAACATGCCATCGACTACATGGATGAGGTTAGCATCTTGCAGATCTGCAAGTCATCTTTTAAGGAGGATGAGATTAGCAGTGCCAAGTTGCTGCTGTTCACGACGCTTGGCAAAGTCAGCCAGATGCCGTCTCGTCGAAGGGATGGCACAGGGAAGAGTCTCCAAGACATCGTAACGCTGTTGAAGGAGACCGACCCGGACGACGTGCCTGAGTTCGTGGTGAAGGATCTGCACAAGCTTCCTCCCGTCACGTTCGACCACGTAGACGTCACCAGGCTGCTAAAGGACATTACACTCCTGAAGCAAAGCCAGGCCGAGATGCAGCATCAGCTGGAGGTGTCCAACAAGTCCATCAGTGATTTACGGGCAGAAGTAGTTTTATTGCGCAATGCAATTTCTGCAAGTAGGTCACCTACCAACGGCGACTCCGCGAATGTAAACACGCGTCGCGGGGCACAAAATGCCTCCATCTGCAGTTTCGAGTCGGCGGGCTCGAATGCGTCACCAACTGCCGAAAATGCATGCGTTGCAACGTGTGCCGCCGCCGTCCCTGCCTCGACACAGGTGGAGACGATGAATTGTGTAGGTTTGTCGACCCCCAAACGAGCCTACGCAGCTATTGCAGCTGCTAAGAAGCCTGTTGAGCCACAAAACTCGCAGACTAAATTAGCGGAAAAAACAAAAGGGGGTAAACGGAGCCGGGCGAATACAAACCCGGCTTTGAAAACGCAGGGTCCAAAGAAGGACACTTGTGACAAGGATGGTTTCGTCATGGTGGAGAAGAAGAAGAAGAAGAAGCCTCCTTGTCGGAACCAGTGCGGTACTGCGCTGGCAGGGCCCAACGTGCTGCTGCGTCCAGCAATCCCGACGACGCTGCTGTATGTGTCCAGACTGCACCACTCCACGAAGGTTGAGGACGTCGTGGAGTATATGCGCGTCAAGGTCAACTGGACTTTGAGGGTCGAGATATTGGAGCCGCGTCATAACACGAACTTTAAGTCGTTCGTGGTGCGTGTTCCGACGCATGGACTCGAAATGTTCCTCAAGGAAGAGTTTTGGCCGAAGGGTGTTGTGTACCGCCGGTTTCGTGGCCAGCTACATGACACCAGTCAGCGAAACACGACGCCGACACTTCGTGTGCATTAGTTTTAGATAATTATGTAATATATATTTATAGTATTTTTAAGTTTTTTTTTTTTTTTTTTTTTTATGTAAATATAGTATTGTATACATTTATATGGGCCTTGATGCCTGAAATAAAAGGATAAATAAATAAAATTTATTGCAATATACAAATATTGCATTATGCATTAATGTTCCCTTACTGTCAATTTCTCCCGCTAGATGTCTCATTGATTCACGGAGGAAAAAACTGCTTCAATCCCGTCTATGGATAAGCAACTGATTTTGAGATTATCCTACTGGAATATACTTCTCTGTCTTAAAATAAATATTTTATTTATTATAATATCAATGTGCATGTTTCACCCTTTTGGTATTGTTATGCTTACTTACTTAAACGTTTACACGGATGGATCTCTTGCAAAAACGACTGTAAAATTTAAAAACTACGAACGAAATTGCGTGCGTCTGCACCTATCAGTGGGAGCCTTAAGACTGCGACTATAGGAATATAATCTGTGATGGTGTTTTGTTTCGCCATAGCTTCCAAATATGAAACCAAATAAACATCTAATCACAATGCCAGAGACAAAACAAGAGGACTAAGCAGTTTCATGAACTAGCAAGCACTAGACATAATACTTATGCAAATAAGGCAGACGCCGGCTAGATCCTAAAGCGGAGTCTACAATAGTTAGTGGCACTAAAATACGGAAGCACTCAGGAAAAGTTTTAATACTAACTTCCAGATATTTTTGTCATGTCATAAAAATATAATTCATTCATAATAGTCCACTGCTGGACATTTTATCTTCCGTTTGGATACGGATTATGGGACACTATTCGCAATCACTGCAACTTCTGATAGCCAGAATCATCAGCAAGTCAACTAGAAAATCGTAGAGTCAATGAAGTTCGAGTCCGGAGAAACGATTCCACCGCCTTGGATCCTTATTAAACGAAATTAATCGGAAAAGAAATGCCGAGGAGTAAGAAAAATTTAAAGGTTATGGGAATATTGCCTTAACCACTATGATTGACAAAAGAATTTCTGCCATGTCACATAAATGTAACTGCCAGGCAGCAAAGAAAACAAGTCTTGACCAAATCCCTCAGTTGTTTTTTACGATTCCCAAGACACAAAAGGGATAACAAGGACAATACAGAAGACTTTTCTCATTACTCTTAATTTAGTGCCCAACTTTAGTTTTAGTGCTAAACTTAGTATAATGTGAACGCCGCTTTAGTCCTTCTTGTAGAATCATCGACGTGAAAGATTAGGGCTGCAACTCAAGGATTTAACTTCTAAGATGAGGTGTATTAAGTTGACAGGGTTGCCAAAACACTGTTTTGTTTTAAGTTGGTAGTGCTTATAAATTTAAGTTAGTTCGGTTGGTAGGGATTGAAGTTTTAAGTGGAGGTTGTTAGCTACTTGTTAATTTTGCGAAACGTACGGAAATCGAGTTACGAAATACGCTAGATTTTCTGATAGGTATTTGTGTAAGGAGGTTTTTATTTGGGTTGCGCACGTTTCCATTCAAAATTGATTTGGAGTTATTTTTGTGTAGTTTTTTAAGTATTTAAGGATAAAATCTGAATGCTTTTTTTTTTCATATCACATGACATAGGCAAGGAAAATAATTATCTTTGAGAATCCTACCGATAAGGTGATCTAATATTTAGTACATTTTATTCTTAACTAGCTGTCCCACGCGGCTTCGCTGCCGTCAACTGGCTACCTACCTACCCATCTAAACCGTTTACGCAGCGCACGCAACGGAAACTCTTTAAAAGGAATATTTTTGCCCATTTTTGCTAAATTTTTCATTTATGCTGCGCTCCTATTTGTCGTAGCGTGATGTTATATAGCCTATAACCTTCCTCGATAAATGGACTATCCAACACAAAGAATTTTTCAATCCCAACCAGTAGTTCCTGAGATTAGCGCGTTCAAACAAACAAACAAACTCTCCAGCTTTATAATATTAGTATAGATTAAACCATTTTATTCAAACTGTATTACAGGAAAAAGATAATATTTTATGAAGTTACCTTGAAACTATTTTTGATCATAGTCAAATATAGTAAAATCAATACAATTATTTTTAGTCAGTCCAATAGATAAGTACCAACATACTTGTAGGTTTTTCCTGGCCACATAATCCATAAGTAACACAGCTATATTTTAAATTAATTCCCAAACAATATCCAATTTTACCCTTCAAATCTCACCTGAAAATCTGAATAAACAAAAACAACATTTCAATTTGCGAATGCGAACCCTCCGGCCGCCGCGTTCTGTACGGATCTCAGCGCAAATCCCACTTTGATCGACTTCCCAAGTCCTTCAAGCGATACCCTTAGTTTTGCTTAGGGTTAGCCGTTTGAGGTCCATTTCGTACCGGAGACATTATGGTGTAAGTAATGGTGGGCCATGATGGCCCATGATTGGCATGTCAACTTTGGTATGGCTTTCGATTATTTTTATGACTGGCCTTTATAGAGTGGTGTTCTAAATTTGAAAGGATGTGTGGCCTCGTTGTTGACAGTTTTGGTCTTCAGTTTGAAAAAAGAGTACTTCGATTTGAGCAAGGAAGTTATTTAAAAGAAGAGGTCGTTCCTTCGATTTTTACTACAAAATGATTGAGAAAAAACTGGCCAAGTGCAAGTTGGACTTGCGCATGAAGGGTTCCGTAACATTATCGCAAAAACGGCAAAAACTCATTTTTTTTGTATGGGAGCCCACTTAAATGTTTATTTTATTCTGTTTTTAGTATTTGTTGTTATAGCGGCAACAGAAATACATCATCTGTGAAAATATTAACTGTCTCACTATCACGGTTCATGAGATACAGCCTGGTGACAGACGGACCGCGGAGTCTTAGTAATAGGATCCCGTTTCTACCATTTGGGTACGGAACCCTAAAAAATAATGAAAGAACTATGTTTTACAAGTAGGACCTCAATCGAACAGATATTCTAGGCAGTTATCCCTTCTGCTAAACTTGGTAAATACTGTAAATAGCACTTTATTCCACGATTCGAACAGTATTATCATAGTTTATTCGAGAAGTAGAAGGAAATACAGGCGATTTAATTAAGTACTTACTTGTTAACTTTATTAAGGTATTTGGGTTAATCAGACTGATTCAGAATGTGGTCATTACCATTCATGCATTATTGAACTGTGTTCTGTTAAAGTAGGCAGTAAAGTCACACAATGGAAATCACATTTCTTTGCATCACTGCGCACTGTCGTCAGAAATGGCGGTAATACTCGACTTGTTAAGAGGTGGAGATACCTCTCTCTGAGCAGCTGATTTTAAAATAAGAATCACGTGTAAACGGCTAGACATATCATTTTTAGTAAAAAAAAAAAATGATATTTTAAACCATTTTCTTAATCATTAAATCAAAGAAATGTTTGAGTTTTATTCGTAAACCATAGTGTGATTATTTTGTAACATGGACAAAAAATGACAATCGCACCAAAATTGTCACCATCCCAAAGAAAATTGAATCACCTACATTTTGATCTAAGGCTTTTTTTAAGCCATATAATAATAATCAGGAAAGTACAAAAATCTACTGCATTTTGGGTCGCGCGGGTCTGAAACGAGTTGACGACTGTTGTCGTCTTAACTGTCTACAACTAACAGTTTACATTAACCATAACTAAACTAATATAGAGGTATAATTTTAAGATTACAGGTTTTATAAGACGATTTCTGGAAGCTGGTACTGATCAGTTTATGAAAATTCTTTCACCGATGTAAAGCTTCGTTCGCAGATTGTCAAGGATACTTATTTTCGCAAAAAATGCACGGTTTTTATAGAAAATGGGAGCGAAGACCCGGGGAAAACTATTGTTACAAAATAAAGGCGAAACGTGCGTCGTACAGTTAATTTCCAATCAACATTACAATGTCTAAAGTCACAATGTCAAATGCAAAATTCAACTAAAGCTTGAGTAACAAAAGACAAAGCAAAGATGATAAAAAAAAACTCATTTTTCAAGTTAAGAAGACACACTAAACTAAACGAAAATATCTTCCGAGATACAAAAACCATGATAACTGCATCATATAGGCTGCAACGACCCATACAAAATGGTACCCATAAACTTATATATTGGGTATCTGTGGGACTGTAAAGTAATGCTGGAGATATACCTAGTGTTACAAGAGGTTAATATTGTAGGTTATCGTATTTCCTGGTGTGGTGCAGAATTTTAATGATGTCTAACGAATAAGGACCATCGAGAATCTAAAATACTTACGCCCTTTTTTTTTTGACATGCCCGCCACACTATTCCAAACCACTGCAATTCCTGAAACCCAGAATCAACAATGGCGACCATAAGAAAAGCGCCGAGTCAATGAAGCTCGACGGACGACGGTTTTTTTTAGAAATAAGTGCATTTGATAAACAGCAAACTATTAGCAAACGAGTGTGTATGACCTACCATACCTACACTGTAGGTATTTCGACTTTTATGACATAAAGCGTTTGATCGCGCGATGATTGCTGATTGCTGTTTCTTACGTAATACGCCTGCCGGAGTCAATTCATTTTTTTTAGAACTCGCACCGAAACTAATCAAAAATAACAGCGCAGGAGTAAGAAAACATATCATTTTGTTTTAGTAATATTGACATAAGTTGTGATTATAGATGTTTGAATGTTTTGATGGTAAAGATGGGACAGATGATCAAAGCAGTTGTTTTAAAAACAAATCTCAATATAAAAGATTTGGGCGGTCAAATAGTAGTGATTCCCTTTGCTTCTAATTTATTATGACATAAGCATAAACAATACGTAAAACCCACTTACGAACTATCTAATAATCTCATTCAAACCACTATCCCGTTCTATTTTCAAATCTCCCGCCATATATCTTAACGTTTTATCTCCATGTTCCATTTTTCCAACATCGAATTTTAAATTTCTAACCCGGAACCGCGCGGCACGATCCAACACACCAATTATGGTTGCCGGGGCCCATTCGACCAGCCTTCACTCTTACTCATTACGTTTCCATTAACAAAAGCAGGGTTGCCCAACCACGAGCTACATTTAAAAAGATCGCCAACCTTTAACCCGTAAACGTTTAGTGGGCGGGTCCGTACTGCCATTGTAACACTTCTGAGCTATTCCAAGTGTCAAATTAATGATTCGAAACAGTGAGGCGGTAGAGACTGCGCTGGGTTGCCCGCTCAACGTTTTTTTGTTTGGTGCAAGGCATGAGTAAGATTGATTTAATGAAAGTTTCCGTGAGGCAGAATAAATGACTGCACGCGCTCCAAACTGGATCATGAGTTTAGGGAAAATGTGACACAGCAAGCATTAACTATGGTTAAATAGTGACTTAGCGTCCTAAGTTTTTTAGAAGTAGGTTACGATGCGTGTTAATAATTGACTTCATTAGCAAGAAATTCTTCCTACAAGCACAAGGCTATTTGCCATCGCTCATAACTTACACCACACAATCACTTCACACACACCACACTCACTATTCAAAATTGCGCAACGAACACGAATCTTATAACATCTGAACTTTGCACATCCCATGATTACGCGATCAGTACAATGCACATCTTTACCGTTTCACTAGCTTTCTACGCTTAAATAGTTTCTATACTTGCATAATTAACTTCATAGTCATTAATCTACGTCTGTGTAGTGGAATTTGTGTGCAATGCAATTTTAAGACGTCAGTCCCCTGATGTTCCGTTTGACCTAGTTCCGAAGTAAGCGCTTCGGAACAAGGATTCTGGATGGGCCATTCGACGGCGAAATAGAAGCCTAAGTAAACCGTAACTACCGTGTATAGTTTACATTAAATGGGAAGCTTCTCAAAGAGCTTAACTTGCCTAAAAACTTGCAACTGAGCTAAGTAACCAATTAACTATCAACATGTGTGCGTCGACTACTGAACATAATACTATTAGAGGGTAGTAAAAAGGTCTTATTTAACACTATTATTGATTATTTCCATATTTTAACTACTAAGATATAATATGAATATATAATATAAACCACGATTGCCAAACGATATACCAATAGCATGAGCTACTAATTGCGTTAAAATCGTGATTACATTGTCACTAAACCACGGAACCACACAGCACGGAAAGAGTTACCCTCGCAAGCGTCTAAGCACACCTAAATGCAATAAATCAATAAAATCATTTCAAATGCAAATGCTTTGGAAATCGTACTAAATAACGTTCCAATATAACTTGTTTCAAGTTTCTAAGTTATTGTTATCAGATTTATTCTCGTGTTTGGCGGATCCGTCGAGGCGAGATAGGCTGGACGAAATAGCACGCTCGACCTAATTTCTAAATCTGCCCACGGTAGGTTTGGATTACAACACCTTTCAATTTGATACGTACATATTTGTAATAGCTTGGTTCCCAGGAAAAATGGGGGGAAACTCTTCCGTCGAGTGAAGGGGTGTATTAAGGGATTATGTGGAGAGAATGGGAACGACGTCCTGTGTTTGTTTTAATATTATGTGGTCAGGGGGTTGGCAGGTGGTTAAAATGTCATACTAATTTTAGAATGCAAAAGACTGTGTTCTTAAAAACGTAGGTAACCGCTACCGGTACTTTTAGGTGTGAGCATTTACGGGTTAATATTTTAATATTTTTTATATTGGTAAAAATATTAATGAATTTAAGGGTAACCCTTTCTGAGTTTTTCTTTAAAACTAAAATATTGTTGAATATTTGTCATTTTCAATAAATATTCTTGTTTCACCAAGCTACTTAGCATGAAATAAAATAAGCATTTTACCCTAACCTTTTATTCATTAAAAATCAAAGTATAAAAGGTGAAATCTTTGACAGAATGATTCACTAGTCTCCGTCGATTTCGACAACTTCGTGTTGTATCTTATCTAAAGGACACCGGCGTATCTTTTTGCGTCGGCGCAAACGATCAATGCGAATTGACTACGAAGATTTACGACTTCTCCGCTAAAAGCTGCGTGAATTATGCTCATATACCTGTCTCTTTTACACGTAGAGAGTAGGTGGCGAGGGAAAGGGACAGAAGCTATTTAGTAGTACTTTGGTTTGAACTTTGTGAAAGTTCCAGGAATTTCCCGGGGTGTGGAATGGAATCTACGCTAGAGGAGCAATAAATAGCTAAAGTCGTTTATAATTGTAGTGCCTCGTAGATAACAAAGTTTTGGTATGCGAATACGAGTTTACGCGTGTTAGGTGGTATTTGATTTCGTGTTACAAACTCTTTTGTTTAACCTATTACCTACTGTTGTTTTGATACTGGCCGGTATTTTTATTTCTTAATTTAAAAGACAGACAATATTTTAAATGTTCGCCATTCTCGTTCCAATCTTAAACTTTGTAAAGACATTCGTTTTACAAGCATCTTACTCGAAAACATTTTATAGGGTAAACCTTATTAAAATCGTGCATTAACCTACTTTCGGTCCATCTGCAGATTTTATTTCAATCTAAATCCATCCGCTTTCATTGAGTAAGATCCACCGATATTAAAAATTTAATGGACACGTTTGGATGTTAAATTATTTCTTCTATGTTTATTTTGGCACTCGTTCCTTTAAGCTTTATTTTTCTTCTATTTAGATTACCTAATCTGTTAGTAGTACCTAACAAGTATTTTTAAATTATTTCTATTATGTGTAATTAATAATAATACCAACCTGTTACTGTTTCACTGCAGAGCAAAGGCTTCTTCTCATACAGAGAAGGATTGAGTATTGATCACCACACTTACTCAAGACGGGTTGGCGATTTCAGACTTATTTTAACTATAAAATCCAGGTTCCCTCACCATGTTTACCTTCACCATTGTCAGCAATGTCCAAGATAAACTTAGAAAATACATTTGTATTTGAAAAACTCACATTGGCGCCAGCCCGGATTTAAAACTACGACTCTCAAATTTTATGTAATAACTATCTGTCCCACGCGGCTTCGCTCCCGTTAACTGGCTACCTACCTACCCCTTTACCCTACCTACCCTACCGTACCTACCCTACATACATGACTGTTGCGTAACTTAACCGCTTACGCAGCGCAAGCAACGGAAGCTATCGAAAAGGAATACTTTTGCCCGTTTTTGCAACCATTTCTCATTTATGCTCCGCTCCTATTGGACGTAGCGTGATGTTATATAGCCTTTAACCTTCCTTGATAAATGGACTATCCAACACAAAAATATTTTTTCAATTTTAGGCAGCGGTTCCTGAAATTAGCGCGTTCAAATAAACAAACAAACTCTTCAGTTTTATAATATTAGTATAGATATTTCGATTAAGTATTTAAATCTTATTTTTAACAAGTAATCTGGGCTTAAATATTAAATTATTCACTTCAGTATTTTCCTTGAACAACCACAAGGAAAGTGGAAGTATATAATATTAGCTATGATCTCATCCATCTTCAGTGACTCATCCTAGAGAATCTGTTTATTACAAATAATAAGCACGTACGGTCCAGCAATTGGATTAATTGTGTTTTAGTGAATAAGCAGGCAACAAGAAATAATAACAATTTGTTTTACTTAGCATTTTTACTAAAATCAGATAACTTATAACCGAGGAAAAATTATGATATATTGGCAGTTTTGTATAGAAAAATAGACAAACCGCTAATTTTTTTTCTCATGTACCTAAAACTTATGAAAAATCAGCCCTCTTCTGTAAACTCAAGAGGTTTAACCAAATCGACAGTTCCAGTCTTATTACAAAAAGCGGTTTAACTAAAACCCAGGTTTAAACCTTGTTTACACCGTACATTATAGAGGTTTCAACCTGGGTTTTTAGTAATTTTCAATAATTGTATACTATTTGCTCGAAGGACGTCTTTTCTCAATATTACCGATAGAATACAAGCAATCCAATTTGAATACCAATCTTAGTCATATAAACTAAGCACCTACTATTTCTTGAAGGTGACATAACTGATAACTTTAACAAAGACAGGCACAAACGGAGGACATGCATGATTGCATGCATAGTTATCTAAGTGTCAACTAATATGAGTCACACATATCAACAATTATTATTGTACTTGAGAATAACAAATGCAGGCAGCATGCGAATAGGTCTATTCTATAGTCAGTTTAAAAAAAGAAATAGGTGAGCACTCAATATGGCCGCCACGATTTGAAACACGATAGGGTTATAAAAATAAATACTGGGTGGAATAATTACAGTTTTCAAGGTCGGTAAAATACGTCACTTATTAAGGATATTGTTTTTGCTATGATGAGTAAGTTTTACATCTTTTAATAACGGTTTTGTAGAATGAATGATGCCTATGAATGGCCATCTAGCTATTTATTTTATAGATATTTACGCTTAGCCCGTAAACTTCAATCCAGAGTAGGTAACATGCCAATTTTTACTGCACGAAAAAGTATACTGCTGGCGGGCGAGCACGGGCTACTGTGACAGGCTTGAATAACACATTTTTATCACAGTTTGTGAGCAAAACCGTGATAAAATGTGTGACTAAAGCCTTTTACAAAGGCCATGCTCGCCCGGCTGGTGTAAGTTTATTTCTTGTATTTTAGTACGGGAAAGGGTTTCCTATCTTAGTGAAAAAGGGTTACATACAATCACCTTCCGCATTCAGCCTAACCTAAGCTGACTCTTTCAGGTCATAATGCCATCTCTCCAGGGGGCCTCCTACGCATTCTATCCCTATTTGAGTATAGATACAATGGGGTACCAGTAGATTTTGACATTTGACTTGACCATAGACAAATACAATGCATTTTTAAGTATACGATCTGTTTGGGTTACTATCCATACATTTTCATTGAAATATGTACTTTGTTTACGAAGCTAGAAAGACATTTTAATCATAGTTTTGTAGTAGAATGATTATGTACTTATTTGGGTTAAAAATCAAATCATTATGAAGTGTAGAATAATATATATCTCCCTTTAAATAGTTGACTAAGTTACGCATTTACAACTCAAGTTTCGGTCACTATTTTACTTAATGTGTTGTATTTCAAATTATTGACTTAATAGCGTACATTTGAGACTTAGGCATTTAGTAATGCCATATTAACAGGAGTCAAGTATCAATGTCAGAGTTCAACGTGATCAAGAATATTGTAAGCAATTTATGAGATATTAAACGCGATGTGATACGAATATCATTTTAAAGTAAAGTAGAATAACTATGAAATATTTTATTTTAATTTTTAGTGGTTTATCCCTTTATTTAATAAACTCATTATTGGCTCATATATTTTTTATTAGTTCACAAGCTTCATTAACCACTTTTATAAATAAAACATTAAAAGATCTCTTTAGTAAAAAGTTCTGTCAACGATTTGTGAGGTTACAAGTTCAAATACAAATTATCACAATAAAGATGTTCCTTTCAAATGAGGATTACACAACTCTAAACGTCTATTACGAAACCGAGGAATAATAGAACAGAAAATGTCTTATCTAAGCATCAAACCCGGGTCTTTGTGTAGATAGAAGAATACTTTCGGTTGTGCAATAATGCAATTGTTCGGAGTGCATAGATCGAAACTAATTGTCTATGAGAACCGCTTGGCGTACACTATGGTTCCGTGCAGTTTTTGCACATTTTGATATCTTCACTTTCAAGATAAGAAAGATACCTACGGTTAGTATCTAAATTATGGATGTCGGTATAATATTACCAACTAAAGTTAAAATTAGACTTCAATTTTTGGACTACACTAAATATTAAGTGATGTTTTCGTAAAGGTTACCGAGCGCCGACCCTCTTGAATAGGGTCAGGTAGCGTATTTTCTATTTTTACCTGTTTATCAAAATTATTTTAACCATCATCAATTAATTGAATATTATATTTAATATTGTTTTCATTTATCCTCGCTCTGGAATGCCTTGCAGCAATTACACCAATAGATCATCAACTTATAACAAACTATAAAGTCCAGTTCCTCACGATGTTTTCCTTTTCTTGTTGCTGATGAAACTTCACATCATAGGTAAGTACCAGAACGAATTTCGAACAGACAATAACCTACCTTTCATTCGACACAAGGATTTTTTATTTCAAATACCAATACCTCGACGCTCGGCGCCAATACTTCCCAAAAGATAAAACTGCAGTAACAATCGTAACGCTTAGCAAAAGGCAGCGGGACAAAGCGTCGTTGGACGCCATCGTAAGGTGCGCTGAGTCAGCGAGTCAGCTGTGAGTGCCAGCACCCGCCATGTTGGATTTTTATTTTTTTTAAACTGCGCGCATAGACAAACGATTCGATTGAGCTCGGATACAATTTGTTTTTATTGCATTAGCTATCGGGATATTTGGAAGATGTTTCGAATTTTCTTCTTCGGGTTAATGGCTTGTTTGCTGCTTATTTAGATTTGTTTGACGTGTTTGGGTATTTGTGTATATTGTTAAATGATTATTGTTGGGTATCCCCGTGTAAGAACAAAATTCGATTATGGTTGGTACAAATAGATTACTCATATGTTTACTTTGAAGTAAAAGTCTGCGTACTTCATAAAATATGACAACAAGGTTATCCGCTATTTAATAAATAATAGCAACTTATGCTATAGCTACCTATTCATTTACAATGGGAATAACAACAACCCAATGTTACGGACAAACTTAAGAACAAGAATCCCTAACTAATGATTAAATAACAAAGCTTCACAATTTATAATAATTTATTATTAATATTGAATGGCGGGAAATTAAAATACTCAGGTCGCTCTTTACGTCAAAACTATTTTATTAGTGGAGCCACTCAAGCAGCCCAGTTTGGGTTGACTAACACCGTTACATTTGATATTCATATTATGAATTCACGTCAACAATGCCGAGACCCTTTTCTTTTACAGTGGTAGTTAATTAATATTAAATTAAAATACTAATCACTTTTGAAATACAGGCCAAAACATGCTTAGCCCATATATCAACGTCACACCCGGCTTCGATAAGCTTTAAAACAAAATAAAAATTTGCTAAAAATCCGCGGCACAGACTAAAATCACCGCGAGAATTACGCCACAAACTTTTTTAATAACGCTCCGGATTCAATCTCAATCGAAAAATACGTAACAAAAAAATCCTCTACACAACAGTAAGAAAAATGTATAAACATGTCAGGGGACCGGTTCAGGTACTACGCCATTTTTTATTGAATTGAACACCTATGCTCGAAAGGGACGCTCGTTTCCCTACCTTTTCATGCGCGGCAAAAACCACAAGACGAGAGCGGGACGCACACGTCGTGCCAACTCTCTCCCGCGGCCGCTGCATTCATGAGGACAAAGAATAAGTAGTAATAAAGACGTGACATTCGTGCAGATGGTTGATAAAACTTAATACTTGGCAGTTTGTTCGCTCTTGGGCTATTAAAAGGCAACGAACAGATACGTTGTTACACGCTCTTTAGTTCTCGAGACTCATGAAAACATTAAAGGAAATGGTTCTCTTTGCCGAGGTCGTATATCGCTTCCATGTTGGTGGTATCGGCGAGCCTTTTTACTTTTGCTATTGGCGCGAAATTGGAGGGAAAAGAAATGGCAAACATTCAATGTCTCAATTTAACTCCGAAGCAGTGGAGGCGAACTTGATTGCGTTCAAAGTATCTCAAATGTTCGGAGTTACGACCCAAATAAAAGAGTTCAATTATTTTAGGCGCTCCTAATTTTTATCGTTGGGCCGAGCGTTCGGATTCCACTCGAACGTTTTTAAATGACAAATGCTTCGTGATCCATCTGTTTCGGCTTTCTCGGGCTCGATTTATTCTGTCCTCGGGACCAATTAATGAAAGAGAGAACCGATATCCCCTTCCCGACCCGAAGGGACAAGTTCGGCCTCCGAATTTTTACCTGATGATATTACTAGCGTTGACAGTGGTATTACAAGGGTCGCAAATGTGTGCGACACTTTTGAAATATCCGTAATGTTATTATGCTCTGATGACGCTTTATAGGTTTTTATGAATGACGACCACTCAGAATACTTTCTCACGTTAAAATGGGGCGATAATTCTATAAAATAAAGGTTGCGTCAATGTTATGACTTTAGGCGATCAGATTACATCTCAAAGTAGCAATTTCAGCTTTGATGAATAATGAATAGGTTCCATGTAACTAGACTTTTTATAGCTTTAATACGACTAAGCAAAGGAATAAGTCTTATGAGCCACGGATCCCACTTTTGATGACGCCAAACTTCTCAAATGAGTTCTGAAATACTGCCTCGGAGCCGATCGGGACTCATACGAAACTCGTAAAACCCCAGCGAGAGACTTGACTCACCACCATTCTGTAATCTAACATAAATGAACGATCCTGTCGCTGTTATCGTTACATTTCTCCTTCTACACGCAAATCCCGCCGAATTTTTATAAGGGAAAATTCGGTACGTTTCAGGTTTCTAGTGTGCAGAATCGTCGGCTTGTTACTATAAAATGTTGGTGTGGAGAAACCCGTACCGTAGCGTAACATAAATCGATCGTTTGTTCAGCTGATTGCTAGATTGAAAACCTCGCTTTTTGCTCTGTAATCTCATCAGCTTACAACCTACACAACCGAAATCTAGCAATTTCATCTCTATGACTTCGTTTTATTATGGCCATGTTAGGATATTTGATTGTCAATAGATTCGAACGACCGTAAGTCTATAATTCCGAAACAATTCTGGTCCACAATAAACTTTCAACTTGAGATCCTAACGGCGACCAAAATTATTTCCAAGGCGAGCCTTCGAGACAATAAAATAGGTTTCTTATAACCGTTCCGCCTTGGGGCTATTTCGTAATGTGCGTAACTTCCTTACGCGCGGCCAGAACCAGAGACCAATAAAACAATAAAATGTTGCAAAACTCCCAAAATTACTGCTCCTAACATCTTACGGTGTGTAGAAAAAAATAAACAGCTGTTCGGACTGGTATAACTTCTCTTCAAGTGTAGGTAAAGCAGTTAAGTATAGTTGAGGGCTTAAGAACAACTTTTCGCGTCGCTCGAAGGGACTGCCAAGTGATTTAATGAGTCTAGTATTATAATATTGATTGTTGCAGTCATCAAGGGTAATATCCGAAGCAATTTAGTAATTCTAGACCAGAAAACTGTACTTGCAAATGAGGCACAGATTATTCTATATTCGATTTTAAAAAGTCTCGCTAGTCGCCATTTTAACCTGAATCGCCATTGAAAGCCATTTGTGTATAAATACTACTATTATTAAACGACTATAAAGAGGACACTTTTACGGCTTAGTTAAAATAAAGACTCTTTAATTTCTTAAAGCCACATGAAAAGGGAATTTATGCAGTAAATTAAGTTTTATGTTGTGGTTTTTAATCCCACTTCTGAAGAAGGCATTTTTAATCTCACTTCTGAAGAAGGCATTTTTTGAAATCGTTGGAATAAAACGGATGACTAAAGTGAAGATCAAAAAGTAAAAAAAACTAAAAGCTTTTAGTGGATATAGGCAGTTTACTTAATTAACAACTTTTGATTTCTTTATGGATGTTTAGAATACACACATTTTCGACAAAGAGTTAACGAAAAAGTGCTGCAGACATGTCAATGTTTTCATTCAGGTGATTGAAACAATCTTTCAATTCAACATTAGTTAATTAGTAGTGGGTATATAATAAATTAATTAAATAAACTTTATCTAAGTTTTGCTTTACAGTTATGAAACTAATACAATATTTTACATCACCTTATGAAGTTTAAAATTCCCACGAGGTATTTAAGTATCATTTAGCTGATTTATTTAAAGGTAATAAGGTACTTAATTTACGCTCTGAGGTGTTAATCTTGATGTATTAAAATATCGTCTATTAAACCTTGTTGTAGCTTAATCATCATAAACTTAAAATATTTATAGAAAGTGCACATTAGTGAACTAAAACTCGAAGAAGTTAAAAGTCAAAAAAATATTCCAATTCTCAAGAATTCTTTATGACTAAATACATAGCAAAAGCCACTTTACTACGTTTGAATGACGTACCAAGCCAGGATTTTAAAGAAAGCACCATTTTCAGTCAAAACACTCAGAAAATACTACGTAAAAGGCTGTACACAAGGTTGAAAATTGTATGAAATCCATTCACAGGCACTTCAATGCATCGCCGTTACTTCTAACAGAATGGATTCTGAGTAAAGACTTTTCAATATTGTACCAAAGTATTGAAAAAAAATACGTTTCTACTTTGATAATAGAGGTCGATTAGTACAACTATTCTACTCTTAACGATACTTTTGACCTGTCCTTTACGACCGCTTTAACTTTTAGGTTTAAAAGCTTTCTACATTTTAAAACATGTACATTACAGACAGGATAAACTAATCGCAGGAAACACAGATAGCGGTTTGAAAATATTAAGTAATAAAATCATTGACAGATGTGTCATTCTGACATGACTCGCTAATCTCAATGACTTAATCAACATCAATCAACAGTGGATGAATTTCACGTATTAGTTATTATTGGGCAAATAAATTGAGCTTTGCATTAGATTATTAATTTTTGTTAACTCTAACATAATCTGTTTGGTTACCACATATGAGACAAAAACACTATCAATTTGAGGACACTTTCTTCATCTTATTCCACGATTCCAAATACAAAATGTAGCCATAAACGTCAAACCCATAAACAATGTGCTCTTTAAACTATCAATCCATTCCGATCACACAAAATTGACAGCCGACTTGACTCCAAACACGTCTGATTGATCTATGGTCATAAACATGGCGTACGCGCTAAACGACGCGAGATTACGACTCATTGGGCTCGCACTAACAGACTAACAGTAATTTTCATCATGAAGCCGTGTCACAATGCCCTGTCAAATTTAATTAATCCGTTGAGATCAAACATGGCGACGGACCTCTTATTATCTGTGGTCGCACTTACTGACCGTGTAACGGTAAGCGTTGGTCCAGAATTTTTTTACTGTTAAATGTCGAAGAGTTGATGGTTTATTTAGATTTAGTTTGTGAGTGCCTACGCGCATTATGGTGGTTGTTTTTGAAGGGGACGATGTTTATTTTAAGTAATTATGATGGAGGGAGGATGGATGAAAGCCATGGTTTTTACTCTGTTTTAAACAAAGACAACAACAAATAGGAGTTCAAACATAAAGCATTTTGAATGTTCTACAAGATGTTTGTTCTATCTTCAAAATTTTCTCACGGTCTTGTTGTGAAAATAAACTTCTTTTTTATTATAGATCTTTCATAACTTAAGCTATCTGTAGATTTTTTATAATCTACACACTTACGCAATTTCCCATTCATATATTTTTATCTTTTACTTCCTACTAAAACAATTTAAAAAGCAATAATGAAATACTATCGATAAAGTACTTAATTGACTGATTGACCATTATCTATCAACATTGAACTTCAACTGATAAAAGTAAACCAATATTGGATAAAATTCGTCAATCGACATTGTTCGACAACCAATAATTACGGTATTGATGTAGGTTCGTTCGTTATCAAATAATAGAAAAACAATGTCAGTGATAACGACTTATCGATCTATAGAATTACGAAAAAGTAAGTAGCTAGTAACTACATATAATTTATCACAAAGTAAGCTGATGGCAAAAAGTTTATACAGAACTAAAAAAAAAATTAAGAAAGGAAAACAAGATTAATTAGATATAATTTAAATTACTGTCACTTTCACAGCTTCTTCTTCGTAAATTTATTTGGAATCATCGAAACGACGAAGAATTTAACAGGTTTTATGCAAAAACGACACCGACTTTCACGACGATCTGTTTTGCTTTTGAAGTCGGTTTATTTTTTTTTGTGAAATAGTTTTTATTATTAATAGGTACTCTATTTTTACCGACTTTATTAGTTTTAGTACACTATCACAAAAAATTAAGCAAGTTCCATAGTTAGGCACATAGAGGATTGACAAAAATACCTATAATAACTCTATTTATATATTCGTGCTGTTTCTCACAAAGGAGTTCAGTTGTATGTTCGATATCTTGAAAACGGCTGAACTGATTTTGATAAAACTGGCACTATCTTCTAAGTTAAGAGATACTTAATCTAATATAAAAAGAAAGATCACGATAAGTAGTTTCGGCGAAATTCGTGGACAAACGTACATACATACACTAATGAAATTTGGCAGATATGTTTTTAAGTCCACCTAGAACAATGTAAATACTGTGCAATTCCAAAAATATTACATATATACGTATGGAATTGATTACCTCCTTTTTCAAGTCGGTAAAAATGTCACACTAAGTATCTATTTAAAAAAACTGTTCTTAAGCAAAGCAGGTGGGTATCTAAGTACCTACTTACTCTCTAAAAAATTGCGAATCAGAACACGACCATCTGCAAATTACATGAAGCATCCTCCCATTGAGAGTTATTTTCCTTTTCTCGTTGGCACAGTATCAAAATAGGCAATACTGTTAAAGAAAATGAGTAATTTAAAATGTACAACAGATAACTTTATTTTATTCGTAAGCAATAAAAATCCGAGTAGGTATATGACTCAGAAAACTAATAAACCCTAAGTCGAAATAGTAGCTACTTTATCCAATCTTATTTAAACAGCAATAGGGCTGCGTTTGGACCATTCGGGTACGAAACCCTAAAAACACAAATTAAATTATCTTTAATATGGCGCCAAAAGCCATTTGACGTTTTACATAGGGCACCGCAGATGATGTAACATGTATTATGGTCTGTCAATACATTTTAATTACTTTTGATTTCATAATATTTGGAACTTTACGAAATGAGAGTAGCTAAACATACGTTTTATTATTTTATTTTTTTGTCCTCCTTCGACCGCTAGACGCCAAAGTAATTTACATTTAGCAAACTTCAAAAAAGAAAATCCTTATAAATAAAAAACGCACCCCAAATGAATAGCCGTAAATTTTAACACCATCGCGTTATTATTTAGTTCTGAATTATCGAAAAATATTTTCTGTGAACTTTTAATGAAATGAAAGCGTGCGAATTTTCGTGGTAAAAATGGGGTTTTCAAATAGAATGAAGTAAATTAGTGTAATTGAAATAAAATTCACTTTCATTAAATAAATTCATGTATTTTGTACCACAGAAAAGCTTTATCGTTTTGTAAAAAACTTATGAAAGGATAACACATTTAATACCAGATATTTTCGTATTTTATTCGTCGTGTAGGTACCTACTGCCCGTTCTACACAAATATATTCATCCAAAAATAGAAACATTGCCGAATATAGAAACATTCCACTACGATTTACATCCAAAAATAAAAGCCGATAAATCAGAAAGGACATGGAAAAAAATGTCAAGCCCATAACGCATCAATCGTATATTTCCCGCGCAAACGTAGGATGTAGGATGGAACATGGAACTACAGAATATGGAATGGAGCTCACGTTTTTTCCCTAGTCAATTAGCTCACGGCAGCGCAGCATACAGCCAGGCGACACATGTCAACATCTGTTGTACAACTACCGATGTGACACAGCACGTTTCCGGGCTAAGATTTTTTTATGCGGTAAATTAACGCCCGAAGGCATAAACTCGAAAAAACCATGCGACACGTGCGTTCTAACACCCTAAAAGAACAGTAATAAAACCATCAGCATTGTTTTTGATTACGTGTGCATTGTGATTGTAACTAGACAAGAAACATTGTTGCGTTGTTCGTAACATGACAATGGAATGGGAACGTCCTCACTGACTTTTCATAGCTTTCTTTTAGTATTCATTTAACCGAGTCGTTCAGTAAACTTCTGCCTTCATAACTTATGCAGTTTTTCGCAAGATTTGCTATAACACGTCGCCTCATCGTTGTAAAATTTTATTTTAACTTTCGTTCATAATCTTGCAAAAACATTTCACGCATTCCAATACCCATACTTTTATTGTTTTCTCGAGTAATATTTAATATTATTCAAACTCCACAACTTGATCTTGCACACGACCGCCATCAATACTGCCTTTACGACTCGTTTTACGACTAAATCAACGGTTTCATCTTGTAAATTGTAACCCTTAAATTGTCTATAAAATTATGTTATCCGATGTAAGTATTCAAGTTGGATAATAAAACTGAATCTGAGACCACTGTTGGTTGTTATTACAAGCAACCTACGATGCGATGAAGTATCTCAGATTCTCACTATCGGCTCGATTTAGTAACTTTTTAAGCACTTCACTAATTTATCGTAACATCTCTGTGGATGATTAATGTCATAAAATTCCAGCCGATTTAAATGTCAGAAACATTTTTTTAAATCTGTGTGTAATATGGAACCCGGAGCGATTCAAATAATCGAAATGATTAAAATCGGTGCTTAATCAATAACTTATTTTGCATAATTTGTTAAACAATCATTTATTGTCCACGGAAAGTTTAATGGGCTGTTTGTGATGTAAATTACGTGCCGTTTTAATGCCGAAACGTAAAATTAGTGTTCAAAATGTTTGTGATTGCTATTTCAGTGAAATCAGGTTAACAAAGGTATATATTATGTTGGTTTTGTATAATTAGCAGTTAAGATTCGCCCCAAAAACGTTATAACGTCCCTCTGAAGTAGTAAAAGCTTATGTTTTATTTGTTTTGCGACAAGTGACGCCATCTATTGGGCGGGTGAATGAAAACTAGCTTACAACTGAGCTTACAATATTCAAAATTTTGCGAATTTCATCAAGCAAAGCGGCTACTGTTTTCTTGTGTCTCACCGTTTTCATAGAAAAGTTTTTACAAGTCAACGTTGTAAAAAGCTATCTGTAAACTCGTAGTTAACGAGTAAACATAATGGCACCTACCTATGTTATCAATTTCCTTACCTACTAAGTTTTTTTACTAATCTAATTCCACTGAACCAAGACTGTGCCTACTTACTTACGAATGTAAATCACAAACTTCAATACCATTAATGTGATCATTTCGACATTAAGCTTTCATGTTCCTTCGACTCAAAAGCACGCTCACCGTAACTAATCTTATCTATCTCTAATCTGTCGGTGAAACTATTCATAATGTTCATTCGACCATAAAAAAATTGTTATTAGCACTATTATAATCGAATCGACGAAAATCCAACAACAAAAGTTATCAAATGATCGTTAAGTGGTGCCGGGTGGCGGTACCATCAAGTTGTACCGTTACACCAAGTCGCCTAATTAATACCCGCCTACGAGCCTCGACCGGACTCGAACCCGTTCGCAGGGCCGCAATGTTTACTGCACATTGCACGCCGCGCGCATCTACAATGCAAATCCACAAACACCATCCACAATCTGCGATTCAATATCGACGCATTACAAACTGAGCTTCCTCACTCGCATACGAAACCGAATCAAGACTATCGATTTAACTCTACACGAGGGTCGTAGAAAGAATTCCTTACAACAATGAGCCGGTGTAACAATAAATACCTTAATGATATCCCGAGATCGGAGAGAAAAGGCGTCCGGCGACGGCAGGCGGAACCCGTTCCACAATTTTCAAGAGAAATCCTGCACTATAACATCTCCAACAGGCAACATCACAATATGAAATGGCACAATCTCACACGAGCACTATTATGATAGGAATCCACAGCACTGGTTTGGTTTTGGTACAAAAGATGTTTTTTCGTAACACAGCGCGGCGAATACACTCTCTCCGCGAGACAACCGACGCGCACGGCAGCCGGGCACGAACTGAACTGGTTTTGCTGGGGACGCGGGCGCGGGGAGGGGTGGACGGGTGCGTTTGGTTCGGTTTTATGAAAATATTTCGTGAGTAATGCACGTGTTATGTCGGCGAGTGCGTCGGCCTAGAGCGGCCTCGGATCTTTGATTGAAGTGCAGTGCACGCTGCAATAGATAAAGATAGAAAAATCCGACGTGTCGTAGTGGACACGCTTCCCAGCGACACGAGTTGTGAGGTCTTTGTCTCTTCCTACGCTTTCCATTCGATAAAGGCTGAACTGAACTCACCCGGGCTTAGAGCACGCTGCATTTCTATCTACAATCAAATTTACAACGGATTGCTACTCGTTCGATATTACGTTTCGTATCGTACCTTCATTATTGTATCTTTGAAAGCATATTGCATCTATAATTCAGTTGATCAGAGCATTGCCCTAGCTAGCCAGGTCGCGGGTTAGGTTTTGTTTGTAGCGACTATTTACAATTCTGTTTTATTGGAATAACGTCGACGGCCTTTCAGAATTGTCTATTTGTCTTCGTAATTGTTCTATAATAGACAGTGGGGTCTACCGGACCTATGGATACATTTTTGTTTACATTTGTAGCAGGATTTAGAATGCCAATCGTGTTAAAAGTTACAACAGAACTGTAGTCACTGTAATAACTACATCGGAAATTAGAATCGAATCGTAATGAACAGTTACAACTACTTTGCCAAGTGCAATATAAATCTCCTGTTTCATCAGTGGATTCGTTGTGCAATCAACTTGGATTACAATCTCTAATCAAGATTCACTATCCTCATTCACGAAGATTTCTGCTGACGCCGCATGCAAGCCAGGATTAAACCCTATACGCGTTCAACGTTAATTTAAAAGCAAAATGCCCGCTTAAGGCTAGCTAGGAGTTTTACGATATTAATAAACCCCTATTAGTAGACAAGATGGCGCTTGCCGGTAATTCTGAATTATGGTCCAGCGTTTACTCGACATTTTAAATTGCTACCAATAGGTCGGCTTCGAAAATAGAAAAAATAGGGTCGAGAGCCGGACCAAATCCTTCAAATGAATGCAACAGCAGAGCGGTTAGCATACAGTAACTATATAAAGTTTATTTTATCCATTTCTAATGGAATTGGAAATAAAGCTGTCATTATTGACACTGGTGAAAAATAAGTAATTTATGGACAAAGTATTAACAATAGCACTCCGCTGGAGCATGATTGAAACATGAACGTTTACTGACGTTTTATTCCAGGCATTCGGGATATAAGCCTTATTTCATGTTCCACCTTTGTGGTGTTCGCTGTATCGACGTAAAGAATTTAAATTATGCACATGTATGCTATTTATTACAGGCTTCACCGACAGGTGTTCTGTACATGTTGTTAAATTAAAATATTATTTTTGAGTTCTGATTACTGCGAAATGTATTCGGTTTTTGTTTCGATCTGGCTTGCTTCTCACAATATCTTGTTTTATTACCGAGTCGTTTATTGTGAATTATAGTTTCGTTATAATTTCACAAAGGGTTCTCAACTTCTGATAACGCTTTACTTTACACTCTCTAAATTGTCTCTTTGATGGTGTTATCCATTTCAAGTCGATCGGCAATTTGCAAACGAACGAATCCTCAACAATAAAATGATTGAAGACACACGCCCACCTGCTTACGAAATCTTGTAAAGCTCTTTACGATAATGACTTTCTTTCAAGCGTCTTTACGACGTTTATCCCATGAATTTCTCGAAATGACCTACCTCCTGAAACAAGATCGGCTGATCCGCTGAAACTCAGCTATCCGCAATCCGCTGACAAAATCTTTGTAGTCAAAGCGGGTATTTCTATAAAAACGCATTTTCTGAATCGCCGTGTGGCCCTTTGAAGTTAATCCCTGGATTTGGGTTCACCGTTACAGGAGATACCTCCTCGCGTTCACTGAGTGTGTTTGTATGTAAATGTTTACCGTGAACAATTTGAGCGTACTTTCTCGGCTGGATTACTTTGAGCTCCGTGCGTCGGTGGAGCTGCGAGTGTGTGAGTAAGGGTCGGAGGGGTCAGGTAGCGATGGTTGCGCGTTGGTGTTGCTGTGTTGTCGCGCGACTAGCGCCGTCTCTCGGGCTGGCGTGTAATTACAACTGGCGTGGTGAAGTGACGTCGGCGCGTCGAGACGACGTCAAGTGGGTCGTCAAAAACTCGAAAATCGAATTGGTTCGTTCGTTATTAGTTTTGTTAGTTATTGCATACGCAGGTTCTACGGTTGTTGTTCCTGTGTTTCACGCTCTATGCTCTCTTACAATGTGCTGCTAAGTTGTTTTTGAACCATGTTCGTTGGTGGAACTAATTTTAGATGTGGAGCATTACTTACATAACATTAACATTTGAAATTCTGATTTAATCGCTAGTATTGAATTTTCTTAGTGTTTTACTGCATTTAAAGTTTTCGTTTTACCAAATATATAGCTAGGTAGCTTAACATATTTTCTGGCTTCACTGATAGCTACACGTAGCAACACTGTAAGCCTCATTAAGATTTTGCTTTACTAAAGTTTTCAGTACCTGGACGACCCAGCGCGACGTTTTCTAAAAATGACCCTATCTAGACCTATCTAGATCGATTTATCACCCCCGAAAGGCCCTGCATACTAAATATTATGAAAATCGTTCGAGCCGTTTCCGAGATTCAGATTATATAACATATATACAAGAATTACTCGTTTAAAGGTTTTAGTTATTAGCGATTTTTGCTTTTAATTTTAAATGAACGCTACAGCCCGATTATATCAACTTCACTTAAACTTTTTTTTATTAAATCATTACTAAGTTTCATTCTCAGTATACGTCCCAAAATTAGAGACACGAACAGAGCTCATTCAGTAATCATAAAATAGGGACTTAATATAATTTCACTTGACTAAGTCAATTTCATTTTAGTGTTCCAAGTCTTTATTCAGAATTAAAACTTCGAGCGTTTGCTTTGTCGTAAAGTTTCAGTGTAGACCGAAAAATGTCGTAAAAAATACCATACAATGTTCTGTAACAACAAAGGGAGAGATGCCGATATTTTGGCATACTTTGCCGGATAAAAAAGGATGAACGGGTTCCTAGAGGAAAGGATGTAAATATTATAGTGATATATTTTATGTCTTAGGAATTCTATCGTTTGATGGGTCTTGTGGGGGATGGTTCTTGTGATCTTGAATGCCTGTCTTTAAGTTTACAAGCATTTTGTTCATTCCATTCTTCATAAATCCTCGGTGTTCCTGAATTAATCACTCATTCAGCAGTCTGTTCTGTCACTACCTTTGCATTATCATCATCTACAGCTTTACTTGAAATGCTGATTTGATCGCTAGTATTGAATTATCTAAGTGCATTTTTATGTTCTGGCTTCACCGATAGCTACTCGTAGTAAACCAACCCTGTAAGCCTCATTAAGAATTTGCTTTATTAAAGTTTACCCAACACTCTTTGCTTATGTCAATCACAATTCACAACCATTCTGTGCCTGCTTCAATGAGGTTGTTCCCGTTCATGCACAAGTTTAAAAAAATGTACATCTAAGTGTTTTGGGGTAAATAATAATGTAGTGTACTGCGGGTCTTCGCGATCTTTTTATTATTAGGGATAGGCTCGCGTTTGACCACTACTTCGCCTGATGGTAAGAGATGATGTGGTCGACGGTGACAATCCCACCGCTCTATTCCCAAACCACTGCAACTCCTGAAAGCCAGAATCAACAGTGGCGACCACCAGAAAAGCGCCGAGGCAATGGCTCGACCAAGTCCCGGAGAATTAATTTAACTGTATTGGAACCCGTACCAAAATTTGTTAATCAGAAAAGAATAACGGAGGAGTAGGAAAAATTAAAAATTGCCACTTATGCCATATAGAGCAGGAGATAGAACAAACAAGGCCAATAGGCACAAAGGTACGTTTAGAACTTGGATAAGCCCAGTTGCCTAGCACCACGGATACAAATTATCATTAACGATTGACAATATTTTGTGGTCGACGGTGAAGCACGCATGCCTAGAATTAACCTCTGTCGTAAGTGTAAACCTAACCTACCTATGGGACCTAAGTTATATCAAAGTGCGTCTAAATCCTCAGCCCGTTATTACCAGTGCTACTCTAGAATTCTAGTCGATACAATAAAAGGTCGCCCATAAAATGTTCATTGCTGGGCCTAGACTTATTGCACGTTGCTATACAGATGTAGCCACGTTGACCACGTCTCTGATTATTATCAGAGCTATAAATATTTGAGTATTAGTTACTACAATATTAAATATTTATCATCATTCTCTTCCCTTATATCCCACGTTATTTGTGGTCGGCGCTACATGTCTTCTTCCGTATTCACAAATAATACTCCCCGATACACTGACCCCGCTAGCTACAACCTAGGGGTCTTTAAGATTTTTTTTTTAATGATTCACAAAACTGATCACACGAGCAAAAAAAAGAGGTACAAAAGAAAAAGTCTGAATGATATCTGCTAGATGTGAATCTTACATGCACATATTCACATAATAATCATCATCATCATCATTTCAACCGAAAGACGTACACTGCTGGACATAGGCCTCCCCCAAGCGTCGCCACACTGATCGGTCTTGTGCGTTTCGCTCCACCTAGAAGGAGGCCTTCCAACGCTGCGTCTCCGGTACGCGGTCGCCACTCCAGAACTTTTCAGCCCCATCGGCCATCCTTTCTGCGAGCAATGTGCCCTGCCCACTGCCACTTAAGTTTGTCAATTCTTCGGGCTATGTCGGTTACCTTGGTTCTCTTGCGGATGTGTTCATTTCTGATTCGACCACGCAAGAAAATTCCGAGCATAGCTCTCTCCATTGCACATAACAGTAAAAACACTTAAAATTTAGGAAATGTATCATCATCAACATCATCATTAGCCTTTTAATGTTCCCACTGCTGGGACACAGGCCTCGTCTCTGTGAGAGAGGGAATGGGCTTTAATCCACCACACGGGCAAAAGGAAATGTATATAGGAGTAAAATTAAACCAATATCAAAATTAAATAAAAAGAAATAATGAAAAAAAAAAGAGTGAATAGGTTATTTCTAGGCAAGCGTGCTTCAGTGTCGGACACATCATCGCTTACCATCAGGTGAGCTAGTGGTCAAGCGCAAGCCTATATAAAGTTACAATATAGGGCATCTGTGACAAGAGGAAGAACTAGTACGAACTAGTAGCGCCATCTAGTATCGAATAGCGGAACTAATCTTCTCGTGTCGAATGGAAGTTTCTAGTCGCTTCGGGAACAGTGAGTTAAGTCGATTTTTCTGGAAGATTCTCGAATTATCTAGAACAGTATAGAAAGTTCTAGAAACATCTTCCGTGCTATATAAAAAGCGGTCGAGTTGTTCGTGAGTCAGTTTCGATTTGGAAGCGACACAAAGCCATCGGAAAAGGAAAATAGTGCGTGTTTAAGAAGTGTTTTTGTAATAAAGGGTGATTAATTGAAGTCTTCTGATTCAATAATTTATCCCTGAACCCCAGCTCGTAACAATAATAAAACCTACCTACATAATAAAAATATAATCTTTTATTCGTCATCTTAACAGACAATTAACTTGGCTAGCCTTCTCTCAATTGCTTTATGGTCGGCTTCTAGTTTTTGGAAACACGATATCGCTTGACAAGACTGGTGTCAAGTTTTTGCCTTCAGATTACCCGTAACGACTATCAATTATCTATAAATGTCAGCCAGGACCAACAGCTTAACGGGAAGCACTCGAGATACCCGTGTCTCGATATGTCGAATAATCACACATCGGCGGCGATGAACCGAAATCGGAAAGCATTGCTTACCATTGAAGATCGTACCTCGATCGAGGCAGTTTATGGCTAGCTCTTCATATATTTAATATCTTCTTGATCAATATTCATAGTAATACAAAGAAAACAAAATAAGAAAAGGTATTTTAAGAACGAAAGCAAATACAATCTCCAGAAAAGACCTTCAACGAAAAACACGTTTTCCGGACCGCCAAAATGAAATTCAATATCAACCAATAAGAGTAAATCGTAAAACGTCTATATTACTTTAATATCGTGAATTTGGACCTAGGCCCGTTGACACGGAAAACTGATAAAATTGTGAGCTATGGGTTTGTACCTACTTCACTTGAATGTCTACCGTTAGCAAGCTGTAATGCCACTATCTAACAAAATAATATTTTGAGTTATAGAAAAAAATAAAAAACCGCGAAATAATTATAAATCGATGCTTTTTACCACCTCTGATACCATGCTGCTAAAAGAGCTATGAAAAATTAAATGTGGTTGGATGGAGGAAAGGAAAGGATAGAGGAAGGCCAAGTAAAAGATGGATGGACTGGGTGGGGAGTGATTATGAAAGAAAATGGAGTCAGTGATAGCGTGACGTGACAGGACGGTATGGAAGAACAAAACGTGTTGCCCGACTCCAAGTAATATGGGACAAGGGCAGGAAGATGAAGCATTACTAACACTAAAATTTAAGCGAGAGTTTTCGGTGTAAGATTTAATTGAGCACTTTCGAAGATACACATTGTTAGTATATATCAAAAACTAGGGCAATTAATATACATAGCAATTTGGGGAACTCGTTATCCAGAATATTGTTAGTTGAAAAATATTGCAGACAGATCGATAGAGATTTTTTTGATAGCGTAGAGATCAAAAAGCTAAAATAGACTAAGTGTCACATAGTGGCATTTTAGCTAAGCGGCGGAAAATTTATCTAACTTCCTGGTTTAGGCTTGGATAAACATTTATTTTTCCATTTAAGGAAGGAAGTTATCTGGACTCGGGCGTATTCGAGACGTTACGGTCGTGTTCGTGTGTTAGAAAAGGTGTGATATTTTCTTACCTTGATTTTTCTTTTTAATCATAACACGCTGATAATTAACCTTCTATGAATGGAATTCCGATGTCCTTCATCTGAAATATTCTGATTGGTTATTAATGACTGGCTTATTCTTCTTGACAGACTAATTACTGCAGTAACGTACCTAGTGGTTATGCACTCCTCATTCGAAAGCTTCTGGAAATGTGTTTCTGCATATACCTGGTCTCCAGAGACATTTATTTGTTCAACCCAATTTCTTAGTTTTTCAGAATAGTTGAATGAACACCTACCGTCTTATTAATAAACGTGGACTAAGGTATTAACTTTATTCCAAGGATTAGGTTGGTACTAACAAATTTCCGTATTAATAAACACGGAATAAGGAGGGATTATACTAATCTGACACTAGTCTCGGACTAAAAGTTTAGTCTCGGACTAGTTTAAGGTCGGAATAAGAGTAGTGTAACTATGGCAACCACAATATTTTTCCTTCGCCCTACTCGGGCAGGCTAAGGTCTTGGACCATACCGCCTCGTCTTCAGTGCATAATATCCTTCTTGAATTCTTTACTATGCATTAGAATGCGGATGTAACAGATTCTAATGTTTTTTTGGAGTATTTGGCAGCAAATTGTATCAAGTCAGCCTTCCCGGTAAACTTTGCAGAGGTAGTCAATACTGCAATAAAATTCTCCGCTCCACTACCCCGAGATTGCTTCTGTCAATGATTTCACATATTGTCCAGTTGCGTAGACAGTTGAGACACAAAACTACACCAATTTTATATCACAATATCCACTAGGAATCAATTTGCAAATAATATTAACAACCGCTGAACTACGCTCGAAAAAATCCCGCCAAATACTCTCGCAACCACAATTATTACATAGATTTTTTATACCGGATATTAAATATTTATATGCATCCAGTGACATTGTTGTTGTTTGAATTGAATACAGTAAAAGAGTGTAGTTAAACTGTTTTTAATTGACTTGATTAAGGTTTTAAGATAATTGAAATCTGAAATTAAAGGTTCGAATGAACACGAAAATAAAATGCAAAATAAATGTAGAAATATATTTAATATAATTATGTTTTATGCATTTGTTAGCTGTTTTTCTTCAAGAAATTTTCGTATTTCCAAGATTTCTCTTTCTATTAAGGCACATTTTAATTGTTCTTTGTGTAATTCTTATGCCATCTCCATACGCCTCTTATGTTCTTCAAATTTTATCTCTCTCGATAGACTTATCATGGCGCTCACATAGTTATGGTCCTGAAATGACAACCACCTTAATAAATAGATATTTGTTAAGGTAGGCCTTGATAAGACATGTTATCATATTTTAAGTTTTCAATATTATAAGTAATTTTTAAGTTTAAAGTTATTAAGATAATTTAAAATTCCCTCCTTCGCCTTTACTGTCAAATCTCTAAGGCAGATGTCATTTTGAGTTTTTTTTTTCTACATAATGTCTTCAACTCGCTTATTTCCATTCACTAGTTCATTCTTTTTACGTTTAAATTCAACTGGGTTGCCAGAGTTTACGCGTAAGTCCAAGACTAAGAAATGAATAGTTAGTCCGAGGTTATTCCGTGTTTATTAATAACATTGCTAGATCTATGTTAATCCTTAGTTACTCCGGGATTAGCTAGTCCAAGAGTAACTTCGGAGTAAGCTGGGCATACGCCATTTTTATTAATAAGACGGTTTCCGTCTTATTAATAAAAATGGCGTATTACCTCGGACTGACTATTCATTCCTTACTCTTAGATTTAGGCGTAAGCTATGCCAAACCCAGTTGAATTTAAAAGTAAAAAGAATGAACTAGTGAATGAAACCAAGAAAGTTGATGACATAATGTATTTAATACGACCTTAAACTAGCTAGTACCATTGTGTTACATTTAGTCCGAGACTAGAGTCAGATTAGTATAATCCCTCCTTATTCCGTGTTTATTAATACGGAAATTTGTTAGTACCAACCATAGAAATATAAAATATCTATGGTACCAACCTAATGCTTGGAGTAAAGGTAATCTTACCTTAGTCCACGTTTATAAATAAGACAGTTTGGGTCCAGACCCAAACCGTCTTATTAATAAACGTGGCAAAATGTGCCAAACTTGGCACTTTTTGCTGGACCTTGAAATCTAATCCACGACAGTAGCAATTGTGAACACGGAAATACAAATTGGAATACTGTGTTCTAAGGCCTACTTACGCAAAAGATTTAACTCCGACTTAGCTGCTAACACGAGGCTAATAGCAATTGTCATAGGTTAGCTATTGACTCGCAGTTAATAAGATAACCCAGGATGGTGCAACCGGCGACCAACTGGAACCAATGCTATAGTTATGTATATTACAAATATTGATAAAGTCTTTACAAGACTGTGTATTGATAATACGATTCGCTAGAAATATCTTGGGTTGCAAGTGTATTATGCGTGGAAGTCAATGATTATGAATAAACATTTGGCCCACATAATCGCCCTATGCTAAAAATAGCATACATGCCATTTGGTTTTTGAGTGGTTTTCCAAGAAGTATAGAAGTATATAAAACTTTAAACATGCCCTTTGTTTTCATTACTTTTCCAGGATTTGAAGAGGTAGGTAGGTCTATAAAACTTCTGTGATTGCGATGGGTGGTAGATTGACCTAAAGACAATGATGGGAAAGAAAGAAATATGACATACATACGTAACAATACGCCTGTACTCCCCAAAGGGCTAGACAGAGACCAGCACCTATAGAATACTGCCTACACCCTCATTTCGCTAGTTCTGTTTTAGCTCCATGTAGGTAATAGGGGGCGACTCTATTGCCATCAAACGGGCACAAATACAAACTCCAGGCTGCGGCATAAAAAATCCAAATGGAAAAACCCAATAACGCTTTGCCCGACCCAGGAAGCGAACCCAGAACACATAATCAGCAGTAGCGCTTGCGACTACAAGATCAACGAGGCAGACTAGTAAAGGACAAATAAATATGAAGTAAATATAAGATAAGGAAAGAAATAAAAATGTATTGCCAACCCAATAGGAAATATGCATTAATTCAAAAAATCCGACTGCTTAAGAAGCGAACTAAAAAGACGTAAACAAGAAGAAAATCATGCTGTGCAGTCGGAGACACATATTCGCGAGCTGGCTGAGCCAGATGAATCCTCCGACTGCCCCCACAATATGGCGGCCTAAATCCGGCATTTTTCTATTTTCCAATGACACTGACTGTGACACTTGCAAGGCTAAAACGAATCGATTGACGTAAGAATAATCAAAATCGGGTAACGCGTTTGGTCTCTAGAACACCCTCTCTACGAAAACGCTGTTTTCTATGGCAGCTGTATGGGCATCGTGCCATCTGACGTCATGTGGCACGCCGGACTTAGCTCTTTCTAATTCTCAACTTTGACGCTTAACTTCGTCTCTGATCAAGATATTTTAAAAATTATATCATATGCTTTTACTATAGTCAATAAGTATTTCATTTAGCAAATAAAAAATTACATGCAGCATATTAACGAAATAGACTAAAATTAAGCCCTCAAAATGTGATAGAGAATGTTGCCAAAACTTTTCTATTACTGAAAAATATAATGCTATTTCGCAAATGGACTGAAAAAAGATACAAAACAAAATAAGGTCCAGCTGTGAACTACATAATTAAATAAATTGTTGTTTTGGACCCTAATCCGAATAAAAGATCGAGCCATTTATACTAAACTAGGCCGAAAAAACTAAGAGATTTAAAAGCTTTACAAAGGTACGTTTGTAATCAAATAAAATTATATTGTTGGAGTCATCTCACTTTATTACTATTTAATTTAACGGCTCAGTAGGCGACCGTATTATACGAAATTAAAATAGACAATGAGAATTTTGGGAGATACTGAAATTAACTCTCTTTTGTGCTATTATTAGTTAAATATGAACCTGCTATAAAAGGGCTTTTTCAGTTGAGATTTAATAGTGTGGTATAAAATACTAAGGGTACTACAGTTTAGTTTTTTAATTATTCAAAATTTCGTTTTAATGCAAGTCAAAGTATGTTTTTTTTGGATAGTATTTCTACGAGTGACTGTTAATTAAAGTTTTAAGTAACAAAAATAATTTACGTTATAGTATTACTAAGTGAGTGACTGACTGCGACTGACGAGAAATCAACAGAACAGCAACTTTCAAAAATTAATTTGAGTTACTTAAACTACAAAATGAGATAGTTCATAATATTTGACTTGAAAATAAAAGTTTGTCGATGGAGTCCCGCTGCGTGGAGATGACGGGAGCTAAGTTCGCTCTCTTTGCTCGCTCACTTCATCTCCCGTCATCCCCTTCGAACCTAACCTATCTGTGTCGGGGTGCCCTAAGTGCCGGAGCTCGCTTCGCTCGCTCTTGTACTAATTCGTTAAAAAATCGAATACACCCGAACTCCCGCGCATTTCTAGTCGCTCACTTAGTAATTCAAAATGCACGGCTAGAATTTTAATATCTGAAAATCACAACCCACTTTTTGTAAGCTCGTTCTGAATTTTATTGTTAATCAAAATTCGTCGTTAGTTTAGTTAATTTTTCGCTTACTTAAATTCATACCACCTATTGCAGCATTATCACGCTGCCTATTGATTCGGCTGAATAAAAACTATTCCGTTCGTGTAAGTCGACCTCATTTCTAATTTTTTCTTATTTCGGTTCAAACTTAGAAGTTTGATCATTCCATTGGATGACAGAGAAAATTTTTCTGGTGGATTGGCGGCGTATCTACTTGGAAGTAACACGTTTAGTATTTTTTTTAAGAAAATTTCAAGTGCAAATCGTTGGATTTATATCGCATTGCGTCCATGCAAACCAATATGTTGCATTTAGTTCTGCAGCATTATTGGACATTTCTTTCTGAGAGTGTCAATTGTTCACCAGGAATTTAATTTGTTTCCGAGTTACCGGCGCATAAGGCCGTCAGTTACAAAGAACCGGTATGTATTTAAAACATTTTAAATTTTAACTGTTTGGAAGGTTCTGTTTTGAGTATTGTGGTGTTTATTTCCTTTTATTTTCTCACCATAGATTCGCTCAGAATCGGTTCTTGGAATATATAACAAGCTGTGGACTGATGTTCCGAGTTATTTCAACACCGACTGAGTTCGGGAAGCGTGTGCTTGCGGGGGTGACTCCATAGTATACGAGTGAAGACCCCGGGAGGACGTCGTGACATCGCTCCGCGTCAAGTGATCCCAAAATTTTGTTCCTATTCACTTTTTATAATTTGTAGCAATAGCGAAGTATTTATTGAATAGTTTTTTATATGTATCACCTATTCGTGTCAAAAGGTCGTGAAATGAACCGTTTTTAATTTTACATTTATGCACGGTTATATTTTAATCGCGCCTAGGGCCGGATAGCGGTTGCAACCCCTTCTCTCCTATAGGCATTATTTTCCAAAATTACAAATTTTATTCTAGACAATCCATTTCCCAACTTTACCGATAGTCTTCCTTTACGTCGCCATTCCTTTTTTTCTTTGTATATTTTTTATGTTGAACAATGTTTGTTTTTATTTTATCTTTTATTCGTCAAAATTAAACGTGACACATGTAGTGACAATTTTTTTTTTACGCTACAAATTGGCGCCCGAACAACTAAAGTAAGTGTTTTTACCTAATAACTTTGAAATTTAAATGATTCGACATAATTTATTTTTTTTGCTTTATTGAGGATGGTCACTCCCTCTGGGAGCTAATGATTCTTAAGCTTATTTGTTTCAGGACGCTGATATTCTTCCATTCAAGAAAGGTATTCTAGGATTTATACCACCAGTACAGATCTGTGAAGCTGTTATTTTCCTTGACATATTTTTTTCATGAAATGTAATGTTTTTTAATGGAATTTAATTTTGTGAACTATAGTACACATAACCGTCTTTTATTTTATCCACTTATGGCAGCAAATATAACGATAGGTTTCCTGATTTTTACTCCTTATTTAGCCTAGATCTTTGTTTACTAGCTTGGCGTTCGCTGACTGCTGGTTGCTGGATTATTTTTGTCCAGCTGTTCATGCCGTGCTTAGTTTTCGCTAGGATTCAATCGTCCTTTGTCTGTTCTTTCATTCGTTATTAGGTCTATACTAGTTACATCATGTCAGAAGAGGAGTTCCCTATTGGTGAGACTCCACGTTGTGATAGTCCCATCATTTCGCGACCACCACCTTGTCCCATTCAGCCAAGAGCTTCTCGCGCTTCCTCACAAAGTGTTGTTCCTTCTCCAATAAGATCTGATGAACGCCCACAATTTACCAGGCAGTTCTCTCTTACTAAGTGGAAGATTGTTTTCGATGGAAAGACCTGCGTACGGGAATTTTTCACGAGTCTAGAAGAGTGCAGGGAGGCCGACAATTTGTCTGATGGTTACTTAGTTAGGCGATTCCATGAAGTCTTGTCAGGTGTCGCACTTCAATATTTTAGGTCAATCCGTCGTCCGGATCTTTCCTTCTTTGAGATCAAAGAAGCCTTTTTTAGGACATTCGGTACGACCGATTTTGAATTTAAGATAAGCCAGGAGGTCCGTAACCTCAAGCAGAGACCGGAACAGCTAATAAGAGAATTTATTATCGAGGTTTCTTACTTAAATGCTAAACTGAGCAAGCCTATTGAAGAATCGGAGTTGTTGCGGATCATCACTCACAACATGTTGCCAAAGTACACTCCTTGCTTGTCCATCCAAAAATTTCATGACATCGATAATTTAATCGAAGCTGTTACTCATTTCGAGTCCTTTCTAAAACCTCCAAAGGCGGTAGCCAGTTTCGATTGTGTTGCCGACCAGTCGACTTCTCAGGCTGTTAACTCACCAAAACCCAGGCCGAACAAAACTTCCCATCAACCAACAACTAGTAAGCCTCGGACTTGTCCTAGTTGTAGTCAGTCTCAGCTTTGCTTAAAATGTAACAAAGTTGGTCATTCTTACCGCTCTTGCCCAGAGATCACAGGCATGATTTGTTTTAAGTGTCGCACTCCTGGATTTATTACTAGAGAATGTCCGAAATGTAATCCAAAAAATGCATAGACCACTGGCGATACGCTTCTTTTCGTACAGTATCCCCAGTGTTTACTACAGATTCATTTGATAACCGACCGTTTATAGGGGTATTATTATGTGGTAGAGTTGTTAAAGCATTGCTTGACACTGGTGCTCAGATTTCGCTTGTTAACGATAATTTTATTCAGCAACTTGGTATTTCTTTGACATCAAAAGACGCTTGTCCCCGTGTTATATCGGCTAATAATTCACCGATTGATATTCTTGGTTCTGTACATCTTCCAGTTAAATTTAACGGTACAACTTTTATTCATGAGTTTTTAGTGGCAAGTTCGATGTCATCTTCTGTTATTTTAGGTATCGAATTTTGGAATAAATTCGGTTTGACGTCTATTTTTAGTCAGGCTTTCGATAAAAATATTGATGGTAATATGTTTATCCCTTCTGTTCAGCACTCTCCCCCTCAAGTTTCCTCTGTTAGTGAGGTTCGTTATATTCATCCTCGTAACATCCTATCGCCGGATCAAGAGTCTTGTCTTCAACAAGTTATTAAGGAGTATGAAGTTATCTCTTCGGAAAAAGTTGGTCTTGGAAAGACATCTTGGTTGTCCCATAAAATTAATACTACGGGATACCCTATCCGTCAAAGATATTATCCCTTATCCCCAGTCAAGTTGAAGATTCTCAATGAAGAGATTGACAAAATGTTAGATATGGGTGTTATTCGTCCTTCTCGTTCTCCATGGGCTAGTCCTGTGGTAATGGTGACAAAAAAGGATGGTTCTGTTCGGTTTTGTGTCGACAGTAGAAAACTGAATAGTGTGACAATCAGAGATTCTTATCCTCTTCCCCGTATTCACGATATCCTCGACAACCTTCGTGGTGCTAGATATATTAGCTCATTGGATTTTAGAAGTGCTTTCTGGCAAATTCCACTTGCTGATAGAGAAAGTTGTGAGAAAACAGCATTTATTGTCCCACAACGTGGTCTCTTTGAGTTTGTTAGGATGCCAATTGCAGCATTATCACGCTGCCTATTGATTCGGCTGAATAAAAACTATTCCGTTCGTGTAAGTCGACCTCATTTCTAATTTTTTCTTATTTCGGTTCAAACTTAGAAGTTTGATCATTCCATTGGATGACAGAGAAAATTTTTCTGGTGGATTGGCGGCGTATCTACTTGGAAGTAACACGTTTAGTATTTTTTTTAAGAAAATTTCAAGTGCAAATCGTTGGATTTATATCGCATTGCGTCCATGCAAACCAATATGTTGCATTTAGTTCTGCAGCATTATTGGACATTTCTTTCTGAGAGTGTCAATTGTTCACCAGGAATTTAATTTGTTTCCGAGTTACCGGCGCATAAGGCCGTCAGTTACAAAGAACCGGTATGTATTTAAAACATTTTAAATTTTAACTGTTTGGAAGGTTTACGCTACAAATTAATTTGTAGCGTAAAAAAAAAAAATTGTCACTACATGTGTCACGTTTAATTTTGACGAATAAAAGATAAAATAAAAACAAACATTGTTCAACATAAAAAATATACAAAGAAAAAAGGAATGGCGACGTAAAGGAAGACTATCGGTAAAGTTGGGAAATGGATTGTCTAGAATAAAATTTGTAATTTTGGAAAATAATGCCTATAGGAGAGAAGGGGTTGCAACCGCTATCCGGCCCTAGGCGCGATTAAAATATAACCGTGCATAAATGTAAAATTAAAAAAACGGTTCATTTCACGACCTTTTGACACGAATAGGTGATACATATAAAAAACTATTCAATAAATACTTCGCTATTGCTACAAATTATAAAAAGTGAATAGGAACAAAATTTTGGGATCACTTGACGCGGAGCGATGTCACGACGTCCTCCCGGGGTCTTCACTCGTATATTATGGAGTCACCCCCGCAAGCACACGCTTCCCGAACTCAGTCGGTGTTGAAATAACTCGGAACATCAGTCCACAGCTTGTTATATATTCCAAGAACCGATTCTGAGCGAATCTATGGTGAGAAAATAAAAGGAAATAAACACCACAATACTCAAAACAGAACCTTCCAAACAGTTAAAATTTAAAATGTTTTAAATACATACCGGTTCTTTGTAACAGACGGCCTTGTGCGCCGGTAACTCGGAAACAAATTAAATTCCTGGTGAACAATTGACACTCTCAGAAAGAAATGTCCAATAATGCTGCAGAGCTAAATGCAACATATTGGTTTGCATGGACGCAATGCGATATAAATCCAACGATTTGCACTTGGAATTTTTTTCCGGTCCTGAACTTAGTGCAATAATTTTATATAAAAATATATGTACCAGGAGTTTTATATACAAACGTAACACACTTCAAAATTATAAGTTCGTATGTATTATAAAGTGTTTATGGTAGAAATGCGTAGTGTATATATTTTAAAACAGTAACTATTTATTTATCTGAAATATTAATATATGGTTGAATAACATACAATGTTCTCACAAAAAAAAAAAAAAAAAAAAAAAAAAAAAAAAAAAAAAAAAAAAAAAAAAAAAAAATAAATAAAAAGAAAATGAAGCCGAAATTCGCCAACTCTCCAGAGATTCAGACTTGAGTCAAAAAGGGTCTTACATGTCATGATATGCAGTACTTGTAGTACCTTACAGTTGGATATGTTTCGGATTATGTCATCATTTAAAGTATCTCCATATATATGTAACGCTCTTAGTGTAGATTGTTTGGTCCTCAGAAGAGATTCAAGAAAATCTGCTGGAATATTCTTCATCTTCTCCATATTAATACTGACTAAATTGGTACATTGTGAATACAGCTTGAAATACTGCAGTTTAACATTTTTCACATACTTGGCGACAAAAGGCACAATGTTTTCACTTATCCTCACATAGTTTTTCATACATACTATGAGGCGCGTGTTGTCCCAAACGCAAGGGGTCAGGCACAGCTGTTGCCATCTCATACACACTTTAGCAACTGCCAATAGGGATTCAAAATCTACCATTGAAAATATGTAAATAAGTATTTCATTAGGCAGGTCGTTTATAGCAAGACTGTTTGGGTATAGTTGAGCACCTGTCACGTCGAGGTGCACCATGGTCGGCGGCTGAGCGCGCCCCCGCACTTCTCAGGTTTACCTTGCTTCCTATTCGAGAAAATTGTAATGTTTGCGTTAGTAGAAACATAACTTATGTAAATTTTTTATTCAAACGCACAGACTACATCCACATGGTTAAATACTCATCAAAAAGTGATCCTCTGCATTTAGGCTTAAATCGTTAATTTCAAACAGTGGTACAATACTTTAAATATCAATTTTTAATAAAATATTAAAAATAACTTTCATCTTTGATGCTATCATGAAGCCGAAATTCGCCAACTCTCCAGAGATTCAGACTTGAGTCAAAAAGGGTCTTACATGTCATGATATGCAGTACTTGTAGTACCTTACAGTTGGATATGTTTCGGATTATGTCATCATTTAAAGTATCTCCATATATATGTAACGCTCTTAGTGTAGATTGTTTGGTCCTCAGAAGAGATTCAAGAAAATCTGCTGGAATATTCTTCATCTTCTCCATATTAATACTGACTAAATTGGTACATTGTGAATACAGCTTGAAATACTGCAGTTTAACATTTTTCACATAATTGGCGACGTATCTACTTGGAAGTAACACGTTTAGTATTTTTTTTAAGAAAATTTCAAGTGCAAATCGTTGGATTTATATCGCATTGCGTCCATGCAAACCAATATGTTGCATTTAGTTCTGCAGCATTATTGGACATTTCTTTCTGAGAGTGTCAATTGTTCACCAGGAATTTAATTTGTTTCCGAGTTACCGGCGCACAAGGCCGTCTGTTACAAAGAACCGGTATGTATTTAAAACATTTTAAATTTTAACTGTTTGGAAGGTTCTGTTTTGAGTATTGTGGTGTTTATTTCCTTTTATTTTCTCACCATAGATTCGCTCAGAATCGGTTCTTGGAATATATAACAAGCTGTGGACTGATGTTCCGAGTTATTTCAACACCGACTGAGTTCGGGAAGCGTGTGCTTGCGGGGGTGACTCCATAATATACGAGTGAAGACCCCGGGAGGACGTCGTGACATCGCTCCGCGTCAAGTGATCCCAAAATTTTGTTCCTATTCACTTTTTATAATTTGTAGCAATAGCGAAGTATTTATTGAATAGTTTTTTATATGTATCACCTATTCGTGTCAAAAGGTCGTGAAATGAACCGTTTTTTTAATTTTACATTTATGCACGGTTATATTTTAATCGCGCCTAGGGCCGGATAGCGGTTGCAACCCCTTCTCTCCTATAGGCATTATTTTCCAAAATTACAAATTTTATTCTAGACAATCCATTTCCCAACTTTACCGATAGTCTTCCTTTACGTCGCCATTCCTTTTTTCTTTGTATATTTTTTATGTTGAACAATGTTTGTTTTTATTTTATCTTTTATTCGTCAAAATTAAACGTGACACATGTAGTGACAATTTTTTTTTTTTACGCTACAAATTGGCGCCCGAACAACTAAAGTAAGTGTTTTTACCTAATAACTTTGAAATTTAAATGATTCGACATAATTTATTTTTTTTGCTTTATTGAGGATGGTCACTCCCTCTGGGAGCTAATGATTCTTAAGCTTATTTGTTTCAGGACGCTGATATTCTTCCATATATATGGAGATACTTTAAATGATGACATAATCCGAAACATATCCAACTGTAAGGTACTACAAGTACTGCATATCATGACATGTAAGACCCTTTTTGACTCAAGTCTGAATCTCTGGAGAGTTGGCGAATTTCGGCTTCAAGTTCCTGTGGCTATCTGGAGACCAGATTCTAAGGATCCTGCCCACACGTAATTGTTTCCAAATCCATTGTCCTTCCCAGTGACACTGGTACAGTGCACAGAGTCGAAAATTATATTGAAAAATGCTTTAGCAACCTTTCCAGCTGCCATTCTGTTGTTATTTCTTAAATTTACTACTCGACCGGGGTCGGGATACCAAAAGCTTTTTTAAACATTTTAATTTATTATACTGAGAAATTGCATGTTACTTTCTTTCAATCCACCATTTTTGACTCTGTGCACTGTACCAGTGTCACTGGGAAGGACAATGGATTTGGAAACAATTACGTGTGGGCAGGATCCTTAGAATCTGGTCTCCAGATAGCCACAGGAACTTGAAACCGAAATTCGCCAACTCTCCAGAGATTCAGACTTGAGTCAAAAAGGGTCTTACATGTCATGATATGCAGTACTTGTAGTACCTTACAGTTGGATATGTTTCGGATTATGTCATCATTTAAAGTATCTCCATATATATGGTGAATCTCTGGAGAGTTGGCGAATTTCGGCTTCAAGTTCCTGAAGTGTGTATGAGATGGCAACAGCTGTGCCTGACCCCTTGCGTTTGGGACAACACGCGCCTCATAGTATGTATGAAAAACTATGTGAGGATAAGTGAAAACATTGTGCCTTTTGTCGCCAAGTATGTGAAAAATGTTAAACTGCAGTATTTCAAGCTGTATTCACAATGTACCAATTTAGTCAGTATTAATATGGAGAAGATGAAGAATATTCCAGCAGATTTTCTTCATCTTCTCCATATTAATACTGACTAAATTGGTACATTGTGAATACAGCTTGAAATACTGCAGTTTAACATTTTTCACATACTTGGCGACAAAAGGCACAATGTTTTCACTTATCCTCACATAGTTTTTCATACATACTATGAGGCGCGTGTTGTCCCAAACGCAAGGGGTCAGGCACAGCTGTTGCCATCTCATACACACTTCAGGAACTTGAAGCCGAAATTCGCCAACTCTCCAGAGATTCACCATATATATGGAGATACTTTAAATGATGACATAATCCGAAACATATCCAACTGTAAGGTACTACAAGTACTGCATATCATGACATGTAAGACCCTTTTTGACTCAAGTCTGAATCTCTGGAGAGTTGGCGAATTTCGGCTTCAAGTTCCTGTGGCTATCTGGAGACCAGATTCTAAGGATCCTGCCCACACGTAATTGTTTCCAAATCCATTGTCCTTCCCAGTGACACTGGTACAGTGCACAGAGTCAAAAATGGTGGATTGAAAGAAAGTAACATGCAATTTCTCAGTATAATAAATTAAAATGTTTAAAAAAGCTTTTGGTATCCCGACCCCGGTCGAGTAGTAAATTTAAGAAATAACAACAGAATGGCAGCTGGAAAGGTTGCTAAAGCATTTTTCAATACGAAATTCGCCAACTCTCCAGAGATTCAGACTTGAGTCAAAAAGGGTCTTACATGTCATGATATGCAGTACTTGTAGTACCTTACAGTTGGATATGTTTCGGATTATGTCATCATTTAAAGTATCTCTGCCAATTGCAGCATTATCACGCTGCCTATTGATTCGGCTGAATAAAAACTATTCCGTTCGTGTAAGTCGACCTCATTTCTAATTTTTTCTTATTTCGGTTCAAACTTAGAAGTTTGATCATTCCATTGGATGACAGAGAAAATTTTTCTGGTGGATTGGCGGCGTATCTACTTGGAAGTAACACGTTTAGTATTTTTTTTAAGAAAATTTCAAGTGCAAATCGTTGGATTTATATCGCATTGCGTCCATGCAAACCAATATGTTGCATTTAGTTCTGCAGCATTATTGGACATTTCTTTCTGAGAGTGTCAATTGTTCACCAGGAATTTAATTTGTTTCCGAGTTACCGGCGCATAAGGCCGTCAGTTACAAAGAACCGGTATGTATTTAAAACATTTTAAATTTTAACTGTTTGGAAGGTTCTGTTTTGAGTATTGTGGTGTTTATTTCCTTTTATTTTCTCACCATAGATTCGCTCAGAATCGGTTCTTGGAATATATAACAAGCTGTGGACTGATGTTCCGAGTTATTTCAACACCGACTGAGTTCGGGAAGCGTGTGCTTGCGGGGGTGACTCCATAGTATACGAGTGAAGACCCCGGGAGGACGTCGTGACATCGCTCCGCGTCAAGTGATCCCAAAATTTTGTTCCTATTCACTTTTTATAATTTGTAGCAATAGCGAAGTATTTATTGAATAGTTTTTTATATGTATCACCTATTCGTGTCAAAAGGTCGTGAAATGAACCGTTTTTAATTTTACATTTATGCACGGTTATATTTTAATCGCGCCTAGGGCCGGATAGCGGTTGCAACCCCTTCTCTCCTATAGGCATTATTTTCCAAAATTACAAATTTTATTCTAGACAATCCATTTCCCAACTTTACCGATAGTCTTCCTTTACGTCGCCATTCCTTTTTTTCTTTGTATATTTTTTATGTTGAACAATGTTTGTTTTTATTTTATCTTTTATTCGTCAAAATTAAACGTGACACATGTAGTGACAATTTTTTTTTTACGCTACAAATTGGGTCCGTTGCCCTGTGCTTATTATGGTTATAAATATATCCTTTCTATGGTAGATGTTTTTTCCAAATATGTTTGGCTAGTTTCTCTGAAAAGGATTGACGCTCTTTCTGTTATAAAAGCGTTAGAGTCTGAAATTTTCTTTAATTTTGGGGTTCCGCGTACTATTCTTTGCGACAACGCTACAGTTTTTCGTAGTAATCAATTCCTTAATTTTCTCAGATCTTTTCATATTCAATCACCTACTTTTACGCCATATTATACACCCCAAGCAAATACGGTTGAGCGATACAACCAAAGTGTTATTACGTGTTTAGGTATTTTGGTTGGTGAAAACCAAAGAAGTTGGGCTAAAATGTTACCTAAAGTTAAGCTTTACCTCAATTCTTGTGTTAATCTAGCTACTGGCTTTACGCCTAACTTTCTTATGTTTGGTAGAGAGGTCCTTATGGATAGCAGTCGTGTAGATAGTCAGACTCGAAGCTCTAATTTGGCAGACAGTCGGACTCGTCATGCTTCAAACCTATCCTCTCTCAGCGAAGTTTATGCAAAGGTAGCTGATAATCTTTCTTTAGCTTTCCTCCGTAACTCTCGTGCATATAATTCTAATCGATCAGCTATCACTCTGAATATTGGTGATACTGTATGGAGAAAGAACTTTTCCAAGTCTTCTGGAAATGTTTTTTTTTCTGGAAAGCTTGCTCCACGTTTTATTAAGTGCCGTGTAATAAGAGTCATTTCTAGGACCACATATTTGCTCCAGGATTGTGATTCAGTCCACTCCGGACAATATCATATCAAAGATATCTTAAAATAAATTTGATTGAATTCTCTTTGTTCCATTTTAACATTAACATTTGCTTTCTAAACCTTTTTCCTCTTTGGTTTATGGGAATATTTCTTTGCATAAGTTTTTGATTATGTTAAAAACTTCATGAATTATCTGTTAATAATGACATCTATTTATTTCTGTGTTGTGTCAACCTGTGTTCTCAGGTTATTTTATTTCTTTTAGTTTAACACAAATGGTGTGTCATTCTACATTTAATTTGAATTTAAACTTGAGTTTTCTGACTTGAGTTCTCTGATTTGAGTTTTTTTGTCTTGAATTCTTCTTTGACTTAATTGACTTAAGTTTTCTTTCTCAAACTTGTTTTTTTGTTTTTTGTCCAACTTGTCTTTCGTTTCTATAACTAAGGTTGGACTTTACGTGTTGACGTTATTTATTTTTTGGGGATCCCCGGGGTTTTTCTTATTGTTGTTAGGTAATAGTTAAGTCTTATGTTAAGTTAGGCTAGCTTTACTTAGATGTATAGTTCCCTGGTTGTTCTTCATAGTTGTTAGGATGTGGTAGTTGTTGGTGTTTGTCTCTAATTGAACAATATATATTTAGATTTATGAGTTTGTTATTTTCTTTCATATTCTCCATAGATGTAATCGAGATATCGCGAGTTCGCGCGGATAACGTTTAGATGTGGTGGCCACCGTGTTTATTCAGTATCTTTTGCACTTCGATATCGTTTGATTCAGAAATGATTCCTGCTGTTGTCATTGCCTGTTCCAGCTTTATCTTTCTTCTCACTCGTACTTTCGTCCTTTTTTTTCTTAGAAAGGGGGTATTGCAGCATTATCACGCTGCCTATTGATTCGGCTGAATAAAAACTATTCCGTTCGTGTAAGTCGACCTCATTTCTAATTTTTTCTTATTTCGGTTCAAACTTAGAAGTTTGATCATTCCATTGGATGACAGAGAAAATTTTTCTGGTGGATTGGCGGCGTATCTACTTGGAAGTAACACGTTTAGTATTTTTTTTAAGAAAATTTCAAGTGCAAATCGTTGGATTTATATCGCATTGCGTCCATGCAAACCAATATGTTGCATTTAGTTCTGCAGCATTATTGGACATTTCTTTCTGAGAGTGTCAATTGTTCACCAGGAATTTAATTTGTTTCCGAGTTACCGGCGCATAAGGCCGTCAGTTACAAAGAACCGGTATGTATTTAAAACATTTTAAATTTTAACTGTTTGGAAGGTTCTGTTTTGAGTATTGTGGTGTTTATTTCCTTTTATTTTCTCACCATAGATTCGCTCAGAATCGGTTCTTGGAATATATAACAAGCTGTGGACTGATGTTCCGAGTTATTTCAACACCGACTGAGTTCGGGAAGCGTGTGCTTGCGGGGGTGACTCCATAGTATACGAGTGAAGACCCCGGGAGGACGTCGTGACATCGCTCCGCGTCAAGTGATCCCAAAATTTTGTTCCTATTCACTTTTTATAATTTGTAGCAATAGCGAAGTATTTATTGAATAGTTTTTTATATGTATCACCTATTCGTGTCAAAAGGTCGTGAAATGAACCGTTTTTAATTTTACATTTATGCACGGTTATATTTTAATCGCGCCTAGGGCCGGATAGCGGTTGCAACCCCTTCTCTCCTATAGGCATTATTTTCCAAAATTACAAATTTTATTCTAGACAATCCATTTCCCAACTTTACCGATAGTCTTCCTTTACGTCGCCATTCCTTTTTTTCTTTGTATATTTTTTATGTTGAACAATGTTTGTTTTTATTTTATCTTTTATTCGTCAAAATTAAACGTGACACATGTAGTGACAATTTTTTTTTTACGCTACACTATGTACCTATTTTTCTGTTTCTTCTTCTTGTCTGTATATTATGTGTGTGTGCATAAATGGTTAAATAAATAAATAAATACCACTCAAGTTATTAAAACAGTATCTCATCATCAGTCGCAATTTTTTTTATTATTCAATCCTTTTATAATTCCCCGTTTTTTTATACACTAGCTGTCCAACGCGGCTTCGCTCCCGTCAACTGGCTACCTACCTACCCATTTACCCTACCTACCCTACCCTACCTACACTACATACATGATTGTTGCGTAAATTATTAACCGCTTACGCAGCGCACGCAACGGAAGCTCTCAAAAAGGAAAATATATCCCGTTTTTGCAACATTTATGCTCCGCTCCTATGAAATTCCAACCCGTAGTTCCTGAGATTAGAGCGTTCAAACAAGCAAACATTCAAACTCTTCAGCTTTATAATATTATATTGTATAGATTATAGATTGGACTAGGTCTTCCCTGCAGCTTCGCTGTCGTAGTCTATCCCATAGGCATCGTTACATCCATCCAGGATAAAAATAGCCTTGGTCACTTAATGATAGTGTACTATCAGAGCAAGAGAACCCGCTAAAACAATTTTTTACCTTTTTTTATTAATCTTAGTTTCGGTAAGAGCCATAACCAATTTATTCTGCTGCAGGTTAAACGCTTTTTTGTAGGTATAGACATTTAGTCAATAGTGATTTCCATTAAAACCAAACTTTACTTGCTGAGTGACTTAAGGCGATATATACGCTCCAATGTAAACGCAGTACTGGCCGTGCGCCCGCTCGATGCCAAAATATCAATATTGAACCTCCTTTTGAACAGTTTTGTTTGCAAAATATTATTTGATTTACATATGCTATGTCAGTTATGAAGAAATTCCAGCCATAAATTTTTCTGAGTAAAAATATTTTTAAACATCCAAGTCGTTTTGGAGGATCCAAGTTGAGAAAAATATCGTGTTGCTAATTATTTTTTTAAAGCAAAACTATTTGTTATACGAAAAACCTATGTTTAAAAAGTAATGTACATGAAACAATAATAAATATATATGTTTTTCAAACCTTTTAACCTAGCCGTTAATAAGGAGTATGCTTTAGAAAGTTACCGTTTTACGACATTAAAGCGTATGTAGGCCCTTAAACGGCTGCTTAATCCGAAAGGCCTTATTTATCAAAAGAGAATACCTAACTTGGCCCTGAAATAATTACGTTTTGTACCCGGGCCCACAAGATCCCATGGTTACGTTACACAAGTATTAGACTTATACAAATAACAGTAATCAATATTACTTTATGAGGTTTCCTTTTGCCGATAGAATTCTATCAATCAGGTGCCTATTCAATAGATTCCAATATAATTTAATATTATTGCGGTTCTATGTGTTATTAGCATAGTTGCTTGATAAATAATTGATATTAGGTACTGTAGTAGATTTATTGTCAAGGTTGGTTTAATAGATTGTTTGTAGATAACAATACATATAATAAATCTGTAGAAAAGTCGTTTTTGTACATTGAAAATATTTAAAAACAAAAATAGCCAGGATATTAAAGGATAACCAACAAAACCCATTTCCAGCATTTTTTGGCAGTTTATCTGTTTGTCTGTTTATTTGTGCAAGCATCACGTAAAATGTACGGAACCAATGTAGATAACTTTTATACATAAAAATTGCGCGTAACTTGAAGTATTACTTTTTTTGATTCATGGCAATCGGTTCACCCTATCAAAAGTTAGATGCATTTAAAGTGTTCAAGAAGTAAAATTATCACATCATACGCAATTCAGATAGCCGGACAGTTGAACTCCATATTCGATAGATGGCGTTGTGCATTTGAAGTAATTTTCTGAATGGCGGCATAAGATTCGTCGCGAAAAAAAATGGTAGTAGGTAGGCAGGGTAGCCAGGAAGGTAAGTAGAGTAGATAGGAAGATAAGTAGGGTATGGTAGGAAGTTGACGGGAGCGAAACCGCGGGCACAGCTAGTTAATACTATGTGTGTTCATGTATCTACATAGATTGAATTGAAAAGTAATAAACAGTAACAATATTTTCAATAGATTAATACAAAACGTCGCGTTGTTGAATATCATCGCCTGCCTGTGACGCTGTCATCAAACAACTATATGATTATATATGACCCCGACAACTATAAGTGAGTAAAAGGATTTGTAGGACTATAGGACTCTTTGAAAATACTGACTGTCGACTTTTGGGCTTTTACCCGTAACGACTTTCAAAGATGTAACGGCTTACCGTACTTCTCGAAGCGAATGGTTTCATGGAATTGACAGACCAACCGCGACGGTTCGATGGTGACAAGCATAATTTGACAGTCAGTGGATAAGACCTCGCCTCTCGTGCTTCAGGTCGTGGGTTAAATCCGGGCAAGTACCAATGTGACTTTTTCAATTTATCTTGGAAATCATAGGCAACGGTGAAGAAAAACATCGTGAGGAAACCTGGACTTATACAGTTAATGTAAGCCTGATAGCCAAGTCAGAAGCCTGTGGGGTCCCAAGAGGCGGCTTAATTAACTCTGACATCAGAGGTGGCCACATCCTCACACGAAAAGAAGAAGGAGAAGACTTGCGATAGACGAGTGAAGCTATTATTATTTAGTCTCCAGCATCTCTTGATAGGTTTTATCCCATTTAGTAATAGCATAGTCAGCAAAAACTGACGGGGTCCGCTAGGGCTGGATGCCTGTCTAGATCGCAGATAAATTTGAAAAAGGGTTACCGCGGCCCTGACTCAAGCAACTGAAGGAACACGGGTTTTAGTCAGTAAAAGTCTGATACGCCCTCCGGCTTCACCCAGAGCGGGTGAAGTCATTGGATGATTTCCCCACAAGAAAAAAAAAACCCTTCCCAAAATACTGTTCGATAAACTATCAAAAACAGAGATTGTCCAAACGCGTTTTAAGTTTTTTCAAAACGACAAAATTGTGACTTAGATCAATCGGGTTCTGCCAGCGAACTGATCAAATTAAGTTCTTATTCTGTAACTACCCTCAAATAACCATTATTCTCTAAAATACCGATTATAAATCTTGACACCTACTTTCGAAGTTAATTAATATTAAATACACGTTTATCAAACTCCGAAACTTCTGAGCGAAGAGAGTTATTATTTGTTCATACAAATTTGTTATTCATGCTTCGGTTTCATTCAAGTTTTAACTGTCATGATAATCTTATCAAGTGAGTTATCTTTTGTAATTATTTGAAAATATTTTCACTCAATTTGCAAAAATACTATAGCCGAAAAGACAACAACCAACCCAACAACACGTCGTCCGACCTAGGACTTGAACCCAGGTTCTTCTACTCCAAGTAGCGCTTGCGACTCTTCTTCCACCTGCCCTTATCCCATGTTACTTGGGGTCGGTGCAACACCTTTTCTTCTTCCATACCATCCTGTCCCCCGTCACGCTATCGCTGACTCCCTTTTCTTTCATATCACTCCTTACACACAGTCCAGCCATCTCTTCTTTGACCTTTCCCTCCCTCTCCATTCATCCACATTTATATTCATAACACTTTTAGTAACATTCGTTTCATCCCTCCTCAACACATGACCATACCACACGGTTTACTTCTGTCACTGGCGCCACTTTCAAACTTCCTCTAATATTTTAATTTCTCACTTTATCCATTCTCGTCTCCCCGCACATCAGTCTTCAACATTCTCATCTCTGCTACATGCACACCCTTTTTATCCATCCAACATTAAGATTCACACAGTACGACATACAGTATGACTACTATACTAAAATCAATCTACTTCCATTCCAGCCGGAAGCAGCTGGGTTTCACTATTTATAACAAAAGAGGGGTGTTGCTGTGTATCTGTGTATCTGTCTGTGACATCATAGCTCCCAAAGGGATGAACCGATTTTGATTTAGTTTTGTTTGAAAGGTGACTTTGTCGAGAGTGTTCTTAGCTATGTTTGATTACAACCGGTTCAGCCGTTCAAAAGTTATACGCATTTTATACTGGAATCTGGGTTGTTTCGCAAGATATCGTGCCTTAATTACGTGTTTCGATAGATTTTCGATTGAATCGTGTCTCCTAGTAGGTATATTATATGTAGTTCAAGAAGCATGAAATAAATATTTAACTTAAAATTAAAATAAAAAACCCCAACGCAAAACCTTTAACTAGCAAAAAATAAGCCTCGTACGCGCGTCGTTTTTTGTTAGTTAGAGGTTTTGCGTCGGGGGTTTTATAAATTTTTGATTTGTTATACATCTGGTCCTTTTATACATGAGGCTAATGCCTTTATGATTCATAACACAGTAGCCCTTTGGCAATACTGGTGTCAGATTTTCTGGCTTCTAACTAACCGTAACAAGGGTGTCGCCAGCCGATGACCCAGGAGGGGCAGGCAAGTTGATATATAGAGGATGGGCAAAGTATGAATTTTAATACAGTTAAAAGCACATGAAGCTTGCCACTTCTTCTCGATTCGATGGTAACTCTTCCAAGGACAATGGCAGAAGCCCAAACATTGTTTTAGCTGAGATTAAATACCTACGTTTAAATGAAAAATATCTGGTTTAAATTAGGGTCATCTTCTGAATTAGTTCGTGTAAGAATTTTTTTTCGAGAATAGATATTTAGTCATGAACTTTTGTAGGTTATGTCTGAAAGTTAATCGCCATCGTTCTTTAAAGCTTTGCACTGGTAGTGCGTGTCTTAACCCTACGGCGATTGTAATAAGAACGGCACGAAGTCCAATACGTAAAGCTGTACGAGCTCTTGAATGTACAATAAATAAATCTTGTAAACAAAGTGATTTTAATATTTATTAGAATAATATATTATAATAATAAGAATTTGGAGGCGATCAAATGGTCCATTGACAATTACAAGACTTTAATAATAAAAATATGAAAAAAATTCGAACGCATTTGGCAAATGGCCTCCCTGCCCTGTAATGACTACGACCACTTATAAGATTAACATACCTTTAATAATGTTACTAAGTACAATATCTAAAGCTGGTGTCCTTTAGACAACCTTAGTGTAACTAATTTATATCTAACCGCGCGACAATGCGAGCGAAGTTTATCGGCAACTCATTATAGGTCACCTAGGTCGCCTAGATAAGGTTAGTGCTCTCTTGTATATTGTTCATAAGACCGTTGGACCCGTTTCGTACAATATGTTTATTGTGAAAACGTGAATGTACAGTGTAAGAGAAGATTATTTGTACAGTTTAGCCTCTACTGTGTTAGATGAGACTTTCTACCACTAACTAAAATATTATACATATAAGGACCTCCTGGATTTTTGTTAATAAATCTCACTTCAACGGCTGAACCAATTTGGTTAAAACTTGGCACACGGGTAGATCATGACTTGGATAAGGACATTCACACATTTTGTGTAAAAAGAACAGATCTTAGACCACTAGTTCCATCTATCAAAAAACCAATAACGGACGGATAGTTTACGTAATAAAATAAAATGAAGCAAATGAATATTTTTATTTTAAGGAATAACTTGCCTTAAATGTAAAGTTTATATATTATGAACTTATAATCCCAAGCCGAACTAAAGTTCTCACAGTTCAAAGAGACCCATTTCAAAAAAGCAAAAGAATGGTTATTTCATAGTACAGACCCAATAATAACCATTTTTAAACACCACAAAAATGTCCTTATAGCCAAAATGAAACATTGAATCGAAATAACCATTTTTGTAACAAAGGCTACCTAAAATACCTAAATGAAAACGGACGTAAATGGTAGATCAATCCAGAGATAAATCCTAAAAAAAATATGTTGATAAACTCAGAATATGCTTTGAAATCAGTGATGTCGGTTTGTTTGCTATTCCATTCCGGATTTCTATGAAATCATTCAAATTAAGCTTGTGGGTGGTATTTTGTTTATCCAGCATAGTTCGGCTAAATCATGAAAATGCATTACATAGTGAAGGTATGGTGTGCAGGAATGTATATTGACGTAGTAAAGAGACTAATGCATAAAGCAGTTTATTGTTATTATGGCTTAAGGTTACACTAGCCGATCATTCTTCCATACAAACGTAGTCTGGCGATTACTCCACTGTTTGATAATGTAGGTTCAAAATAAAATGTGTGTAAATGATATCAATTTGTCTCATCATTATCTAGCCCTGTAGGAAAACAAAAAGTAAAAAAAAACAATATTTGAAAGTTATGGGCGTCGAAAGTTCCATATTTTAACACTAATTTTTATGCATCTTTGGGCGGCAATAAATACTATAAGAAGAACGAAAATTGCAAAACGGCCTCCATACAGGGATAGATTAGTAATCCAACAATGCAAATAATTTTATTTTGGAAATATATATTTAGGCATTTTTTCATGATATCTAGACTCCCAAAGGTCTGTTTATAAAATTTCGCGCGGTCGTTTTCGTCCTAAATCATCATGCATTCCGATACAAATTTGCAAAAGTGCTAATTCGTACGCGAACTAGCTTCTTATTGCTCATCACAGCATCTATCTCTTTCGCACGTGTTGTCGCATGCATTTTAAGCTCGCGCACAAAATAGTTCATGCCGTCGACTAAGGGAACCTTAATACCACTTAGCATTCATTTAAATAGGTAATTATAAATATGAATAAATAAATGTCATATCATTCCATTCAACAGCTGCACATAGACGACTATGATTAACGGTCTTCTGTTAATATCATAATTATCAGGAAGGTACCTTTAGCAAGTTAGGGTCGCGGATAAATTTGAAAGAGAGTTACCGCGGCCCTGGCAAAAGCAACTGAAGGAACACGGGTAGGTTTTAGTCAGTAAAAGTCTTGACACGCCGTACCGTACCCAGAGCGGTTGGATGATTTGCCAAACCAAAAAAAAAAATAAGCGTACCTAAGTATAGCAAACGGATGCTGTTTCCCATCTCCATATCCTGCCTAGCCATCTTTTAGGTACATAAAATCACGGCATTCCATCTCAGTTAAAAGCGAGACAGTACGATTTTTATTTCAGCCGAACGACTTAAACAGTCCATTGAGGCCATCCTCAAACGCCACTATATCGACCGGCAGGCTTATTACGTAAGAAACCAGCAATCAGCAATCTTTGCGCGATCAAACGCTTTATGTCATAAAAGTTGGCATTACCTACAGTGTAGGGGTGATAGGTCCTACACAATCGTTTACTAATCCTCGCTGTTTGTCAAAAAAAACCGCCAGAAGTTCTAAAACTTCTGTGTTGAAGAGCAATTACTGCCGAAAAGTCACTATCGTTTTGCTCCTGCAAGACACGAAGCCGGCCGGCCTATACTCCTCGCATTTATAGTACAGCCGTTCTCTCTGTTATCTTGTGTAATGTCCGAAACTAGGTAATTATGCTATTATTATTTTTTTAAACTCATCATCATCATTTCAGTAGAAAAACGTCTACTGCTGGATATACTTCCTCAAACATGTCATTGTCACAATCACAACGATGTCTTCCACGCTTTCTCTGCATCCAGCATGTTCTCGTAGTCTACTTAGCCAGTCTAGCGTTCACAACCTTTTCTGTAATAGTAAAACAATAATAGGTAAGGACACAATAATGGTGTTAGGGACACATGAAAAATAACCAGATAAAACAATCCTTTTATAAAGTACAAGTGACTCGTCTCTATGGGATTTGGCACCAAACACCGTATTTTTGTCATTCAACGACCTTGGACACTAATATCCAGTTTAAGTTGGCATACGCTGAAACCACGTACTAAAACTAAAATGTACCGTATCTGGCATATTTTTGAAGATTGTCAAAACAAATTGGCGACACCATGAAGGGTCAAATTAAAGTGGTCCCCATGCCACTTCTGAAATTATCATTAAGAATAGTTTTGACATAGTTTTGGCACGTTTCGGCGTTATAAATATGGATTAATCACGCACTTTTAGGACTCGGTAGGTATAATAAGTAGTTGATATAAATCATTTTATTAGTGTCTGTTATCTCTGTAAGAGGTGAAGTAAGTTAGGGACAGAAATAGTGCCTTTTTCTTTTTTTACGTGGGAAAACTTTATAAGGCGCCTGGAATTTTAGGAAAAAGACCAGGGTGTGTGGGATTTTTACCTCACTAAACCACCTCGGTGGTCACCATCAGCTCGTACAAGGAGCCTCTAAAAAGACCACCCTGGAACCCCCTCTGTGCAACGCCTGATAAGGGGCACATCCCTAGGGATACTAAAAAAGCACCTTCGCTGAGCCTAGCTATACACGGCAGCACATGAACAATATGGCGACGTCTTTCCTGGAGTCACTTGGTGGGTGGAGTCGCCAGTCTGACCGCCCATGACCCCGAAGTCAGCCGTTGAGGCAACCGCCTCGACGACTTCTCCGAGTTGGATTAGCCGAAATATTACCAAGTAGTAAATTGTCCTGAACTTAGGTACTTACTACAGCTTGCCTCCGAAACATAGGCTGGCCAATATACTTACCTACTGCTTTCTATAGTTCCATACTGTCAAAGAGCGAAAATGTCTCTTCGTCATATTGCGCTGTCAAAATGATGAACGGTGCTAGCCATCCTTTTTAGAAAATGATGATGCTTTTATCTTAAGTTATCACACTTGTAAGAATAATCCAATAGTCAGTTTTTCGACACCGGCTTCAGAAAAGAAAGTTATTTTTCGTTTTGCAGTGTTTTCTTTTGGAAATCGATTTGATGTTTTTGTTTAAAAGTTTTTTATCTATCTCTTTTTAGTTTTGGTAGGTACCACGCTAAAAAGAGATAGATAGATAGACCTTTGGTAGGTAACACAATTACCATGAAAATCATTTATAGCTAAAGTACATCTCATGACGATTCCAATAAGCTCAAACAAAAGACTAGGATACATTACTTTATTTCGGAGTTCCAGTGCCTACCTGAGAGCAGTGGTGGCCCAGTGGTATCGGCCGCGACTTACAAGTTGTAGGTTGTGGGTTCGAGCCCAGTCAGGCGCTTTACTTTGTGTAAATTATTTCATCACCTCTGCTCTCAAAACGGTGAAGGAAAACATCGTGAGGAAACCGGCATGTCCCAGAACCAAAAAATTCGAAGACTTGTGACATCCACCAACCCGCACTGGGCCCGCGTGGTGGATTACGGCCCATTCCCTCTCAAAGAGAGGAGGCCTGTGTCCCAGCAGTGGGAACATTAATAGACTGATGATGTGATGTGTGATGTGAGTGCCTACCTTCCGACTTCATCATCAGGTCAGCTCGATGGTACCATTTTGCATTAGTACCATTTATTTATAAGTATTTGCGTCATCATAGTCGGTTAATTATTCGAGATATTTTAGACCCTTGACATACTTAGCATTAAGGACTTCCAGTGGCCATCTGTTGTCTTCCTCATCAGTTCCACTTTACCAAATGATACATTCTGAGTGCAAATGTTTGCATTGTTGATGAATATACCAAAATCGCTATATTATTTGTGGAGTTCCCTCGATTTCCCCAGGATCCCAACATTAGATCCTAACCTGGTGACCATAGGACCATCTGGGAAGTATACCCTTTCAAACAAAAGTAGAATTTTCTGAGTAATCGGGTAACATAAATTAAAAAAATGACCGACCAAATTGAGAACCTTTTTTTCAAGTCTGTTACAAAGCAACATAGAATAACGAAGCATACCTGGAGTAGGTCTGAGTCATTTCTCTCATTCAAAATAAAATGGAATGATCAACAATTAAATGGCTTTCAAAGCTATCAAACAAAGACTCATCTCCAGTAAATTGACACTTTAGATCGGTAATAGACATTAGGTAGCCCTTGGATAGTCCAGCTAAACGGACTAAGAAGGTCTTAATATCAGCTGTCTTCCCTAATCCTGTTAAAGGTTTTAGTCAGGCCACCCTCGAAGGCCACAGTATCATGAAGGGGTGCAGAAGGTTCATTTCTCAGATGACATATTCTTTAGCAATTTTTGTAAGACTGCTATTTCAGATAGGTATTTTTAAAGTTTTTTTACAGTAGTAGACATCTCTAATATTTGCACTAGAGTAAGCTAGAGTGTACCATATTTTTATAAATTGAAAAGAAAATGAAGGGTACTGACAAAAAATGTCCTAAAAATAGATTTGAGGAAAACGCATTTAAAATTTTAGGAGTATGTAATTTTTATCCTTCTTCTTTTCGGTATGTACCGGTATGTCATGGACATATTCGGTTCTTTTCGTTTCGACCATAAACAAAAATGTCTTTTTGGCGCCTTACGTTTACTTTAAAAAAAGTAGTGATTGAGAATGAAACTACCATAGATAAAGATTTGCTTGCCAATATAAAATAGAAAAATTAAAACTTGTGACATTCCCTGTTCTTTGCCTGTACCCTTCAAATATTGGGTCTTATTTTTTCTAATCTGTTTTAATTGAGACCTGAAAGTATGCACAGGATGCAATTTCGAAAGAAATCCTTGCGATGTTTTTCAGAGTCTTTGGAGCCCCCGAGTAAAAAAAAATCATTTAGAGGGTTCGACCAAATCATCATAATTGATTAATATTAAGGGCCACACAAAATAAGTCAGCGGTCCGCCATTTGGGGACCCCTGATGTAGCAGTCCCACTCAAGCCTAGCCTATAACTGTTTTGGTATTGGCTGAACCATGAACATAACACTACATGTCTGCCTACATGTTTTGTCTGGACTTTAAAAGAGACTGTGACCTCTGAGTTTGTTTCGGCCTTTCTTCTCAGAGTAGTCAGATAGGAAACGCCGACTTCATCTAGTTTTAAAAATATGATCGACATGTAAAAGTGTTTGTACAAACCTACTTACAGAAATAAATCATTTATCATTTATCATGGAGCGTCTATCTGTCGGACCAAAGTTTGTCACAATACAATTTCTTTAGTTATCAATCAGACTAGGGGCCGATTTGTGAATTGAGTGTTTTGGAGTTAAGAACGTGTCAAACTCTAGTGTAAAATTTTGACAAGGTTTCAGGTTAAAGTATATAATACTCAATTTCACATGCTCAATTAAGAAATCAGGGGTTAGAATCAACATCATTTGGCCTTCCAAATATGTATTTAACCAAACTTGTCCCTTTCCAGCTCATCAATCTTTTGCCTTGTTCGTGAGGATTTCTGATAGTAGATGGACCTGCTGTAGGTTCCTGTTTGTCTGTTGCAGTGTCACCTAGTCTAGACAAACAATCGCCTGTATTTATTCATTTTTATAAATACCTATTAAGTTTCACCAACAGTGTTTACCTTTATGATATTAACCAACAACCAACAGTGCCTTCGCACTTAATTTACTTTTTTATTTAAGTACTTACATTTTTCATCGAAAATGTCGAGTTCAGTTTTTAACAAGAGGCTACCTAATTGTTAAATATTTTGTTCGAAAGAATTTTCTTCAGATTGATGAATTTTTTATTATGTTTGTTTATACGAGTATCATTAACCTTTAATCCTAGACGGGGTAAGTACTTGTAAATAAAAATGAGACGCTTTTGTAGCGTCTCGTAAATTCTTAATAGTTACGTAATTGCGTTTTAACCAACTTCCCAAAAAGGAGGCGATTATCAATTCAGATGTTTGTTTTCTTTTTTTTTATGACTCATAAATAAACTGATTTGCATTTTTTTTATACGAAAGAAGTTTATTCCGATGTAGTCCCATTTAAATTTTGTAACGATCTGAGGAAGAACTTTGGAGATATACAACAGAACTCTTCAATAAATGACGGCAAATCTCTCGGGATTGCTGCAATCGCATGTCTGTTATTGTTTACACCATTTCATAACATACCATCATGCCAGTATGCTCTAAACGGGTACGCAGATGTGCACAATTCACCCTGGTACACTCTCATTCCACTGGTTATATATGTATATCTCGTCCATTATGTACCATTAAAAAGTGAAAAATAAAAAACTATTTTACAAAAAAATACAACTGACTTCCAAAAAAAAAAAAACATTACAAAGTAAAAAATAATTTTTATTTCGGCAGGCGGTGTCAAAAAACGAAGAAACGAAAACAGGAACACCGATTTCCGAAATTGATGTTATTCAGAGATTGGTTTCAATCTAGGTTTTTTAGAAGACTCTAATACAGAATACAAAAGGTTTACAATCTCAATCTACTGTATACTTAAAGAGTTTACTAGGCTTCCTCCTTGTGGACCAAGGGTGCCATACACGGGGTCGTCTGGCACCCATGTGCTGGTTTGGTCCCTGGGGTGGTCACGGCGCACAGTCTGTTCTGGTGCGCCGGTGATGGGGAATACTCCCCAGAGGAGGGTCCGGTGATGGACAGACGCGGCGGGTTCGCGGTGAGTGCTAACGCGTACCCGTGTTCCCGCCATAAGCGGCACAGGAGGACACGTGGAGTTTTAGTGGGTCAGAGTCACACATAACTGCGCTATCTCCCCGTGATAGCGCATTATGCATGAGCATTTCTCCACGCGAAAACAAAAAAAAAGGCTTCCTCCTTGTAACTTTTGATGATCAAAAACGGGTGGTTCTTAATCTCAATTTTTTTATTCACATTCATTGTAACGTTACGTTAAGCACCGAAGATCTAAACGTAAGTCACGTTAATAAAATAGGATAAAAATAAGGGTCGGCTTCATACGACGTGCCGCCCGCGTCTTTCAAGTTGGCGAAGGGGCAACCGCAGACCAGGGCGGCGTGATACGGTGCGATGGCACGGCTGGTGGAGATGTGGGCGCTCGTGTTCAGCGTGCGCATCCTGCAAATACTGCTGCAGGTAAGGAATAATTAGCGATATAAATAAGTTATGAAATATTAAAACAATCAGAAATAACTAAATGTATGCTTTTCAGCTGCTAACAGTATCAAAGAATACATAAAAGTGAGTCACATGAGTTGAAATAATTTCAAAAGATAAAAAGGTGTGATTTGTATAGTATTATAAAACGTAAATAGGCTAAAAGATGTGGGTCTGTACAGCAGAACACCACATCATTCATAACATATCATCCTACCTGTATTCCTCAAAGAAGTAAGCAGTGAGACACCTATACACATATTTCACCAGTTATGGTTAAGTCCCATGTAATATGGGGCGAGCCTATTGCCATCAACCGGGCACAAATCCAGACTCTGGGCTGCTACTGATATATTCCAGATGGAATAACTCAATCAATTCTTGGCCCGACCAGGGAATAGAATCCAGGACCTCATGCTCAGCAGTAGCACGTGCAACCACTAGACCAACGAGGCAGTTATCACTTATTTTCAGCCTAAGGGCTTGTCCCCATCTCCACGTCAAGACGTCGTCAACGTGAAATAAGTGCTGTATCGCGGCGCGGCGCGTTGCCGTTACTTCTTAGTTTACGTTACCGTGTTGTAAAACTGCAACGTCATGAAGCCGCAACTCTACACGTTGTTGTGCCTTGTAAAATTCCGGTGCATTTTACAGCATTTTTGACGGAGCGAAGCAACGTTTAATTTCGTTTCTTGTAGTTTCAGACAGTTACAGCATTTCTGACATCTTTATTGCACTACTAATCGCCAAGACATTGAAACATAAACTCAGCGAGCGCATCGCCACGTATCGCTTCCGACGACGTACGATGCGTTGTTCCGCGTCGGCGTTGCTGTTCCTTGCATAAGCACGTCACGTCAATCCAACACGTCGCTAAACCGTACCGTTCCACGTTGACGACATCGTGACGTGGTTATGGGCACAAGCCATACTCAATCACAATAAAGACATTTCATTCCCCTACCCTGAATTATCATTAAAAACACCAACCAGGATTATTTTATGCATGGCTCCCATTAAGACGACTACAATCGCCAACAACCTAGAGGGAACAAAACGCGCACTCATTTCACACCCGCGCGACACAAAATTCTGTAGGTTTTTGTGCTTTCCTTATTATTCCATGAATTAAAAAAAAAATCTTTGATTAAATGTAGATAATTAAATTGTCTTTGAGATGGAGAAAATTTCATTAAAAAATGCCCGGTGGTTTTGGTGCAATTGTCGTTTTTTGTCCGTGTTAGATACTTAGACATAACTTTGAAAATAAATTACACTATGTTGTACGAATGAAACTCAAAATCTTCATATGCCAAAATATTAAGAAAATGGTCTAATGTAACCAATATAAAAAAAAAAATACAATTAGCCGTTTGGACATGATTCTCATTTTAAAATAAGCTACTGAGAGGTATCTGCGTCTTAAAAGCTCGGCGTCACTTATAGGATTACGAACACCCTAGTACCAGCCGTTGCATTAATTGACTTAATTCATCAGATAACGCCCGGTGTTGCAGTCAATCCGACTTACGTCGATACGCATAAGCCCGTCTGATTGGTTGAAACAATCAGGGTACGGGCAGCCAATTGGTGGGCCTGACTTATGTCATTTTGTATTAAATTGACTTGTAATTGTTGTACTTTGAATATCAGTGACTTAATACTAGTTTATGCAACGGACGGTTATTAAAACACGAGTGTGGATTTATCACACGTGGCGAAGCCGAATGTGATAATAGTATCACACACGAGTGTTTTAACACCTAGTTATATTATGCCGTTGCATGCACTATTTTATCTTCACTCATAGAGTTGAAATAAAACTAAAATGGAAACGGAAAAATTATGTTGTATGGCGGGAAATTTAGGTTCTCATTGCGCATGACTGCGCAGCACGCGCATCCATAGAAAATTACACTATTTTTCTTTCAACATTAAGTCAATGAGTGGACACACCAATAAATTCAAAAGTAAAAGTAAAAGCTATAAATATTAAAAAGTTATTTTATGAGGCAGTTGTTTGAAAATCGAAGGAAAATGTCGCACGTTATTGGTATATTATTTTATTTTACCTATCCACGAAAAAAAGTGGGTGTTTATAGAATATTTTTTGAATTCATTTTTGGAACGTTACATTGTGAGTGTAGATAATAGTTATTTATGCTACAAGTGCGAAAGGTAGGTGATTCCCGAAGAGTGGCATTTTTACTCACGAGCGAGCGAAGCGAATGAGTGAATAAATCGACACGAGTCGGGAATCATCTTACGTACGTGTAACATGCAACATTTTATTATGCATTGTGCGATGAAATAAAAAACAAAATATCTGAACCAAGCAAGAAATTAATAAAATGGCTGGCTTATTCAGGCGCGCTTAGCATATCCACAGATTAATTAATAGTTTCTCGGGCATATTTACTGCGCATGTGCAAATAGCAGTCACAACGTAACGCAAAAAGGCACCAGCAAAATATACGTAAATCTTCCAAACATATTTAATGAATATTTAAAATTAATTTATTGATCAAATCCAAATTTAGAGTAATTAAAATCGCCTTTAATGAAGTATTAGTTATATTTTACCATTTATATAAATGATAATTTATACTTAACTTATTTGTAAAAAAAAACTCAAATAATAAAAACTCTATGCGTCTGGCTGACGACGGAGTTAAAAATAAAATAAAAATACAGAAAAGTAACAAGCACTAGTGACAAAAGTGACACTTTCCGCACAGTTTGGCTGCTTGGAAAACGCTGTTTTCGAGGACATGCACTTTAAACATTGAGCTTGCATAGTACCACTTACGACTGACATAGAAAATTTTGCTTTTTTAGGAATGGTTACACCCTTCTATCATTTTCCAACACGTTTAGCATGATCAATCCCATATCTTATATACGAGAAAGAGACAAAATTTTCTTCTCACACAAATGTCGTAGAAGTCTTTCTACATTTTTTCTTTCGTTGCATCTTTTCCTATTCTAAAGTCGTTATGTTATTGTATGGAAGTAAAAATATGGCTTCAATCATCATTGTCGATTTTCTCCCCTGGTCCTTGGTAATTGTGGTCGGCGCAACATGTTTTATTTTCTATTGCCATTGTGACGCTATAATTCAATCCTTGTTGTTTTCCATCACGTCATCGACTTAATTCATTTGATTAAATACTTCGCGACATAATCCAAGAAATGTTGTTTTAATCCAACTCTTAACTAAGAACACAAAGGGCAACATTATCCTCCAAGATAGCCTAGTTTAAGAACCAACCGATAATAGTTTATCAAGTTTTTGACTCATGTGGAAATTTACTATTTCTGATAGACCATCTATTGAATGTGACAAACGAGCTATTATCGCGAAATATGGAACAAGGAGAGAACACATTGATGTTAGGAATACGTAACTATTCAATCATTGAAGGGGAGTACACATCAGACGACAGTTCGGTGCGAAACCGCAACACCTGCAAGTCAACTCGCAAGTTGGTCAACTTTGTGCTGTCTCTGGAGAAATGGAGTTCCCTTGTGAATACATTGCTTAAGTCTGGGGTGCTTGGCAAATTACAATCAACTAGAGTTCTTTGTACTATTGATCGAAACGCACAATGCTGCGGTATGCGGTGCCGGACACAACAAAGATTGATCCTCCTCGTCTTTGACGCGTACTGTAACGGAATAAACTATTATATAATTTTTCATATGATTGCGTCGAAATGGCACACCGCAGCGTTGTGCGTTGATGTAAGATGTCTCCCGCGGCCGCGACGCGACAAAGCGTCAATGTGTTTTCATCTAAATAATTTCTAAACTGCCCTACAGTTAGAAAGATTTCTATGAAAATCTGTCTATTGGAGACTTAAAATAGCAAAAGGGAGCATTTTCATCCCTCCTAACTTTAAAACAAAACTCGTATCCTTTAAATAACTCATGGTTTATTTGTACCCCATCCAGACTATCACTAACCACCGCACGCATATACGTGTGATGCCAACACAACGCCACAATCTATTACTTCTACGTTGCTGCCTTGTTGCAAGCAGAAACTGAGAAACAACAGTGCTACGCATGACGAATGATAAATGCCTGTACCCAGTATTCCAGTTCTACGGCATTGCAAACACGAAATTGCACAGTTATTCCTTCAATGCGGCTACCAAACGATTGTGTTTTCTCTCTGAGCTTGCATGGCCGTAGACATCTGGACAGCATCCAGAAAACTCATTCAGTTAGTTGCACTTGAATTAATCAATTGTTTTAATCCACTCGTGAAGGCAGCTGTTGACCGCGCGCTAACTTATATGGTGCGGGTTTGATGATAGGCGGAGCGTCGAGTAGCGGATAAAAAAAACATTACTAGAATAAGGTTTTTAACTTAATAGCACTTTGCCTGGAGTCAAACTTATGACCTCATGCCAAACAGTCCCTCTCCAAACACTAGATCAAATAATCAATTCATTCAATACATTGTTCAATAGACTTTTGAAAATTTTCAAGTTTATACGTCATCATCACCACTTCAGCTGAAAGGCGTCTACCGCTAGACATGAACCTCCCCCAAGCGTCGGCACATCGACTAGCCCTATGCTTCTCGCTTTCAAATCGACAAAACACATAAGTAAAGTATTTAAGTTATGATATGGTTTAGTTTTTGCACTGTGTAAAGCCTTACATTTTCTAACCTGTAATGTTATGTAGGTCTTGTGTCCTCGCATCCAAAAGAGTCCCTTGAATACGGGCCGTGTCCCGTGACGAGTTTTTACGTAACAGTCAACATCTTCATCCTTTTTATCTCCATCATAATTAAGCCACCTGTGTCGTACGTTGTACCCACTTAGTAAGACACATAGAGACATAACCGTACCTTGGTCTGCCCGCAACATAATCATAACAAGGCCGAGTGTATCCCTAGTTTTGTCTACAAGCTCGTCTAGACATAGGGGATTAAGTGACACAAAATATGCTCTTAGCATTGATTCTTTTCATCTTGGTTGAAAAGGAATGTGGAATATTTGGGTAGCTAATTTGTTTATAGTACTTACTTAAATAGAAACATCTTTTTTTTCGGATGTAATGAAAACATAAGAATAACCCATAATATTGAGTGTATTACATTCATGAGACTTTTTAGATTTGTGTTTTGGTTGCCAACGCACCCGCCATAATTATCTCTTAGCGATGGTGATCAGTTAGAGGGCTACCTGCTTCTATTCAACCAATAAAAAAACAATTTCTATCAAATTCTTACTTTGACAGATAACCTTTTCACGGAGCATCTGCATCGCTGCTGACGAGTTCATCATATTGGATTCAGATATAATCAGTCTTTAGTTTTCACACTAAGCGACGCCTCTCCTCTCACACTCAGTACTAACTTATAGCAATGAAGAAAAATGTGTTTTTAACCGACTTCAAAAAAGGAGGAGGTTCTCAATTCGTCGGAAACTTTTTTTTAATAGTATTATACCCGATTACTCAATGACGTCTAAACCGATTTAGAATATTATTTTGTCTTCTTTTGTTTGAAAGGGTATACTTCTTAGGTGGTCCCATGGTCATCAAATAAGGATCTCATAATGCGATCTTCAAGAAATCCTGGGCACTCCTCTACTATTATAGGCATACATTTAGCGATTTTGGTATTTTCATCAACAATGCAATTATTTGCGCTCAGGAAGTTTCATTCGGTGAAGTGGAACTGATGAAGAACTCCTTAATGCTAAGTATGTCACGGGTATAAGATATCTTGAATAGTTAACCGATTGTGTGATGAAGCAAATACTTAAGAAAATGGTAATTAAAGAAACACTGATGAAATAAAACTTTAGTGGCAGTGGCCAGGGCGCATTGTTTGCAGATTGGATGACGGATGGGGAAGAAAAGTTCTGGAGTGGTGACCGCGAACAGAAAGACGTTGCGTTGGAAGGCCTCTCACCAGGTGGACCGATGACCCGGTGAAGGTTGCGGGGATCCGCTGGATGCGGGACGCAAGGGACCGGTCAATGTGGTGACTCTTGGGGGAGGCCTATGTCCAGCAGTGGACGTCTTTCGGCTAATATGATGATGATGATTTATCTCTTTATAATTTCAGTTATAATTTATAAATATACTAGCTTCTGCCAGCGGCTTTGCCAGCGTGAAAGTCGAAAATTATTCGAAGGGAACATATGCCCGGGATAAAAATGTGAGACAGAAGTATCCTATGTGCCATTTCTGACTATAATCTATCTCTGTGTCAAATTTCATCCAGACCCGTTCAGCCGTCCAGGCGTGAAGAATTATCAAACGTTAATGGATTGTAAAAACAAAATTCGCTCTCGCTTCTCCCACCACAATAACCCCCCAACCCAGACCGTCGACAAAGATCTATTTATTGTTCGATCATGTGTTAGTTTATTTGACATAAATGGCATTCTAAAGCCTCGTTAGTTTGTACCAAAGCAACAACAGCATTTTATTTAACTATGCTTTGATCTCGCACATTCCTCCGAAAGACATTGGCCATACAATCATCCTTAAGCTACAGTGCCACTATCTGACAATTGGTCGATTTTAGTCTTTAAATGCCATCACAATCGGCAAAAAATCCCTATCGATTTGTCTTAGCAGTATTTTTCTACTAATAGATTCTGGGTAGTAAGTAAAACCCTTAATTGCTATGTTTACAAATTTATTTTTGATAACATTAAGTCATCGATTTTAACAACAATCGTGACAATCTAAGAAGCCCAATGACGTTTCTAATTTTACATGCCACGATAACTTTGAACGTAATAAATTAAAGAATCAAATTGATAATCCTAATTAATGACTATGCTATCCATACACTATAACAACGAGTATCATTCTTAAGCATCAAATTTAATCATAATCATCATCAATGCATGTAATAAATCTGTGGAAAAAACGTTTTTGTACATCGGAAATATTACCAAAAAAAACTTTTTACTAAAATTACAGCCAACTTCCAAACAAAAACACTACAAAGTGATGAATAACTTCAAATTCGGAAGTCGGTGTTCCTGTTTTCGTTTCTTCGTTTTTTGACACCGACTTCCGAAATTGAAGTTATTTTTCACTTTGAAGTGTTTTTGTTTGGAAGTCGGCTGTAATTTTAGTAAAAAAGTTTTTTATTTTTCACTTTTTAGTTGTGGTACATATTGGACCAGTTCTATCGGCTAGGTACCTACGCGTATGGTGCCCAAAGTGAAGCCAGAATAGATTAACCCAATAACATGAAACTTAAACAAAACCGGTGCAATGAGAGTATACCAAGGTGAACTGTTCACACCTGTGTACCCCTTTAGAGCGTAACCAGTGTGATGTTATGTTATTAAATGGTGTTAACAATAGACAACAGCGATTGCATCTATCTCAAGTGATTTGCCGTCATTTATAGAAGAGTTCTGATGTTTTTCTCCGAAGTTCTTCATCAGATCTTGATGAAAAAAAAAAAAGAATCATTAAAATCGGTTTTCCCAATAAAAAGTTCTGAGATAACAGACATAAAAAAAAGCATTCGAATTTATAACCTCCTCCTTTTAGCGAAGTCGGTTAAAAACATAGCCAGGGTGTTAACGGATAACCAACAGAACCTATTTCCAGCATTTTTGGAATTTTTGTCTGTTTATTTATGCATGCATCACGTAAAATGTACGAAACCAATGTAGATAACTTTTACATAAAAAATGTGCGTAACTTGAAGTATTACTTAATTTTTGTTTCATCGCAATCGGTTCTCTCTATCAAAAGTTAGATGGATTTAAAGTGTTCAAGAAGTAAAATATCACAACACACGCAATTCAGATACTCAGACGGTTGAACTCCATATTCGATAGATGGCGTTGTGCTTTTGATGTCATTTTCTGACTTTAACAATGTCGTGCGCAATTTTATCTATTTTTTGACACCGGCTTTTATAATATTATAATTGAAAGATAAACAGCATCGATTTTTATTATATATCGCGGTTTTTGTTTTTCGGCTATAACTCAAAATATGATTTTGTCAGATAATGGCACTATAGTTTGAGGACGAAAGCATAGCCATTGTTACTTTAAAGTCTAAATGTTAGTTGAATAAACAACTCTTAAGCAGTACTTAATTCATCGCGTATACAGGTTTAAAATAGCGGTACTTATATGTTTTATTTTACTTCGTGTTTTCGCGTTAGTCTTGATGTATTTATGGAATATAATTTGTCAAGTCGTGTGGTTCTTGTAGTTTATGAGAAAACTAAATAATTAGGTCAACGGTCGTGTCGTGTTGGTTAACTGTACTGATTCGTTTTTAGGCTTTTTATAACCGACATTCTATTCACCCGCGACAATTACCCGATTTCTGAAATAAGAATTTAGAACAATATATACTGAATGCAGAAGTTGAAGGAGAATGGCGCCGCATAACCAAGCAGGTCATACGTTAAGGCGCCTCTCCGAGCAAAACGTCGCGCTAGCCGTTTTTGTGCAGTTTTTAAGAGCTATCCACTCGTTATTTAAAAAGAAATATCAATTAATAAAAATACATAATATTGATTACAAAATGGTAGTATATTTTATTTTAAAGAAGTATTTGTTTCACTAATCTTCTTCAAACAAAACCATAAAAATTAGAAATAATGATTGATAGCACGCATCTCCTCGTAAAGTGTTCATTAATTAATTTTTATACTAACACTTATGGATAGACAATTTGATAACGAACATTTTGTAACCTTTTTTTTTTCAAAAGACCAATATTCGATTTTATAAAGATTTTATTCTAAAATCTGGGCGTATTTACTACTGTAAATTCATGCGCCACCAGTACTACGCTAGGGCACTAGGAATGCTCAAAATTTCTTGGTCAGGGTACGGCCTTAAGATATAGTAACATGAATTGAATGAAATAATTGAGACAAAATCAAGAGTGAATGCTCCAAAATCGCACTGGCCGCGTGGTGATTAATGATCATTCCCTATTAGGAGCGCATGACCCGCTCTCAGGCCAGGATGTTTAAGATTATGAAAGTTTAAACTAATGGATCTTAACGAATTCCATTGATAATACGATGAAGACCATTGCCAGCGGGGGGGTAGGACGTTTTTGGTTGATTTGGGTGAACATTAAATTAATAAAATGAAGAGGATACGGGTCGTAATTTAGCACAACGAGTTATAGAATAAGACTGACAGGTAGGTAAAGATAATTAAGATAGAACGTTTTTTTTTATAGTCTATACCTACTAGACTCTATAGGCTCGCGCTTAATGACTTAAGGTCTTCTAGATTATAGCAATCGGGAAACAAAGACTCGGGCAGGCCACAAAGCAGACGTGCATGTATGCGATAAACTCAATATGCTAAAAATCCTTAACTTTATGTAGTATTAACTCCTATTTTATTCTAGTAATGCTCATGTATACTGCGTCACCCCGGGGAGATAGGGCAGTTATGTAGGACTCCAACCCACTAAAACTCCACGGTATCCTCCTGTGCCGCTTATGCGCATAAGCGCAATTCGCCTTCGGAATTGATCGCGTCCGGATGCGTTCGATCAGACGAAAAATGCTAGTTACGTGGCACGGTTTCTTTGTATGGGATTAGGCATCTGTATGCTAGTATTATATTATCTGTGCGTAAGGGAACGTACTCCCGTGATAAAAAATATCCTAATCCAGATCATGATCTACCCGTGTGTCAAGTTACATTTAAATATGTTCAGATGTTAAGATGTGAAAAGGTAACAAACACACAAACGGTCAGAGATACTTTCGCATTTATAGTATTACTAGCTTCTACCAGCGGCTTCGCCCGCGTGAAAAGTATTTTTTTATCCCAAGGGAATATTATACCGGTATAAGAAGTAGCCTATGTGCTATTCCTATAGTTTATCTCTGTGCCCAATTTCATCCAGATCCGTTTAGCTGTTCTGGCGTGATTGAGTAACAAACCTAGGTACCTGAAACTTATTTTTTATAATTCAAATTAATTTCGCTCCGTCACTTGACCGTTTTTTTTTGGGTTGGGAAATCATCCAATGACTTCTCCCGCTCTGGGTGAAGCGGGAGGACGTGTCAGACTTTTACTGACTAAAACCCACCCGTGTTCCTTCAGTTGCTTGAGCTAGGGCCGCGGTAACTCTTTATTAAATTTATCCGCGATCCAGTTAGGCATCGGTGCTAGCGGTCCCCGTCAGTTTTGCTGACATCTCTTTGAGGCGTGCATGGAACACAACGCGCCGTCGACTCGGGTCTGGTCCTTATCGGACGGCGAGCTACCCGTTACTTGCCGTCCGCAAGCCCGCGCCTACGGTGGCCGGGCATCGGCCTGCGACTCCCGACGCCCGGGGCGTCTTCCCCGGTGGCTAGGGACGTGACGGCGTCTCTTTTGCGTCTCCCTCACGCGTTCCACCTCCTGCTTCGCAGAAGGAGGTGACAGCTTCCCATGTCCTCTCTCTCCATACTATGGCCTGTAGTAAATAATTTTACTGTTCCGTCTAGTGCAACCTTAAGTAAAAAAATGGATGCGCTATTTTAAATGTCGGAACGCAGAGATGGTTCCCAAATAAATCTTATATTTTATTCATATCATAATATGATAAACTTCTCTCCAATAGCGCTAAATGAAGTCCATTTAAGATGATAGACATAAAGTCGCTCAAATAATCTCCATACGTGACTCAAGTTCTGGAACGGACTCAGATATATTCATACTACCCACACAAGTCAAAGTTTTGATGCTTGAAATAAAACTATCTCAGGACTTTATCTTATGAATGACATCACTGCTATCTACATATTCTTCGAACATGTTACTGAAGTTTATTTATCTTCAGACGTATCTCAGGATGGATCTGAAGTTTCGAGTAGCACGTCTCATAATAATTTCTGCTCAATTAAATCTCTTGATAACACATCTCTGTTTTGCAATGTGAGGATGCGGAATACCAATCGAAATGCATTTGCGTGAGAGTATGTGGGGAACGAGAATTTTACGATACTTAAACGATATCATTTAGCCCCTTTCAAAGTCAAAGTCAAAGTCAAAGTCAAAATTTAATTGCGAACTAAGTGTACAATGTTGATGTTATTTTATGTTGTTACTTAAGACTTAGCAGCCTTTTACAAGCATTGCAATTTTCATCCTAAATTAGCATGCATTAAATATTATTTAAATCAGTAAAATGTCAAAATTAAATGTCAATAGTTATGAATTCAATACAATTATTCAGCAATATTAATGTCATCCGTTTCAGATATTACAAATTATAACTATGATTTTAAATTAATGTAAATAGGATAGACTAATTTTATTTTGTTTTATAGGACAGATCGCCACTTTTGTACATGAGAGATAATCGTTATTTTAAGCTAGCCTCTAAATATTCTTTTACTGAGTAGAAACATTTTTGGTTTCTTTAAGTAAACTAAGGGGGTACCCTAAGCTCCCGAGCTCGCTTCGCTCGCTCTAGGACTGGTCTGGTGTTGGAACAAGGCTTCCTCTCTGTGAGAGCTAGTGGTTTATAGTCCACCATGCGGACTCAGTGTAGGTAAGTGTCGTGTTACATGGCTTTTTTTCCAGGGACCAAACCAAGTCATGGGTGCCAGACGACCCCGTATATGGCACCCTTGGTCCCCTTGTGACGGGTCAAGGTCAATGGCCCCGCTACCTACCATTTTCGACCGTAGGGGATAGGGAGAGCGGCCAACGCTATATCAACACTCTTTCTCCCCTGCTGCGGCCCCACCACATCCGCCATCAGACGGTGGCGACCCCGTCCAGGCCGCGGAAGATAGGGAGAGCGGCGCACCGCAATACCGGCACTCCTCTCCCGCCGCGGCCTCCAACCCTCAGCCGCGATATCGTATGTGTGTGGGAGGCCCCATACGACATCACGGCCCATCTCAGTTGCGATGTCGCCCAAGCGGCACCGCAACCTACATGTTGGCCGCAACGTCGTCAACTTATCGGCAAAAGCTCTGACGAGCGACCCTCCTCGGGGTTCTCTTCGCTTCACCGTGGGTGACCAAGACACGGTTACTGAGCCTGCCAGCCTCGACAATTCGGCAACCCACAGGGGGGGATCTACACTAATATTATAAAGGAGAAAGATTTGATTGTTTTGTAAGTTTGTTTGTATTGGATAAACTCAAAAACCACATAGCGGATTTTAAAATTGTTTCACCTATGGAAAGCTACATTATTCCAGAGTGACATTGGCTATTTTTTTTATCCCGAAAACGGGTCCTTTGGGGGTTGGGCCACGTTGCCAAGGTTCGCGGCTCCTGTAAAAAGCTTTTGTGGAATGTTTTACTAAGATTGTTTGTAAAACAAATGATTGATTTCTTATATCCAGTTCTACTAAAATTGCTTCATAGCATCCTATTCATCTGCATCGTGTCGGTTCCAACCGCCTTTGTTAGATCGTCAGCAATTGGGAATACTTATTACTTTTGCATGCCGCGGTAAAGATATCTAATTAATAGTTAAATAGTAGCACAATTGACTGAGAACCTTTGTATAATTGGTATCTTCTTTTTGCAAGGCTCTTTTTAATAAACCCCTTTGTGATTCAAAGTTACCTATAAATCATTGTTAATAACTACCTTACTTTCAGAAGCCACATAAAATTGTCACCAGCAATCAATTTCATGTGTCTTTGTGAGTGACCCTTTGTTGACCGGGCTGTTCTGCTCACCCTCTGTGACGAAGATAATAGCGTGGTGATATCGAGACATAGTATAGGCATAGTTCTCAAGTAGGGAGTTGCCGATAAAATTGCAGTTTTATATAGTGATTATTTTGCGATGTTAAGATAGAGTTTCTTCTCGACAACTAAGGAGATGGTGGATTAGAACATGGGGGTTTAAATATGTGAGCTTTGACAATCACTTTCTGATCAGTTAAATCCATTGTAGGTAACTTTTTTCGTTCTTAGTTTGATTCTAAAATAACTGATACAGGACTGATCTGCCACTTGTCAGTAATTAAGACGTTGCTATATACCCAGAACCAATAACATAAAGTCGTCACGATTTAAGAAGTCCGTTGACGTTTCTCATTTTACATGCCGCGATAACTTTCTACGTAAGAAATTGAAAAATCAAATTCATAATTCAAATTAATTACTTTGTTACCCATACACTATGATCATCATAAAATAAAAAGCGCATCAAGTTTAATTATCACAAAGTATTTTTATAGCTGTCAAAACGGACCTTTTATCTTTTGACAACTTTTAGTAGTTAGAGATCCTTTCGCCATCGTGGTAGTTAAAGCCTGTAAGAGTCAGTACTTTAGCGTTGTTACCCGACTGCCGAAGGAGGGTAATGTGTTTATCAGTCTATGTATGTATGTTAGTTTCTAGAGACCAAACGCGTTGGCCGATTTTGATGATTCTTATGTCAATCGTGTGAGTGACAGTGAACAGCAAAAAGTGTCACCGGCTGCATTAAGATTGGATAATAGAAAAATGGCGGATTTTGGGCGCCATATTGTGGGGAATATCAAAGTAAAGGGTTTTAAGAGGTGATTTCAAAAATATATAACACTTATATGTTTAAATGAACCTAATTCCTAAAAAAAGAACTAAAAAGTTGTAAATAAAAAAAAGTTCTTACAAAAAATCTAAAAACCCGACTGCTTAAAAAGCGAACTAAAAAGACGTAAACAGCTGTGCAGTCGGAGGATACATACATCTGGTTTTGGTCAGCCAGATCGTGAATATGTATCCTCAGACTGCACAGCATGATTTCCATCTTGTTTACGTCTTTTTAGTTCGCTTTTTAAGCAGTCGGGTTTTTAGATTTTTTTAAATTAACTTTTTTTTTCCTTAGTGATTATGGCATGAGGATGTTCCCGTGAAAGCAGCTGTTTGATCAATTTTTTTGTAGAATAGCTGTGCTCGCGGCTTCGCTCTCGTCTAGGCATGGGTCCGTTATATCAAAACGTCATAAATATCGGATATGTGTTAGATATTATATCATATCGATATCTATATCAACATAACCGATATCACAAAAACTGTATCGAATCAAAAGCTATACTTGCGTGCGAGAACGAATAAGTCAAAACTTAAATTTGTAACGTTAGCCTAGTAAAGCATGAAAGGGAAATCGCCGTAAATACAAGTAGCTAAACTGATAAATAGCTGCACCGTTTTACTGAATTACTGTAAACGTGTAAGTTTGCGTTTGCTTTCGTTTGCGTTCGTTGTAAGTTCATCTAAATATCTTGTTAACGTTTGCAAACTGTACTACTGATATCGATATCTGAAATCCGTTTCCGATACCGATACGAACAAAAACTAAGTAATACTTCAAGTTACGGACAATTTTTATATGTAAATGTTATATACATTGGTTTCGTATATTCTACGTGATGAGTGCACAACTAAACAAGCAAAAATGCTGGAAATGGGTGTTTTTTTTGGCAATATTTGCGATGTACAAAAACTGTATTGATGATGATATTGATACGCTTGAACACTATCTCACATGATGGTAAGCGATGACGTGGTCAACAGTGGATCACGCTTGCCTAGAAGTAATCTACTCTTGACTTAGTACTTACAATAAAGGCTTGGCTTCTTGAAACTACTAATATCTATCATCATTTTCTTGTCCTTACCCCAATTTATTTGGATCGACACAACATATTTTCATTTACACGCATTCTGTATTAGTGTTTAGCTTACGAATCATCCCTTTTCTCACACACACAATCTCCCAACCAGATTATAAATAATTTCTTTGGTGTTCGTCTACTCTTAACCTACCTACCCTACCTACCTGCCAATTTTTTTTCTAAGATCATTCTTCCGCGGAGAACCTCAACACCGCCATTAAGAAAATGATGTCTAATGCACAGCGCCATAAAGCCACAAGCATACCTACCTCAAACAATCAGACTTATTTGAAATATCGCAATTTTCTCGCTATTCATAGTGTCGTCATGAACTTCATAAATTACATAAGTTACTGCATTCAACTGCATAGAATGAAGTGTGCATTAATTACTTTATAGGCAACTTCCAACACCATTTGAAACATGCAAATAATGTGAGACACAGACATTTCTAATTTAATCTTAGGCAGCATAAATAATGGGCTGCCTCGTTGGACTACTGATCATAAGAGCTACTAGCTCAGCATGAGATTCTGGATTCGATGCTCGGGTCGAGCAAAGCGTTGTTGGGTTTTCCTATATGGAATTTCTCAGTATCAGCCCGGCGTCTGAATTTGTGCCCGGTTGTTGTGACTACTGATCATAAGAGCTACTAGCTCAGCATGAGATTCTGGATTCGATGCTCGGGTCGAGCAAAGCGTTGTTGGGTTTTCCTATATGGAATTTCTCAGTATCAGCCCGGCGTCTGAATTTGTGCCCGGTTGTTGTGACTACTGATCATAAGAGCTACTAGCTCAGCATGAGATTCTGGATTCGATGCTCGGGTCGAGCAAAGCGTTGTTGGGTTTTCCTATATGGAATTTCTCAGTATCAGCCCGGCGTCTGAATTTGTGGCCGGTTGTTGTTTTCTTTGCTTTTTTTAAAATTTTACGATAGGCTCGCGTTTGACCACTATCTCGCCTGATGGTAAGCGATGATGTGGTCGACGGTGAAGCGCGCTTGCCTAGAAGTAAAGTAGTAGTCTAGAAATAAATAGCGAAAAGTTTATCAAAATTTATTTGATATACTTTTATAAACTAACTGATAATTATTTTACCTCTTGTAATATTATGTTCGACCAGGCGTGGATACAGGGGGGGTGCAACGGGGGCAATTGCACCCCTGGTCCTCGATCAAACTACCAGTATGAATGGTCAACAGAAAATTTATCGCCGATGTACGGCGCTAAAATTTTCGAGCTCGCTATGCTCGCTCTCGCAACTGAAGTTGTCTACATCGTAATACTTTTGAAAAATGCCAAAACCTGAGCTATATCTATCAATTAAGTCCAAATATGTTCGATGTTAGGACTTAATTAACCACAATAGTTTTCAAGTTTACATTCCATCAAAAATCCTGGAAAACAAATCCAAGGAGATTATTAATACGATCCTAAAATCAGTAACATCCTTTTTTTTTATTAAACCTCTCTTGAGAGAGCCATTTGCCTCCCCCTTACCTGAGCGGAATTCTGGATCCGCGCCTGTGTTCGGCTACAATATAGGTATAATATAAGTTCAAAGTAACTGTTCCATTTATCTTACTTATGTATGAGTGATGAAGTATTAAAGTTGTAGGGTAAATAAATAAACCAATAATTTGTCCCGTCACTCAATCAACAAAACCATCCTTCTTTGAGATAATATTAAAATCAATCATCTTTGAACCATTCTGTCATCAGAATTAACAGACCAATTGGAAGATAAACATGACATTTAGTCACCATCATAATAAACATGACCCAAATCTTATCGTTTGTTGACAATCCCATCATGTTTGGACGAGCCGTGGGAATCGCTGATAAAAGTGTGCCACACACATTATTAAAAGACGTTGATAAGGGTAATTTTAATAGAGGTACTCCTTATCTTTTCGAAGTCCGTTAAAACAGAGATATAAAGAAATAAAACACACTAGGTGATGCACTACCAAACTCGATTTTTTGCCGAAGCCGAGTTCCATACGCTCGAATACGTTAAACAAATTAATAGCGTTCTAGAAGTTAGGAACTAATTAATATGAGCTAAAAAACTTTTAAGCCATAAACCGATAGTCAGCAAAAAAGTCTTAATAGGCCAAGCCCTAAAATCTGCCTTAACTAGACTAAACATTAATAAAACAGAATGTCAACTTCAAACAAAACTGGTTTCTTTGACTAAAATTATGAGTAAATGTGTGAATAATATTAAGTCATAAATATTATAACAAAAGGCTTAGTTTTTATTGTAATAAATCATTTTAGTCTGCTCACGAAATAATAGGATTATTTTAAAGCGGATTTGCTTGCTAAGTTCTTGTTGAATGTGTTTGTGAAGAACGTTTTTGCAATGTGGGTTGCACATGGCTATGTATAAGTTTTTAATAGGTATAGGTAGTTTTTGTCCTGAAATCTGGTGAACACCTGATGATACCCCCACACAAGTATAAACACATCACATCACATTGAATTGTACAATAGGATAGTTTACTGAAAATTTGTTTTTTGTCCGTCAGGTAGATTAATAAAAAATATTTATCACGTAAACATAAAGTGACGACGATATAATTCGTTGAAATATCGTTAAATGTGACGCCGCTAGTACACTTTATACTGCCATAGTGACGTCACAAGCCCCCACGCCTGAACTTTGATGCGCTTTAACTTTGTAAATTTTTATTGATTTGGTAAAGCAAAAAATACGTGTCCAATATTATTTGATAATCTCACTGACAGACTAATTAGAATTATAATTTCTCTACCCAGGCAACATCCGTATTATTTTGCCAACCACTTTTTCTACTTGTCTTCGTTATCATTTCGGCTCAAAGCTCCACTGCTAGACGTAGACCTTCCACAAGCATCGCTATATTGACAAGTCCTATGCTTCTCGCATTCACCATATTGCCGTGGCATTCGCCGTTCATCAGTGCACCTTGTGCGAGGCCTTTCAACTTTAAAGCTTCAGCCCTTTATACGTAGTAGTTAAACTGATATCTTATTGCACTATTCACAAACAACAAACTCATAGCAAGTCCATACACTATCTTACCAACCCATTCCCTCGCTGATATTTATAATTTAACGGGAAAAAATAACTAGTTGATATAGGTACTCAATATGTCCTGGCATAAGATAAATAAATCAATATTAATTCTTAAATGTCTTTGATAACAAACATATTATCGGTAACACATTTGGTTTTTAGCAAAACGATATGTAGTTTGCAATAGTAGATGGTGATTATAAAAACATATTATTAAATAACTAGCTGTCCCACGCGGCTTCGCTCCCGTCAACTGGCTACCTACATGAATGTGGCGTAACTCTAATCGCTAACGCAGCGCACGCAACGGAAAAAAGGATTTTTTTTCACGTTTTTGCAACATTTTTCCTTTATGCTCCGCTCCTATTGGTCGTAGCGTGATCTTATATGGCCTATAACCTTCCCCGATAAATGGACTATCCAACACAATAGGAATTTTTCAATCCCATGCAGTAGTTCCTGAGATTAGCGGGTTCAAATAAACAAACAAACAAACTCTGTAGCTTTATAATATTAGTATAGATATACTAAGACTAGCACTTTGCCAGCGACTTCGTCCGTGTAGATCACTTATATTTGCGATTTTCCTCCCAAATATCCATCCGTGTCTCATATTTTTTTACCGAAAATCCCAATCCTAACCTCAAATGAAAATTCGCTTATTTTAAAATAAAAAAATATCGAACATTCAAATTTCCAAAACACATTTATTGGTCATTGGAGGAGATCTAGTTGAAAAAGAGAGGGGCAGAATTTCCAAAACACATTTATTGGTCAATGGAGGAAATCTAATTGAAAATGAGAGGGGTATAATTTCCAAAACACATTTATTGGTCAATGGAGGAGATCTAGTTGAAAAAGAGAGGGGCAGAATTTCCAAAACACATTTATTGGTCAGGAGATCTAGTTGAAAAAGAGAGGGGTAGAATTTCCAAAACACATTTATTGGTCAATGGAGGAAATCTAATTGAAAATGAGAGGGGTATAATTTCCAAAACACATTTATTGGTCAATGGAGGAGATCTAGTTGAAAAAGAGAGGGGTAGAATTTCCAAAACACATTTATTGGTCATTGGAGGAGATCTAGTTGAAAAAGAGGGGGGTAGAATTTCCAAAACACATTTATTGGTCAATGGAGTAATGTAATATAAGTAATGGATTTATTGGTAATTGAAAATGAGAGGGGTATAATTTCCAAAACACATTTATTGGTCAATGGAAGAGATCTAGTTGAAAAAGAGAGGGGTAGAATTACCAAAACACATTTATGATAGAGCATGCCTATGTCGACGGATGGCCGATGGGTTATCCAGCAGTAGACGTCTTTCGGCTGGAATGATGCCTATGACAACACAGGAGAGGAACGTACCCTCCACGTTTCCTGCTTCATTGATTTAGGCTCTGCCTTTAAGATTAAGTCTCTCAGATTATTTCTCTTTGTCAGTAGATAAAGATACATAAGTAAATTTATCAACCCGTATATAGTTAATCCGTTCGTACGTTAGTGAAACTATTCGTTTATAAGAATCTGCAAAGTCATCTTCTGCAGCACTTCGCCTCTACTCTATAATAGAGTTTTTATAATAAGTACCTTACTCTGGTCAAAGATTATAAGATAATGTTTGCAGTTTTATAGATAGTCTATTTGAATTGACAAAAGGGGGCATTTATTATAGATACAATGTACAAAGTGAATAAATTTTTTTTTACAAAAAAATACTATCGAATTCCAAATAAGAAAACTGGATAGTGAAAAAACTTTTTGGACACCGACTTCAAAATATAAACTTATTTTTCACTTTGTAGTTTTCTTATTTGGAAGTCGGTAGTATCTTTTTGTAAAAAAGATTTTTTATTTTTCACTTTTTATTTGTACCAACCGAAAAGGCAAGTTGTTTAGTAAGTTTCTTAAAACGCCAGAATAGACTACCTCATGAAACTTGAACATAACCGGTCAAATGAGAGATCTGCGTACCCCTTAAGAGCGTACTGGGGTAATGTTATGTCATGAAATGGTATAGACAATAAACAAACATGCGATTGCAGCAGTCCCGAGAGATTTGCCGTTATTTATTGAAGATTTCTGTTGTATATCTTCGAAGTTCTTCATCAGATCTTCACTAAATTAAAATGGAACCAATTTCGGAACATACTCTTTCAAACTTTTAAAATCGGTCCATAATTGACGGAGATATGGGTGAAAATACAAAAAAAAAACAAACTCGAAGTCGAACATAGAACCTCCTCCTTTTTCGAAAGTCGGTTAATAAAATACGTAATTAACTACAAACATACATATATACTTAAATCAAATACTACTAATTTGAATTTGGTGTAAACCTTTTGTTCTCTTCCAATGTGATCATCATCATCAGCCTAATAATGTTCTCACTGCTGGGACATAGGCCTTCTCTCTGGGAGAGAGCCGTAATCTACCACGCAGGCCCAGTGCGCGTTGGTGCCAGTCACTTGTCTTCGAATTTTTGGTTCAAGGACATGCCGGTTTCCTCACGATGTTTTCCTTCATAGTTCTCAAAGGGATCTTTAAACAGATCTAAGCATTACCATTGTATTTTTTTTACTTTGTGACTCCATCCCATTGCTTGGCAAAGGGCTCTCCTACATACTTCAAGATATCCTTTTTTATAGCTATGTTCAGCCCTTGCGGTAGATTGCACTAGGTCGTCCGGCTTTTGTCCATCTTCAGGCACCCACTGTGTGCAGACTAGTGACTTGCTTGTTTAACTATTTACACTTAAAGCTATTACTACAAGAACATTGCTCTTAGGCATAATAACGCATTAAATAAACCATTCTCAAACGTCATCTACTCTATACCAAATCGACAACTTTTTGTCGTATCAAAAATACGATTCAGCAATTTTTTGCCGACTTCATTAGTCATTGTGGCCCCCATAATTATTGTGCGTCTATGATTTATATCATTCTTACATTGTTGCTGCGATTCTAAACATCATTTTAATCTAAAGACACGATTTTATAACTTTTATCGGATTTTTGTTGGGTTCCGTGGCAAAATAATATAACGCTTGAAATTTAAGATAAGCGATGATGTGGTCGACGGTGAAGCACGCTTGTCTAGAAGAAACCTATTCACTCTTGACTTAAAGACCTATTTAGAAGATTGTAGCTATCGGGCAACACAAACTCCGGCACGGATTTCTTCTCCTTAGCTATACACATAATAAAAGTGTTCTCAAAACGTTTAGTGTGTATGGGTGGGATGTCCACCATGTATCGGTAGCGCATCTCCGTACAGTGATGTGGTAGTCCGATGATGAAACGGGCTAGGTGGAATTAGATCATGCAATTCCATCGCACACTCCCCGAAATGTAACCGATAAAAAATCGACAAACTAGCAACTACTATAGGTAATTTTGATACAAGAGTTTAAATAAATAAATAAAACGTTTATTTTGGACCAAACACATTTAAATGTGGGTACATTTAAATGTGTTTGGTCCCAAACTGCGTAACAGAAATCTTGATCTAAATATTACTAATAATAATAATACTAAGAAGTGAAGTGGAAGTGTGCAGCGCATGAGATGGACACAATCTATCAATGAAAATGTCATGCGCGCATACTTTGGGGCTACAGAGGGAGGAAACAACCTGACCGCGTACCGTGTCCGGATGCTCTCTTTGTTTCAGGTGCTTGAGCCAGCCGTCAACGTTTCGGCCCAACGACTCTCGGATCAGGTGCGGGTCATCCAGCGTAATCGTATGTTGGATGATACTGTACTTGATCGCCTCCGAACGGAAATGGGTGACCGTGTCACTGCTCCATCGTCGCAGGCTGTGGTGCCACCACAGCCCAACCATACTCCCATCCACGCTGACGAGGCGAGTAGTGACATGGTTACAAACGTAAGTACCCAGTGCAATGATGAATTGAGGAGTGCTTTGGAGTGTGCTATTCGGGAATATCGCTACATGCCACCCGAACTTAGGCCACGATTACCTCGTTTGCCCATGCATAACAAAAATAGGGCGCTGGTGGCTGTTCTGGATTCGCAGTTGTCAAACTATTTTGATGACTGCGAAGACCTCACTGATACACATTCGATCATGTACTGCGCGGCTGTAGCGGCATGTCGTGTAGCTCACGTCAAATTTGCAGATGACAGAGCTACACGACAGAAACCAGCCGTACCGGCTTGGCAGTGCAGGATCGAACGTCGTATTGGTAGGGCCAGAGCACTCATCGGCAAACTAATTTGCTTCAGGGAGGGCAATAATCGCCCAAGAGTGATGCGCTTTGTGAGACGGGCGTTTTCGGGGACCGATGTCAGCCCCGAAGACTATATATCCCATGTCACAGAGCGCATCGACTTCCTGAAGCAAAAAGTGTATGCATGGGCAAATCGGATTCGTAGGTATAGGCGGCGAGTGGAGCGATACACCCAGAATCGCACATTCCAAAGAAATGAAAGGTGGGTTTACCGGGCTTGGGAGCGACCCGACCAAGGTGTGACTGATACGCGCCTGCCGGAAGATGATGCCATGTTCACATTTTGGCGCAGCATCTGGTCGGTGCCTGTCAGTCACACCGAAGGTGATTGGACTCGGGATGTAGAGCGAGCGTGTGATCCAATACAAGAAATGGGGGCTATCACGATCAGCCCCCAAGATGTAGCCCGTGCAGTCCGTCCGTTGCCGAACTGGAAATCTCCAGGGCCGGACGGGCTGCACAACTTCTGGATAAAATGGCTGCAAAGGTCGCACGCTCGTTTGGCATCTCAGTACCAGGCAGCCTTAGAGTCTGGTTCGCTACCCAAGTTTCTTACAACAGGAATTACCCACCTGCTCCACAAATCTGGTAGCACCGCGGAACCCAAAAATTATAGACCTATTACATGTTTACCGACGGTCTATAAGGTTCTTACATCCATTTTGAGAGATAAAATTAATAAACACGTCGATAATAACTCGATCATGTCGGCCTCTCAGAATGGATGTAGGAACGGGTCCCGCGGTACTAAGGAGCTACTCCTCATAGATATGGCCATTAGCCAACAGGTTCGGCGTTCCCGAAAGGATCTGTCGACATGTTGGATAGATTATAAGAAGGCCTATGACTCGGTGCCTCATACATGGCTCATGAGGGTGCTAGAATTGTATAAAATAGATACAACTCTACGCACCTTCTTGATGTCGTGTATGGGACAATGGAGCACAGTCCTTCGCTATCCAGGATGTCGAAATATCCAGAGGAATAGCGAACCTGTAAGGATCGAGCGAGGTATATTCCAGGGCGATAGTTTGAGTCCTCTTTGGTTTTGTCTAGCCCTGAATCCTCTAAGCATGCTTTTGGAGAATTCAGGGCTGGGCTATCGGTTGAAGAGAGGTAGTCAGGTTATATCTCACCTCCTTTACATGGATGACCTGAAGCTATTTGCCCCCAACAATCTTCAACTGATGGAGCTACTAAAAGTAACTGAAACTTTTAGTAGCGCCATCAGGATGGAGTTTGGTGTGGACAAATGTGCGGTCATGCATGTAAAGCGAGGGGAGATTGTGGAATCCGTAGGAGTTCAACTCACGGGTTCCATAAACCTGAGATCCCTCTCTCCAAACGAAACCTATAAGTATTTGGGTATGTCGGAAGCGTTAGGTATCAGCACTACTGACATGAAGCAATCGTTGAGGGAGCGCTTCTTTGGCCGCCTGAAGAAGGTATTCAATAGCCTTCTTTCGGGCGGAAACAAGGTGCGCGCCTTCAACGGTTGGGTCATGCCGGTATTGATGTACTCTTTCGGCATACTCAAATGGACTCAAACGGAACTTGACGCCCTGGATAGGCGGGTCCGCTCACTGCTGACTGCATATCGAATGCATCACCCACGATCATCGGTCATGAGATTGTATATCCCGCGGAAGTGTGGAGGCCGTGGCTTTTTAAATGCCAAAAACCTCCACAACCGCGAGATATGCAATCTCAGGGAATACTTTCTAAACACCGACGTGGGTATGCATCGAGATGTAGTGGCTGTGGACAAGGGACTCACCCCGCTCTCCTTGGCGAATGAGAACTGGCGCAAGCCTGTAGTGCTTGATACTAAAGACCGCAGGGAAGTATGGCAGAGTAAGGAGCTTCACGGACGCTTTTTCCGGGCCCTACATGGGCCCGATGTAGATCAATCAGCGTCCGTAGCCTGGCTGCGTTTCGGTGACCTCTTTGGGGAAACCGAAGGTTTTGTCTGTGCAATTATGGACGAAGTTATCATGACGAATAACTACCGGAGATTTATTGTGAAGGATGGCACGGTTGACATCTGTCGGGCATGTCACCGCCCGGGTGAATCGATCCGCCACATTATCTCTGGTTGTTCTCGTCTAGCTAACGAAGAGTACTTGCATAGGCACAACCTTGTAGCCAGGATTATCCATCAGCAACTTGCTCTGAAATACACTCTTGTGGCATCGGAGGTACCGTACTACAGGTATGTGCCCGACCCAGTTCTCGATAATGGCAGTATCACATTGTACTGGGATCGGTCCATCATCACTGACAGGACTATTGTAGCCAATAAGCCTGATATTGTGGTGGTGGACCGAATCGAGAGGCGTGCAATGATTGTTGATATTACCGTCCCGCATGACGGGAACCTCGTGAAAGCTGAGAAAGATAAGCAAATCAAGTATCTTGACTTGGCTCGCGAGGTTGTCGACATGTGGGATGTGGACACAGCGATCATTGTACCGATAGTCGTGTCGGCCAATGGCTTAATAGCCACGAGCCTCGACCAACACCTTAGGAGGCTCTCGTTAGGCGGCTGGGTCAAGGGCCTGATCCAGAAAGCAGTACTGCTGGACACGGCTCGTATTGTTAGGAGGTTCCTTTCTCTGGAGCCCTGACCGCCGGTAGCTTGGACCCTGTTCCCGATACCGGTGGGCCTCTATTTTTTATATTTTTAAATGTTTTTGTTTTAATTTATTTTATAAAAATATTTAAAAATGTAATTTATAAGACATGTAATTGATAAAGGACATAATACTAATAATTCATTCATTTTCAGTTAATTTCACCTATTGCATTGAAAATCACACAAATCTAATAAATACAAATAAAATATTAAATTAGATCATTCAAGCACAATATCAATACAAAAAACAATCATCAAATAAAATAAAATCATTAATATCAGATAAAAGAAAATCACTTAAATAAAAACAAACAATAATAACTAATCTTGGATGATAGGAACTTGAAATGTAATTTGAAATAATATATAGTTTACGAGATTTGAGATACATTCTCATCTACGGAACCCTACACTATGCATGGGCTAACATACTCTCGGCCGTTTTTTTTTGCAAATCGTAGGTAGGTGTTAGCGTTATTAAATTATCGTCCGAAGGTTACGTAGTCAAGTTTCTAAGTTATTAGCCTAGCCTTCCGGGACGTAAACATAATTGTTTTAGCACTTTTTTATGTTAATTATCTTATTTTTTTAGTGGTTACATATGTTGAGCATGTGGTGTAAAAACTTTGCCTGTATTTTAAATGATTTTTGGTGTAATTAGGAAAGAAATGTTTTTATTTCAAAATAATGTTTTGGAACGCCCCAACTCAAACCAACGCGAAAGCTGGTTCGAGGCGAAAATATAGTCTGTAAAGTTGTGGTAAGTCCAAGAAAGGAATTCAAAGTTAAAAAAAAATGATCTGTGCTTTGTTAGCAATAATTTGTCAGATGTTTTTAAGTAGGGATGTTTTTTATTATGAAAATGAGATAGAAATGCTTTACTTTAAAAGGAAGAAACGTAAGATTTTCATTCCAGCAATTAGCATTTTGTTTAATTGCTAGCGACAAGCGACAATGGCTGTGTCATCATCGTGGGCATCTATGCAGTAAAAAGAATGGAACAATGTTACATTTAACCTCAAAATAAGTACACATAACCCACATACATAATTACCTACACACTGGCATACAACAAAAGTATCTTTAGAAATCTAGGACTCATTTACATGATAACCAAAATAGACTAAACCGGCACTCCGGCATGAGTATCTAAACTAGTCCCATTTAGGGCCGATTTCACCAATTATATTAAACGCGATTAGTTCAACTAAACTCAGTTTACGCAAATACAGCGTTCTGATTGGTTGACACCGCTGTGAAACTACCAATCAGAACGCTGTATTTGCGTAAACTGAGTTTAGTTGAACTAATCGCGTTTATTGGTGAAATCGGCCCTTAGTCAAAAAGAGCATATAACATTATGATCACGCCAGTAGTCTGCCGGAGGAGGGTGGAGTTTATTGCGCAGTCATTTCATAGTTATTGCAGCCAATACAACATCAACAACCTTATTGTAAAAAGAATAAGGATCATTGTGATTTGGACGGTGATGCAAAATAAGAGCTGGATTGTAAAACCATAATTGGCCAGTGATATCCTAAGTTCCTTCATTATCATCATTATCAACAGCCTTTTAATTCTGCCTGCTGGGACACAGGCCTCCTAAGCATATATTTATATTGTATGTCGTTTTGTGACAATTAAACAATTTTTCTTTTCTTCTTTTCTTCTCTGTTAGAGGGAATGGGCCCTAATCCACCATGAGGTGTGGAATACAGTTTGGTGGATGTCACATGTTTTCGAATTTTTGGTTCTAGGACATGCCGGTTTCCTCACGATGTTGTGTTCCGTACTAATTTTAAATACACGAAGCAAATTACGAATTGTCCGCTCCATTTTGTAATTCATAGAGCTGTTTGTTCTCTGAAGTAATGTTACAAATGTAGGCTTCAAAAGTTTTACTCTCTAGGTTTCTTACGACCTAGATTCCTAGATAAAAGTGGTCCAGTATTTGTCTTTCGGATCGCAAGAAATTGAGAAGTTGCAACCCAGTTAAGGCATAAAAGAGCATAGCAAGAAACGTATCAGGAATGCATACTTTTGATTTAAAATTTAAGAAACCTCCGACACATTTTTATTTCATGCTTTTTAAACTAAATAATTTATCTAGTAGAAGACTTGATCGACAATCTATCGAACACGTAATTAAGACACGATATCTTGCGAAAATCCCACCATTCAAACAGTAAAACGCCCATAATTTTTGAACGGCTGAACCAATTTTCATCAAACATAGCTAAGATAAAAATTTCCTTAAAAAACTAAATCCAAATCGGTTCATGCGTTTAGGAGCTATGATGCCACAGACAGATACACAAAATCAAAAACACACAGGACGTGTGTATGTCAAACTTATATCAGTCCTCTTTTTCCGTCGGGGGGTTTAAAATAAAGCTTTCAAAAGCTTGCAATGATATGTTCAGAACTATGATAAGTTTAAGGGTTTCCTTTTGATATACCTACTTCAGGAAAGAGAAAAAAAATAACTAAAAATGATAAAATACAATTATGACACAATGGAAAATTTTTCCTTGGTCAGACTATAGGCATTGCCGTAAAATGTGGTCTTGAAGCCAGTCTTTTGGGCGCAATACCAGTGGACAGCGATGCGGAGAAATTTTTCGACACCATAATATTTTGGTCTAGTTTATTTTTAGGCTTAGTTAATAGATTTTATGGAAACCGTTAAAAGTATTTAAACAAGAGAAAAGGCAGCTTTAAACTAGAAATAAAACTAACTAAATAAACGGACACTCGGGACACTAGATATAAATCAGACATTCGTTTTCTATCGTACATTATTTCATTTCTTCGCAACTATCTAGCAGAATGATAAATAACATCCAGTCCGAATGCGGCTAATTTCTGCACGACATTTGTTATGTACCTTTGTGATAGTGATGTCATTCCGTTGTTACAATGATGTAGAGTAGAAAATCTGGATATGATCAAGAAACTAACGAAATAGATTGTTCCTTGATACGTAGGTAAATAGATTGGAAATAATTTAGAAATATGTCATCGTATGTTTCTTGATAGATCTCCTCAAAGTTCAAATTCTAATTTCGTTTTCGTTACATTGCAATTAGGTCACCACGATCTATTTTTGTGTACCAAAAAAAATTTGTTCGTCAGTTAAAATTGGTTGTGACGGGCAAACATAATTATATCGGATTGATTCCGAAAATCCTTTATTCGCAATTTTTGCAAACAACCAATCGATGAGTTTTTGAAAAACTCCACTCCCATGGATCCATTCGCATTTTGTTTTTCACTAGCTTCTACCCACGGCTTCGCCCGCTTATTAAGTGTTATCATCCCAAGGGAGAGATGCTATGTCCTTCCCAGGGTCTCAAACTATCATCATGCCAAATTTCATCAGTTCAGTAGATCCAGAGATTACCGCCTACAGCCTCACAAACTTTAACTCTTTACAATATTATTATTAGTATAGATGATTCCGGGAAATGTTTCATATGCTATGCATTCTGCAGATAAGCTTCGTTTTGATCAAATATTTCTTTTATTAGTAAATTATAGAATTATCTACGAGTATGTTTTCAGGTATAGAAGACATGATGCGCCAACCCAAGTAAAAGGAGATAAGGGGAGGAGGATGATTTACAAACTCAACCTTACACGCCACATCCATTCACTTCACATCCATGTTCCAGTTCCGGTCAGTTGAAATTCAAACATCGAATAGCGATGATTTACCGGCGTACGAGACAATCATCGACGAACCGGTCACGAGCGTCGTGGGAGATCTTCTCGTCTAGTATTGATTTTTGTAAATTTTGGCACAATAAATTAATTTGTTAAGTACCTGTTTTTACTTTACTCCAGTGGGTTCATTCAATCAATCTGCTTAACCATCACCCGACTATGTGATCTCCAGTCTAACTGGATGAAGCTGAACACCAGTGTTTTACATGGAGCGACTGTCTATCTGATCTTCACAAACCAAATGACATCTTGACAAGATTAGAACTATCAGTAGCGACTGTCATATGTTTATAGATGACAGCCGGGTCCAACATCTTAACGTGTTTTCTGGAGTCAGCATATTACGTAATGGTTGGTCACCCATCCACGGATTGACCTCGGCAAGCGTTGCTTAACCTTGAAGATTGAAACGTGCGGCTTTTATTATTTAGCCATTAGGTTGTTGTGTTCATTTATACTAATTAACAGAAATAAATATCATTTATCATTTACCGGCGACGATCATCGCCGGACAGGTCACGAGCAACGTGGGAGATCTCCTCGTCTAGAACAGATATCTAAGCTCCAGGTTTTAATTATTATCATTTGTCGAATGATCACGAACTTATTGTTGTAGAAGCTTGATCGGTAATTGTTTTTTAAGTGGTTTAATCGTTTTGCAAGTTGGAGTTCATGATATAAGTAGTTATAATTTTAGCAGAAAGTCATGGCCCTTTTTGAAACCCTTTCCACTGTTTAGCTGCGTTTCTGAGCTCATGCATGGAGAGTATGAGCGATGTGAGAGACTCAGGACATGTTTTAGTTTTCAGAAATCACGTTATAAAATTCTGTTAAAAATTGGAAAATGGAGAAAATCTTTATCAAAAAAACTGGCCATGTGCGTGTAGAACTTCGCACATTTAGAGTTCCGTAAAATCAAGTTGGCTGTGATAGGAAAACTGAGGTAATTTCAAAGAAAAAAAGTGATTTATCAATATATTGGTATTTGTTAGTAAAATATACGTAATAAACATTATCACCAAATTTCAGATTCATAGGTCAATGGACATTTAAAAATATTCTTCGGAATAAAATGTTGTAAAAAAGGTTGAATTTGTGGCTTCTCATTCCTTTGTTTTACAATGTTTTGAAAACAAAAACAGTATTTATCTACTCATCGAACTGTAAATGACGAATGGACCCCGCTCGACGGGGTACGTCAAAGTTTTTGCCCCGCCCACCTTTTGCTGTATTAAAAGTATTAAAAACATTTAAAAGTATTTTTTGACAATTTGTATGGCTTCGGTTCAACAAGATGCATATACTGTGAAAATTTAAAGACTGTAGCTCCAACCGTTTGGCTGTAAAACCTAGCAGACGACAGGCAGACGACAGGCAGACGGACAGACAGACGGGTGTCCGTCTGCCTGTCGGTTTGGACCCTTCAGGTTCGGAACCCTAAAAACTATCTCATGGTTCTCACGACTTTTAAAGGAACTTTGTTTGAATTCTGTTTGTGTTTTGGCATAGCTTTCGGTGTGGCTCCTCATAAAGAGAAAGAGAGAGAGACTACAAAGCTTTGAGCTTATGTAATATGAATTGAAGAAATAAATGACGCGATTGTTTGAAGCAATACACAAAATAAATGACATTTATCAAAACGACAAGCACCATGAATGCATTGACAACCATTAACTAAGAATTACTATATCTTATTAAACAAACAAACAATATTTCCTTAATTAGTTTAAAAATCTTATACCGTTTCATAAAACATCAATATAAATACATTACATTCAATTAATTATTCCAATCCTACCAGCTAAACAAAGATATACTGCAAGCACAGGTTACTAGAAGTGCCTTGTACAAGTCCTACAGGTTTCTGAGCGTGGGTGGAGCGTAGGATTGACGTTTAGCCACTAATGACTGCAAATATTGACAGACACTTCATTTTATTTATCCATCTATGTCTACCAGTAACAGGTTAGTTACTGGGAAAATGAGAGGCGATAATGTTTTGAAAGTAACGAGATGTTATGTTTAAGGTTAGGGCTGACGGGAGTGAAGGTAATTGAAACATAAGAAGGGTTTTTCTTACAACTTATGCATTATATTATCTACTAGCTGTGCCCGCGGCTTCGCTCCCGTCAACTGCCTTCCCCACTGATCTACACTATCCTAACCTACTTGCTTACTTACCTACTCTACTTACCTTGTTACCTACCCACCTACCAAACTTTTATCGAGGGTAATTCTTCAGCGGCGAATCTTAACACCGCCATTCAGAAAACGACGTTAAAGGCACAACGCCATCTATCGAATATGGAGTTCGACTGTCTGAGTATCTGAATTGCGTATGTTGTGATATTTTACTTCTTGAACACTTTAAATTCATCTAACTTTTGATAGAGTGAACCGATTGCGATGAAACAAAAACTAAGTAATACTACACTATTACTAGTACTACTAGGAATAGTAACGCACATTTTTTATGTATAAAAGTTATCTACATTGGTTTCGTTCATTTTACTTGATGCGTGCACAAATAAACAGAAAAACCGACAAACAGACAAAAATTCCAATAATGCTAGAAATGGGTTCTAATGGTTATCCTTTATCACTCTGTCTACTTTTTTTTGGAAATATTTTCGATGTACAAATACGACTTGTCCAAAGATTTATTACGTGTAAGTATTGATATTGATTGATGATGAAGAATAATTAACGAATTTTCATTTTATGATCTTATTCTTGCGTCCTAATCCCGCCTTACTGCCTAGTCCTACTAATGATATTATAATAAAATGTGAACATTCTCAACGGTTGAACGGATTTTGATGAAACTTGGAACACATGTAGACGATGGCTTGTTGCCTGCTGGCCATTGGCTGTTGAAGATTCGTTTAACCAATCGTAGTAGCTAGCGCGCGTTTGACAATATATACATATACCTAACTAGCTTTTACCCGCGGCTTCGCTCGCAGTGAATCCATTAAAAAGATTTTTTTTTGTAAAATGTATCATATGTTACTTCTAATACCTTCAGGAATATATGTACAAAGTTTCATGATGATTGGTTCAGTAGTTTTTGCGTGAAAGCGTAACAAACAAACTTACATTCACATTTATAATATTAGTAAGTATAGATTAAGTTTGCGACATTTAAAATAGCTGTTCAAAGATGGTCCCAATTTCTAGAATGAATCTAAAAATTGGGCCATCTTTCAACAGTTATGTTTTATCTTGTTAGAACTTTGAATTCTATGAATGAGGAACTTTCATTTAATCGCATCTACTTTTAATTTCAAGGGATTAAAGGGTTTCCTTTTCAATGTCAAGTAATATTATCTATTTCTCAACGTTATATGCAATGGTATGACCTTTTCCTAGAATAACACTTGGATTGATTAAGTAAAAGAGTTGCGTCAGATTTTCTAAAAGTCTTCAAAATGTAAAGAATTCTCGTTTTTTCATAAAATGCAAAATTTTGTTTTAGTAACCGAATATTTCAAGCTACACTATACTTTTTTTTTCCTTCGCCCTACTCGGGCAGGCTAAGGTCTTGGACTATACCGCCTCGTCTTCAGTGCAATTTTGACATTATTTAATATGCATTAGAATGCGGATGTAACAGATTCTAATGTTTTTTGGAGTATTTGGAAGCAAATTGTATCGAGTCAGCCTTCCTAGTACGCTTTGCGGAGGTAGTCAATACTACAATAAAATTCTCCGCTCCACTATCCTGAGATCACTTCTGTCAATGATTTCACATATTGTCCAGTTGCGTAGACAGTTGAGACAAAAAACTACACCAAATTTTATATCACAATATCCACTAGGAATCAATTTGCTAATCATATTAACAGCCGCTGAACTTCACTCGAAAAAATCCCGCCAAAAACTCCAACATTTTGCAATACGTCTTCAAACCTCGTCATGTTGATCAGTAGAAGCACACTTACTAAATCCATGGTAATCACTAAATTATCGGGTCCACCTTGAGAGACGAGGCTAAATAAACTGCTGGTAACAAAACAGCCAAAAAGATTCTTTACGGTTAAACTAACCACCATCATATTTTCGGTGGTAAAACTGTACTAAAATGAACATCTTACGTCTTAATAATTCAGGAACATTATGTTTGTCAAGCGGCCGTTGACCCCTGAGTGGTCATTACTGTATTACATAGTGACGGGAGGCCACTAAACTAGCGAGTTGATATAGGTGATAATTTACTTCATCCAGTTGATGTTAGGATCTAAAAAAGTGTACCTTTAATGATTGACGATATTATTTTCGGCAAGCAGGGAGTTGATCAAACCTTACAAAATGTTTCAAAAGCAAGAACACAGTTCACATCAAGCACGATTAAGTTACGTTTATGGGCCATGTTTCTTTTTAACGAATGATGAGCGTGGGTATGAATGTTGTGTGAGAATGATAGAAAAATGTATTTTTATACTGTTATAGCTGTCCCACGCGGCTTCGCTCCCGTCAACGGGCTACCTACCTATTTACCCTACCTAGCCTACCTACATTACATACATGATTATTGCGAAACTTTAACCGCTTGCACAGCGCACGCAACGGAGCTTCCGTTGCGTGCGCTGCGCAAGCGGTAAAAAAAGGAATAATTTTGCCCGTTTTTGCAATATTTTTCATTTAGACCTCGCTCCTATCGGTCGAAGCGTGATGTTATATAGCCTGTAACCTGCCTCGATAAATGGACTATCCAACACAAAAATCAATTTTCAATTCCAACTAGTAGATCCTGAGATAAGCGCATTCAAACAAACAAACAAACAAACTCTTCAGCTTTATAATAGTAGTATAGATTTATTGAAAATAAAGCAAAACTATCGAATTTTAAATTGATGACGGTCGCAACACCAGCCAGTCGCCACACTTCTTCTCTTGTTTTACGTTGTTTTCTACTGCAGCATCAACTCTAATTTTATATTTCCTCCAGGTCATCGTCATCTTACCAATTTACTGCAAAAATCCCGTACGCACTCTTCAAATGAAATCCTCCATTAATTTTCGTGTCTTCAAACAGTAGTCTACGCTGCAGGAGCGGGCAACCAGAAGAAAAACCTGAAACATTTTTCTTACACCCCAAAATAATTCTGCCCCACCCGCTGTTTTCCTAGCCTCACCGCGTCAGTCGGTTTCAGTTTACACAGGGGCCCGGTTTGTATTGTTATTGTATTCAGTTACCTAGCCTATCGTTATCATTAACGTTATTGAGCTTATCGGGATTGCCCCGGGCTGTTACGTCAGCAGGGATTTTGTGGAAATGCTTGACGTCTGTATATTTTCTTAGCTGTTTCTATGAGGCAGAAACTTCGGATACAGACAACTGCGTGGCACGTGCCTCTTGCCATGTTACTTCCTTGTTTATCTTCTACACATCATCATCATATTTTTAGCCATTGCAGTGAAAGGAACGTGAATGGACGTTCACTGATGGACAAAGGCCACATCGCTAAGCATCGCCACGTGGTCGCCACATTGAGCGGAGGCTCTAGGGCAGGGGTGGCGAACCTACGGCACGCGTGCTAGACGTGGCACACGACAAAAATTTTTTTCGGGCACGCCAATATTTGGTTATTTAGCATCTAGATAATTTGAAACAGCAGGCATGACATCGACTTTTATCTATATCGACAAAACATAAATCTGTAAATAATATTATTGCTGTACGAATTTCGGGTTGCAAATAAAAAGTTAATAAGTAGCATTATTTTTATTAAGTCACCAATTCAAGATTCTTTGGCGGCACGGCATTTTCACATTTATAAAATTATTTAATGGCACGTTTACTAATAAAGGTTCGCCATCCATGCTCTAGGGCTAGGCAAACGATATTCTATCAACAAAAGCGTCGCGATTGTGATTGGAAATGTGACAAAAATGTATGGGATATTTGGTACGATATTTGGGCCATCGCTGATAGAATGATTTCTTTTTTTTTGGCCCTCTGTTCAACCAGAGTGATTGGCTAGTGCTTAACCGGGCGATCCTATGGAGACTAAACCATTGCCTCCAGCCAGGCAATGATACTATTCATATCTTTGGCCCAGTTTTAGATCCGTACTTAGCTGAACCACTGATTAAATATCAAATCAATCAAATCAAAATCAAACATGTTTATTTCGTTATTACACGTTATACAATGTTATACAGTAGGTGGCGTCCCCTTTTAAGCATATATGCTATGGCAGGCCATATGCTTATACAGATGCCTGTACCAGGAGGCGCCGCTCTTCTTAGTCCACATTATTATGAAGCTACGGAACCCTATTACTGCGCGTGGCCCGACATGCACTTGGCCGGTTTTTTATAAATTTTTAGCTTCACAATTTTTCAAATAAGTTGGAGAGTTTATTATTTGATAATTTGTTAGATTTAAATTAATAATTTAAATCGTCTACTGCACAAGTCTTATCACGTGGTGTGTCAAGCCTCATCTTTTGTGGCACGCACTGTACGTCAAGTTCCAGCTTAATCGGATGCCAGGAATTGCTTGAAAAATCGATTAGATACTAGTTGCTGGACACCAAAAGTAGGCAAGGTAATAAGCTTGTTAAATAGGTCACTTGCTATTTCTAATCTGGAGGTGGACTGAAAACTACGGAAAATCAGCAGAGTGTTTAGAAAACTTACCGTCACAAGTTCAGTCGAAAGACGTCCACTGCTGGACACAGGCCTCCTCCAATTGTTGCTACACTGAACGGTCCTGTGTGTCTGGCATCGGTCCACCCACAGGGAGGCCTTCCAACGGTATAAAACTCAAAGTTCAATAAATTAATCTCCTTGTCAACAGTAGTAAAATAATTTATTTTCTAAGCTCTTTAAATAGTAAGCCACAATGCTAACAAAATGTCGAGAGAGTGACTCTAATCCAACTCTAATCGGCTTGTAAGATACAGATTAACCTTATTACACTTGTATGTATTCAATATCATTACAATATACGTAGAAAGGTAGAAAATAATGGAAATTATTTTCTAGTTAATCCCTCATGTAGGGCAGAAAAAGTTATACCTAAGTATCTAGAAATAGAGCTTCTTGTATTAGTTTCATCAAGAACTTAGGTACAGTGAGGATTCCGTACTCCGTAGCTCAGGGATCGGGATCCTTTCGGCTTATATTAGATCTGAAATTATTTGCATCTATATCACATCTGACGCCCTAATTAAAACTTATGTTAGAAAAAACAGAGGGCAGTCTTTGCACCATGAACAGTATGTTTATCACGGTGTATCTGGCGTGGTTAACCATGTGGGAATTTTGAATGTTACAAATTCTTTGAATGTTATATAACTACCTTAGATGTAGGTTTGGGCGACGATACGTTTGATAGATTGACGGACATTTAGTCAACTTATATTGTTAGGTGAACCAAACCTATAGCCCGAATATATCCCAAAGAATAGGTAAACTTAAGTGACAGTGGGTGGGGCACATCACTCGCAGAATGGATGGTCGAAGGGGCTGGAAGCATCTGGAGTAGTAACCACGTACCGGAAGGTACCGCGTACTGGACGGCCTTCCACAGGTAAACTGATGAACAGGTGGAGACCGTAGACATCCGATGGATGATGCGGGAGTCACAGAACTGGTCGATACGGTGACACTTTGGTCCTATGCCCCGAAGTATACGTCATCCGGTTGAAATAATGATGATGGTGAAATGAATACAAAATACAAATACAAAAATACAAAATAGTTTATTGCTTCATAAGTTAACATAAACGTTTAGTGTTTGGAGCTTCCCTTTAAGCAAGTAATGCCTGTGTTGGGAAGCTCCGCTCTTCCATAGCAAAGCGATACAAATTTAGAAAACTAGGTACTTACAAAAGACAATGGGTACAAAAATATGATATACATTACATTAAGTTACTATTTAATGCAAATCTTGCTTGCATATAAATAACATTAAAATCACTGTACGAGTAAACCCAAACCCATCATCGATCATCACAAATCTCTTTACAATTCACAAAACATTCCGAAAAAGGCAAACAAATCTTTAAAACGGCATAAAATCCTTCATATTAATCTATCACAGGCTGTCTCACACCGAAAGCTAGTAATAAGCAACGTAATAAGGAGCCGAATATGCAGAGTGCGTTCGCGAAGTAAATATTGTGACCACGTGTGCTTACGTGCCCAGCCCGTAAAGCTTGTGGGACAGTGATAGCGATGCTGATGATGTAAATTGTAATAATTATATATAATATTATTAATATAATTATGTATCGTAGTAATGGCCCAAGCTTGGTCGTCGGATTCTTGGCATAGTAGTCCAGCAGCCTTATTGGGTAATGAATTCGGCAGGGCAAAGGGAAAAGAGTATAAAAAATCGACCAATGACATGTGAGATGAATGACGGGATGTGATTTTCCGACTATGTGATTGGTGGATTTTTCATACTCTCTTACTAACTCTTTGCCCTTTGCCTTGCCTATTCCATTACATAATAAGGCTGCAAGAATTTTGTTGTTTTACATAGGACTGTTTTGATATTCTGATCTACAAAGCTACCAAAATGATACAAAAAGTCAAAAAACCTGACTGCGAACTAAAGAGACATAAATAAACAAGAAAAATATCATGCTGTGCAGTCGGAGGTTTTTATTTATATCTTTTTAGTTAATTTTTTTTCGAATTGGTTACATTAAAATTTATAAGTAATATATATTTTTGTAATCACCTCTTAAAACTCTTATTTTGATACCCCTTTATTGGTTCGGAAGAATAAAAATAATTGCCCCCCACAAAATGACGCCCAAAAGCCGCCATTTTTCTGTTTTCCAATAATACTATAGCCACTCACTGTGACACTCGCAAGGTTAAGATGAATCGATTGAAGTAAGAATCATCAAAATCGGCCAACGCGTGGAGTCTCTGGAACGCCACATATAGGAGCAAATAGGGGCAGAAATTAATGAAAAGAGAGTAAATGATAATGTCACGGCTGTCAGTGGAGAATCGAAGATGTATTGTTCAAATAATCTATGGTTCAAATAACATGGCACAAGGGCAGGCAGATAAAGCCAGGGCGGAAGCCTTTTGATTCCATCTATATGATAAGTATTTACCAATTTTGCATACATACTTACATAAACTGCTACTATCCTTACATACTTCTTTTGCTTCACTCACGTTCATCGTCTTCAGTCGGTTCCTCATTACTGAGGGTCGTGGACCCCTTTGAGCGGACAATCTGCCTCCACCGATTCCGGTCCAAAGTTGCCAACACTACCTACTGGAATTAGCTTGAGGACGTAGCTTCTTTCACTTGGTCAGACCATCGTGTTGGCGACCGGCCTCGTGCTCTCTTTCCTTCGGTATTGCCAACAATGGCCAGCTTTTCAAGGCTATCTCACGTTCATACATCTAGTCATACACGTAAGCCGGTTAATGAGTACTACGCAACTGGCCTTTCTGAAGAACTTCACCAATAAGGTCTATGTATGTCTTTCTGGGGTGTCCCCTTTGGCATTTCCATTCACGTCTGCCTTGTAAATACCTTTTGTTAGCCGCGTTTTATTCATCCTTCTCAACATGAACAAACCGTCTTTGCATACTCTTTTAAATTTTAGACACTACATCTTCTTTTAACAACGTTGTCTTATTTCATCATTTCTCTATCTATCATTTAAGGAGCGCATTTCTACTGCATTAATCCTACTTTCATGTCTTTTTTGCCATACCACACCTTCACTTCCATACGTAAGTGTAGGCATCAGCACGCTGTCGAGAAAGGCGAGTCAAGCTTCCTGAGACATTGACTGGCTGGTCACAACCGTATATATAGCACCATTAAAACATGCACTTTTGCATGTTGGTCATTAAAAACCAACGGACATACAAGTTTTCAGGGCTCAGTCGAAATCCTGTGCAAAGCAATACTTTTTTTATCTTGCTGGCAAAAATGTAGATTACTATTACTTATTATTGTAGAAATGTCATGCCTACTTTTAGCCGTGAACGACCTCCTCCAACATTACGAGTACGGCCCAAAAATATCGCTAAAGCAATCCCATCTTGTACTGTGCCACAACCCTAAAGATATAATAAAGTGGGCACGTCACGCACACTCGCTCCCATCTCATTAAGTTAAACTGTTTCTGTTAGCTTTAAATAGCACTTCATTGGGTAGTCTGCGGACTTTATTGCCTTAAGGACTGGAGCCATTCATTCTGGGTGAGGACTTGAATTACTAGAACTTGAGTATTTTTGGGTTTTTAAAATGTAATGGGTCTTGAAATTCTTTGGTAAAATAAATAGCTATTAGCCCTTTGCTACAGTTCCAGAACTTTCCGTCCAGAGCTTAAAGGATATCAAGTCATCTTTAAAATCACATTCCACGGTAAAAATACCAAGTTCTAGTAATTCAAGTCCTCATTTTGATTTTGGTTAGTCCTGCTATCCAACTTACTGGAAGGAAAAAGCAAATGAAATGAAGAGTCCACTGTACAAAAATCAAATTTTGGAGGGACTTTTGCTAACCTTGAAATACTCGTATATTGTAATTTTACTGGCACACAAACCTATGAAACTGAAACTTTGAGGTATTTTAGAATCGTGTTCTTTAACCCTTTATTTATCCCTCACACCTTAAGTCCTCCTTTCTGGAGCAATTGGTGCTCTTACTGGCTAAAACCACACGGTGTTCTGCAGCTACATTTGGCCAGGGCATTGGAGTGCTTGCGAATTTCGACACGCTTCCTCAACCAGGTATTGGCCTGCGTGAATTCTACAAAAAACTATGATAATATTGCTTGGTTGGTAGTAGTCTATACAGAGTAGGTATGTGCACACAGTGCAGCAGTTAACATTTACAAATTGATTAAATAAATTAAGACAATTACGAACGAATTAACTCAATTTCATTTCAATTCCACAACAATAAAAATTAACTCATTAAACAAATCGCATGTCCCAGTAAGTATTATGAAAATGCATTCTTAATGCCGGTTTAACGAATCGTATGCATTCGCTCATAAAGTTATATTGACGTATAAAATCGGTAATTTAATTAGTTACCCTCATTAAGTACCTATGGACGTAATGCGATACCCCTGTTCAGTTATTTTACGACTCTAGTCGCTATTATTGGGGTGTGTTGGTCAAAAGTATTTATATTTAGGGGTGTTAAGTATTTATTAAGAACTGTTTTTCGATTTTCTTTAAGTACTTTCACCGTTTTTAACCCCCGACGCAAAAACGATTGGGTGTTATAAGTTTGATGTGTCTATGTGTGTGTGTGTCGGTCTGTGGCATCGTAGCTCCCGAACGAATGAACCGATTTTGATTTTGTTTCAAAGGTGAATTTGTCGAGAGTGTTCTTAGCTATGATTGATTAAAATCGGTTGACCCGTTCAAAAGTTATTCGCATTTAATTCTTTGAATCTCGGTTTTTTCGCAAGATATCATGTCATAATTACGTGTTTCGATAGATTGTTGATTGAAGCGTGTCTACTGCTAGGGTGTAGTTTAAAAACCATGAATTAAAAATAAATTTAAAACTCAAAACCATAAAATGAGCCTCGTACTCGCGTCGGGGAACAGCTAAGGTGGTTCTCCGACGCGAGTACGAGCCTTATTTTTTGCTTTTTAGAGGTTTATATGTCGGGTGATTTAGTTAACTTATAAAGTCATTGCTGTTAAGTAGATAAGTTGATTAGTTGTCGAGACATTTGCAAGATTAGTATTAGTTAACCACTACTACACTAGTTACTTTAATGCCAAAGTTTGAAAGAGAAAGCAGTAGTTGAGTTTGACAAATACTCATCAAATTTTTTATTTAGAAATTCGAGGTAAATTTACTAGTGGCACTACGGTGGCACCGTAACTCATAATAAGACTATAAAATGGCGATACGACTATAAAGGAGATGCCTGTAATTTGCATTTCTTTCCGTTCACTGTCACGGTCGTTCTATGCAATGACTTTGACTAGTTGATGGGATGCTTGCAACATGCAAGTGATAATTTTCTCAGATCAAACGCAATAACGAATCTATCAGTAGATTTGCTTTTAAAATATTTGATTTTCGCTAAAAGATAAGTAAATCTAACGATTGATTCGTTATTGGGTTTGGCCGTAACTGTAACTGGTTCACGTTAGAAAATTATCACGTGCAAGTTGCAAGCATCCCATCAACCAGTCAAAGTCATTTGCTGACTCTATTTCGTTAACAATGCAACCAGAACATGCTCTAACAGAAAAAATGTGAACAGGTGATAGCAAAACCCCATAAAATCTCCGTATGCCATCTCAAGACATTTAAATCAAGGGGTCATTCAAACAGAACACTAACAAATTAAGCCGTCGTCACACTCATCCCCCATAATTCGTAATTAATCTTCTCTGAAACAAGTTGATCCCTTATTTTACGATCATCATGTGTTTGTCACGTCAAAATGTTGAACTTGTACGTTCCTTGACTGTCACATGTTTTGACTAGGGGTCAATGTACTTGACACCCTTGAACAATAAAAGTGATCAAGTTTTATGTGTTGTTTACACTAATTTATGGCACCCAGCCCTCCTTATTATAACACGAGTTGACGTGTATTGGTAGTTAAATAAGAATAAAGATTAATCAAAGAATAATACAGTTTAATAAGCGACCCCTACGAATTTTTGGTTGAGTCATATTTTTGATATTTCTTCTTTAAAAGATCAGTGTTGTTTGAAAGAATAGCGAATTGATTTGGTTTTTAAGCTATGTATAGATTAACCCGAATAATAGGGAGTTTCCTGGGTGGAAAAATTATAATTCTATTTAGTACGTTAGTGATATCTATACTTATATATATTAATATTATAAAGCTGAAAAGTTTGTTTGTTTGATCGCGCTAATCTCATGAACTACTGGTTGGAATTAAAAAAATATTTTTATGTTGGATAGTCCATTTATCGAGGAAGGTTAAAGGCTTATATAGCATCACGCTATAACCAATAGGAGCGGAGCACAAATGAAAAATGTTGCAAAACAGGCAAAATTATTCCTTTTTGAGAGCTTCCGTTGCGTGCGCTGCGTTAGTTTCGCAAAAATCATGTATGTAGTGTAGGTAGGGTAAATGGGTAGGTAGGTAGCCAGTTGACGAGAGCGAAGCCGCATGGGACAGCTAGTTAACAAATAATATTGGATACGTATATTTTGCTTAAAAAAAAATGACAAAGATAAAGCGCTTCAAAGTCACGTCATCAAGTCATCACTAAGTCAGTATAAAGTGTACTGGCGGCGTGACGTCACACGACATTTCAACGTATTATATCGTCGTCACTTTATATACATATGTGTCAAGAGAAAACATACTTGTCCAATATTTTTTATGAATCTACCTGACGGAAATAAAACCAATTTTCAGTTAACATCCCCATTGTCAAACTTAAGCGGTAGTAGGCAGGGCACATTTTTTGCAAAACGGATGGTTGATGAAGCTGAAAAGTTCTGGAGTGGCGACCGCGTACTGGAAGACGCTGCGTTGGAAGGCCTCCCACTAGGTGGACCGGTGACCTGGTGAAGGTTGTAGTAAGAATCCGCTGGATGCGAGACGCACAGGGCCGATCAATATGGTGACACTTGGTGGAGGCCTATCTTTGAAGCTTAGTTCACAAAGAGCTAGTTAATCCATGCTCTTTATGTGGTGCAGGGGTAAGCGGACTGTAGTATAGTGTTTTATTAGTATTTTACTGTAACTCACATGCAACGTGTTGGTCTTAGACCACAGGGTATAAAGATGGGAACGTATGTCAGTTCATTACACAGATAACATAGGTACGAGTATTATAACAGATTAAACGTCATAAAATATCTTTGTGTTGCCATCAACAGCCTATGCGTGAATGTCTTTCGGGTGGAATGATGATGATTATTAATTAGCAAGATTGATGACTTCTGCACCCACTAGTTGACCTCGAGAGGGTCTAGAAAAAAGTGACACTCTCTATCATGATTACGATTGTCAAGTATCAACTGTATGGATTGTCTTGCGCTACAGAATTGTCGCGTAGTCAAACCCATAACGAACTTTTGGGATACGTTTTCGTTGAAATAATTTCTCTGTCGAAATACATCTGACAAATGTATTGTATTTTCTTTTTTAAGTCACTAATCCAAATTGTCAACCTTTGCCTAAGAAAATAAAAAAATCATGGTGTATGGGCCAAGCTTTTTGATGGTGGGTAAATAAAAAAATACTTATAGATAGTTCGAAGAAATTCTTACAGGAAATGTAAACTTCAATTTCAGCATCTATTGTAATTTCAGGCATTCGTCATGGGTTGGTCATTATGAGTATAACATTGGTACATTTGATAAATTAATGAACATAGATTTAATTTTATTTACATATGTACATTACTTGTAAACTGAACTTAGACCTAAAACAAGAATAAAAATATTTAAAATTACGGGGCGTCAAAAAATTCGTCCACATCGCTGTTAACAGGAAAAGTGCCCAGGAAGCTGGCAGCATTGCCACGTTGGATGGCAATACTGATTCTTTGGCCAAAAAAAGGCCAGCCCTCTGGTCTCGTGAAGAGTCTTCGTCTAGATTTAATTAGGTAATTTAATGAATATCGACATTGTCAATAAGTCAGTATCATTAACATAAAATTGAAATTGTTCAAAGTTTGCTTATGTATTCTAATAATAAATACTGAAAAATTAAAAATTAAAAAAAAAGCAATAATCATATAAGGACAAACGAGCGACATAATAAATCAGCTATGTTGAAAATATGTGTTACAATTTGGTAGGTAAAAATTACTGCAGCGGCCAGCAAAAGAAGCATTGGTGGACGAACGTGTTAATATGGACCGAGGCGAAGCCGAGGCACACATATGTAAGTCCATCAAAGCCTAGTTGTGGCCAAGGCTGTATACAGGGTTACAGGAAAAGTCGACCTAGATCCGTTAAGGGCGTGTAGTACACATCATTTCTGAATGATTTTACTATGGAACCCCCCATCCTAAACTTAACCGTTTTCGAGATTTTCGAGTTTGATTTTTTTTTATGAAAATGCACAATTTTTCGGCTATTGAATTGAATATTTTGAAAAAAAACCAAAAAACCAAAAAAATTTTTCATGTAAAACCAAAAAAATAATCATAAGAGTCAAAAAAATTCAAAATATTCAATTCAATAGCCGAAAAATTGGGCATTTTCATAAAAAAAATTCAAACTCGAAAATCTCGAAAACGGTTAAGTTTAGGATGGGGGGTTCCATAGTGAAATCATTCAGAAATGATGTGTACTACACGCCCTTAACGGATCTAGGTCGACTTTTCCTGTAACCCTGTATAAGCTTGTACAGTACTTTTCTCAAATAATGCGCGGCAATTAAAACTTTTTTTTTCAATAAACAACTTTCTATTTGCAAGCCAGTTCGAAATTAAAATAATACTAGCTATACCCGTTCGCTGATAAAGCATCACCAATAGTACGAAGGGATGTCGCTTGAGAAAAAATACCAAAAAGCCGATTCCCGACATCCCCTCTATGATCACACTACAACCCCGGGTAGATTTAAGAGTCGGAAGAGTATTCTTCGATGCACAAGGACCATCCAAGACCCTTTAGTGTGTAGCTGTGGAAAGAAGTTCACCTACACCACCAGACTTCTTAAAACCCCAGGAATACCTCCCACCTGAACGTGAACTGCAGTGGCCTATATGGAACGCACTTAATCTTTTGAGTACATAGGTAGATAGCTGCAAACACAATTTGACAAAATGGTGTTTCGTCTGTTCCCCAGTGTGTAACTTTGCAGAATATGGCACACATGCTGGAGTGTCCCAAATGCCCATACTCCTGCACTTTGGAAGACCTTATACTCGCCACTGACGCCGCAATCGGGGTGGCCACCTACTAGGCCCGAACTATATAAAAGGTTTTCCATTCCTCGAGAAGACGAAGTCGGACGGCCTCATTTAGGTACAGTATAAAAAACATTGAAGTGTACCTAAAACTGTAATTTTTAACCATTTTACAAAATAACAGAGATTCCCATTTACAAACAGTTTTACTACATAATAATTTCAACTATCATATGTACAGACAACCTACATATTACATAGAAGTATTATTACATCATACATTAGATACACTCGCCGCGGTTCATAGACCCAGTTTTGGAGGCTTATGAGCACAAGTTACGCAGATTATGGGCATAAGTTTAGCCACACCTGTAAACCTGCACTGCTTGATATTCTGCGGTACACTGCTCTATAAACTTAGTATGTTTTATGCTATAAGTTGACGACTGATGAAGTTGTCCATCGTATGAAAACCTAAGGGTCGAAAAAAGAGGCATTCAATCAACGATTGGTTACTGGTTGTCTAGGCTCCAGAGCCTTGAACATCGGCGCCGAGTTACCAGCTTGTCGGTTTTTTTATCAGTTACATTTCGGGGACTGTGTATTGTAATTGCATGTACTAATTCCTCCTGGCCCGTTCCATCATCGGACAAAAAGACGTACGGCGATGCGGCATCGGTACATGGTGCATATTCCACCCATACGCACCAAACGTTTTGGGAATACTTTTAATATGCGTATCAGCTAAAGAGTGGTTTTCCCTGCCGAAGTTTATATTTCCTGTTAGCTACAACCTGGGAGTCTTTAAGTCAAGAGTGAATAAGTTACTTCTAGGCAAGCGTGCTTTATCGTCGACTACATCAGGTGAGATAGTGGTCAAGCGCGAGCCTATTAATAATAATAAAAATAAAATCACAGCGATCATTATACCGATAGTCGTGTCAGCCAATGGCTTAGTAGCCACAAGCCTCGACCAAAACTCTTGATTGCTTGAGATGCTTCTGTATTGGAATAAGTATTTCTTGACTCAGGGAATAGTGCAAATTTCATCAAAAACGGTTAAGCAGTTTTCAAGATATGGAACATTGAACCGAACTCCATAGCGACAAACAGCAACAATGTGTAAATTGGGTTATATTGGGTATTTTGTCAATTGCTTTACTAAAGATCTTGCTCACTTTTTAGTGATGGTGTTCCAAAACTAAAAAGAGAGAAGTAAAAACGTTTCCAAAAAAATAAACCGACATCAAAAGCAATACACTAAAAAGTGCTAAATAACTTTCGTTTCGGAAGTCGGTGTCGTAAAACTATAAAAACAAGAGGTACCAGAGACACCGGCTTCCGAAACGAAAGTAATTTGGCACTTCTTAGTGTTTTGCTTTTGAATTCGGTTAAATTTTTAGTGGAACACTTTTTATAAATTTTGAAATTTTTTATCGCTGTTAGACGATGGCCCTGAAAAGGACCTAAAAACTACTGTGACAGCCGTAACATTTCCCTTCTTTTCTATAAAATAAACTTAAAATCTTATTAAAACACACAGAAAACCATACAAATATAAATACAATCGCCCACCATAATCTTTACAAAATTACCTGTATAATCAAAATCAGATCTGTAGGTAAACTTGATGTAAATATAAGTAATTAAATAACGAGGCAGAGCCACTCTGCGCACAAACTTGAATGTTGTATCTTTTTCAACCCTTACATGTAAATTTAAAATTAATTAAATGTGTATGCGAGGATGGCAACTCTGTGCGATGATTAGCAGGGACGGACTTGGACTGAGAATTTAAATTATGAAGTTTGTTTTGTATGTATTTTTTATGACGATATAGATAATGAAATATTTTTATAGTTTCTTGAGTTTAATATCTACCTCTCGAGTTTAGTTTAGTTTTTTTAATATACAATACATTTTTCTCGAATATCAGTACCTACTGCTGAACATAGGCGCCTACCAAATGACGCCAAATCTTTTGGTCTGGTGTTCTCGTATTCATCAGATTACCGAGGCCATCACCAAATCACTCGGCCTGGCCTGGCGATGTCAAGTCTGCCTTATATTTAAGACAATTAAATATAGTAAATTATAATATTGCAAATTAATCCATCCAAGACGCTAATGTAACTCCTAAAAGTCCCTTTATCGAAAGTATATTTTATTTGTATTAAACTTTATAACAAATTACTTTTTATTAAGTAGATCAATGAAATCAGACAGATTGGTTCTAATACACTCACCAAATTAATGCATTCTGGGCCTCTAAAATTTGTCAGTGCCGATAAGAATAATTTATTGGAACATCTACACACCTACGTAAAAGCCTTCACTTAGTCGAAAAGAACACCTTTTCGCCTATTATTTTATTCAATAAATTTAAGTCGAATCATCACTAGGAGTCTTTTTAAGCGCTTACTCAGCCTTTTGACGTAAAAAATACCATTTTATCTCTTCAAAAACTGCGATAAACCTATTTTTTTTCTCAAAGACATCAGTCACACATCATTTATCACTTATGTAACACGATTTATACGTTTTATTAGATAGATTGATGAGTTTTCTTTAAAAATAGACTGAAAACTATTTTATATTGTTAAAACCGATGAATTTGGTAGAAGTCTTACTTTGGTGAACGAAGATATCAGTCAAAATGTGATAGATAGGTTAGAGTTTATCATACAGACAAGTAAAAGACATATTTACTGTTTTTCATGTTATCAAAATCGCAGGACAAACTTCAAACGCAACAAAAACGCAAAAATCTGGAGAATATTACAGACTCCTAATTTTGCTTGCATACACTTTGATGATCTTGCCACCATCACAACCATTGAACACAGTTGTATACTGCCGCCCTAGACATCAACTTATCCAAAATCACATGCCAACAATTGGTTCATTGCTTTATACATCAACCACTTTCGTCTTCAGATATTCACATATATGAAGACGATTCATAGTTAAGTGTGTGATGTAAGTGTCTAGAAGTGAATAGAATTATTATTATTGCCTAGAATTTAAAGTCAATAACAACAATCAGTCATGTCAAGCAGATCCCCAACTTCAACATAACTTACATGCTCGCTCGATTACACCACAGAGTTTGCATTCAATGAATGAGTAGTGCAAACATGTAAATAGGTCAATGATTTCGGCCCGTAATGTGTTGATTCGGTCAGGCAAAACAGCGGAATCATGGCCGGAGCCCGTATGCGATATCAAACGGGGCTAGGGAACTGTGATTGAGTCCTTATGGTAATTCTATTGGGTTAATCTCATAGTGGATGTGGATATGTGTTCGGTGTTAGTATTAATCTATACTAATATTATAAAGCTGAAGAGTTTGTTTGTTTGAACGCGCTAATCTCAGGAACTACTGGTTGGAATTGAAAAGATCTTTTTGTGTTGTATAGTCCATTTCTTGAGGATGGTTATAGGCTATATAACATCACGCTATGACCAATAGGAGCGGAGTATGAATGAAAAATCCTTTCTGAGATCTTCCGTTGCATGCGCTGCGCAAGCGGTTAAAGTTACGCAACAATCATGTATGTAGTGTAGGTACGGTAGGGTAGGTAGGGTAAATGGATAGGTAGGTAGCCAGTTTACGGGAGCGAAGCCGCTTGGGACAGCTAGTTCAGTAATAAGTGGTTCAAGGATAACTACTTTTTGATCCAGTCTGAACTTGATGATACTGCAGTATGTGGAAAGTCTTCCCAGGGAGCTACGATATATACAGCTATAAACAAAAATTCAAGAAAGCCTTCGAAAGGGTAAGGTAACGCTCCTGTGGTACCCCTGATATTGCAGATGTCCATAGGGGCGGTGTCCACTTACCGTAGGCCGTCTCCTTGTTTGGTAATCTATTTCATAACAAATTGTTTCGAAATGTCACTGAGAAGATACCTTAATCTTGGTGATACCGTAAGTTTCAACCCATTTCTACACCATACTATCTAACAGTGAAGAATGATCGTGAGGAAGTTTTCTTACCATATGTAGTCTGCAGCGTCATAATGTTTTTCTGTGTCTTTATTGCGACGACAAGTATTGACAAAGCTAGCCAGTTTTGTTTGTATTTGAAGCAGCACTTTTTGTTTATAATTTACTTGCCCGTATCCCTTTTATTTATTTTGGGGTCTTTGCAATATTACTTCTTCTTCCATTTAGTCCTATTTAGTCATCATCTCTATTTTACTTATTCCACAATTATCTATATTATCTTATAAAAAATAACATTGAAAGATATAAAGACTATTTCTAATACCAACATCAACTGTACAAAAATTACACGATGTTTAAAGCCCTACTACCCGACTATAACTTGAAGCAACCTCTGTTAAGGTATTTCATACCGCTGCGTAGCATGCAACAGGCATCAAGTTGCTTATGATCTTAACGGTAAGCAGAGTAACAATTATTGGTGAATTGCTATTTGAGACTCTCTTTGGTAATAGGATGCTGTGTAAATGTATTTGTTATGGGTGTTGGGTAGCATCGTTTGGAATGTTCTGCTCCCATAATGAACAATTGGCTTAAGAAGGGAGTGAAGGCTCCCGCAGACAGGCTTACGAGACAACGCATTTGTGTAGGTATCTGTAAAAAAGATGACTTCTATCATATAGATCCAACTAGTTCGGGAGTCAGACGCTTCAAAAATTGCTGTAAAAACTATCTATGTCAATAAAGGTTTTTTTTTAAATTTCTATGAAACCGTGTCGTCGCATTGTTGTTTGCCACTTTAGGAGCTTTTGTATACTCTCTCTTTGTAGTTGAGAGTCCCAAAGGTCCTTATTATAAGGTCTTTATAAGGTCCTTGGTTTGCTTTGATCCCGGGTCGGCTTGTGAAGTTTATTTTCTAGTAGTAGTAAATTGTTATGGCTAATTTTCTTCTATAAAAGACGTGTACCTATCCATTCTAATATTAAAATGTGAAAGTAACTTTGTTTGTCTGTCTATTTGTTACCTTTCAGACCATGGGTAGACCATGTCCTGGAACATAGGATATTTTTTATCTCGAGAATATATTCCGTTAGTATATTTTTCATGAGAACGAAGCCACTTGTAGAAGATATTGTACTGTTAGTGGCGAAATCACCGTGTAATTACGATACAATCCCCCGATACATTTTTCTATAATTTCAAACCATTACCTTCACAAAACATGATAAATCACAACCCCATAGCTTGCACACAAGTAAAACACAAGTAAAACTTGCCACACACCATACACGGGAAAATAAACTCATACGCTCCATTTTTTCTGTCAATCGCAAAATTACAGGTACGTGTTTTCCCTCTATTGACATATTTAATACTAGAATAAAAGGTAAATAAAACAATGAGATATTCAGTGAATTAAACAAATAAACCTTGTTTCAGTTTCAAGGAAAATCATTAATAATAATGACCTATATTCGTATTTTGCATGGCAGTAATTATTTCAGAAATTTGCAAATATTTTACACTAGCTGTCCCACGCGGCTTCGCTCCCGTCAACTGGCTACCTACCTTCCCATCTACCCTACCTACCCTACCCTACCTACACTACATATGCTCCGTTCCTATTGGTTTTAGCGTGATGTTATTTAGCCTATAACCTTTCTCGATAAATGGACCATCCAACAAAAATTCAATTCCAACCAGTAGTTCCTGAGATTAGCGCGTTCAAACAAACAAACCTTTCAGCTTTATAATATTAGTAAAGATTTGGATCCGCAATTTAGACTTCTTTCTTATTGTTTCGTGCAAATTCTTAAAATACATCTTAATTTAATGATTGGGTTAAAGTAAGAATGTGCAAAGCTTGATAAACATTCTGGATTAAATATTGTTATATGACTGTTTTTATGTTTTTATCATCATCAACTTCACAAAATATTGTAGAAGAAAGTCCCCCGCCACGTCTTTAAGCTCAAAAAGTTTCCACCAATAGAAAGAATGAAAAACGAGGAAGATTTTATTTTGTATAACTTGCCACGGATGAAGCCGGGGCGGCTTGCATCGTATTTCATAAAGCAGTTCTCAAAAGAATAAGTAATAAACTTTTAAAAATCTCAACTTACTTTTTTTACTATTTCTAGTCAAATTCCATTGTTTGATTCACTCAACCATAGACCAAGAGTTCAGCTAAGTTTTAGTTTGCATAGCTGACATATTTTTACATACTTCTTACATTGCCGGAGTCCGTATTTCCTGATAGCTACAACCTGGGAGTCTTTAAGTCAAGAGTGAATGGGTTTCTTCTCGGCAAGCGTGCTTTATCTAAGATCGCATCATCGCTTACCATCAGGTGAGATAGCGGTTAATGCTGCTTTAACAGGTCTTTGATCTGTATTGGGGTAATAATGGACTGTTTTTTTTTTTTTTTCTTTTGTCTTATTTTTCAAAAATATTTCTCTCTATACTCCATTTGCGATAACATTAGACATTTAAATTAGCCCATTTTACAGCCCGTTCAACCGATTTTGACTTCTATTGCTTTGGTGATACGACAAATGGTAGCTGTAGTAAACAGTTGGTTATGGTAACAGGTTTATGCTTTTTATGTCATCCTTATGTTTACGGGATAGAACTCAACATCGGTTGAACGAACTGTAAAAAGATTTGAAAACATGTCTAATGTTATTACAAATGGAGTTTAATGCCTTCGAAATTTCCCTTTCCAAAATCCGCCCCTGCAGCCCTGACTCCGGTATGTCGGTCATTAGACCGCGAAATTAGCGCACAACCCTACACCCCTAATTGTTATTATTGTCGCTCCCAGCTACAGCTACCTGCCCCTCAGGAATGCCAACTATGTGCCATCATCACCACTCCACATAATACGTCTAGCATTCACCAGAGTTCACAAATGTGATTGCTAATTGGGCTTAAATATTTTAGTGAGGGTTTTCGGTGCTTGTTTTTCGTGAGGTATGGGAGAGTTATTTATTTATTCGTTTATTCTCGCACTGGAACGCCTTGCAGCAATTACACCAATGGAGCAAAACCTTATAATAAACTAACTAATTCTAGGTTTCCTCACGATGTTTCCCTTCAACGTGATCAGTATATATTATATTCTACCTGTTTCCACATTAACGCTGTTGGTCCATCCACTGCTGGTCATAGATCTCCCCCAACCGTCGCCAAATTGACCGATTCTATTCTTATCTAAGCAATGCAGATGATGGTTGTAATGCTAGATATGTACTTTGGCGTTTCAGATATTTTTTTTTGGTAGTCAGGTATGGGACTAGAAGTGTACACTTTTTCTGGGAACAGTTTATAGTGTACAACTCCGGAAACAACAAATGAAGAGCTGCATAATGTTTTGAATCAATCATCTTCCACCAATAAGAAGTAAAGAAATTATTCACCGCATAACATCACTACTTAAAGACATTACGGCGTCCACATTAAAAAAGCAGTTGAATTTGAATCAGTCCTGTTTATGACCATTTGGATATGCAGTCCGCAGCCCGCCATTAATTCACTCTTTAATGAACAATAAAAGGGGATTAGCGATGCCACCTCTAAGGATATCAATCAAGATTGATTGGAATTCAAATTGTTAAGGTTTTATTGAATTCTTTTAATTAAATTCGCTGGTGTGGTAGTGTCAGCAACGGGTGAGGTCCTTACCTAGTGTTGGGCAGTAAAAGACTGAGCATTACTGAATTTACTTTTATGGGAGAATGGCTTAAAAAGGGCAAAACACCGAGAAGCATGGAAGGCTATGGAGTATTAATGGTTTTGGGGGTAATGGGTTACGATTCAGAATAACATTGACGGATACATAGATGCACCTATCAGAAGACGATCTGTCCGGCAAAGGTCAGAAAACAATCTCTCAGAACAAAGCATATCAGGGCGGTAAAGAAAAATAACACACAAAAATCGGCCATAGCTCAACATCTTTTGGAATCAGGATTGAACCACTGGATTGAGTTACATAACCCTCAGGTCATTTCGACAGAACGCCACTATATCCCTAGACTGGTGAGGGAAGCTATCGAGATTACCAAATATAAGAATTTCAAACGGGAGGATGGGTTACAACTGTCGAGAGCTTGGAATCCAGTGGTTCAGCTGTGTAAACCCCGAAAAAGTGCCGAAAAAAGTTCGCGAGCGGACACAGTGAGATTCGTGTGCCGGGAACAGAATCGAGTTGTGAGTGACAGTGGTAGCGGTACTGAGTGCAAAAAAAAACGAACAAGAAAGAGATTAGACCGTTTTGTCTCCTCATAAACACCCACCCGCAATAACTTCAGTTTATCCGTGATCATGGTGCTTGCAACAGCACCGAAATATCGGCAACTCGCAACAAACAGTAAACATGGTAAATAGCCCGCATATAATGTTAACGTTAGTCTCAGAACAGAAATTACCAACTTATACAAAATTGTCTAAACAGTCATCTTCTGCAGTCAAACAAGAAAATCATATCGCTAACTAGACTATAACTGCAAATTCTCAAAAGCAATTCATTAGAAAGAGACGTTGAGTTTTCAAAACACAAGAATCACCATAGTCTTCACAATAACTTTACCACCGATTCCCCACGACTAAGAAAAAAATCTCCTTACAAACATACCTCAACACGAGATAGGGCTCCTTCCCTCGAGAATATGAGATATTGATTGGACTTTTCTCGCTGTTTTCAATACTTTATTATCCTTTCCCTGTAGGCTGTATACATCTATTGTTTTTGCCGAGATTGAGCCTCCATCGATGATAAACTTTTTGTTTTTCTCTTATATTTTCGACAAGTACACTCCATTTGAAATGGAGATGTGTATATAGGGAAGTATTGGTGCTCTGGGATCGTAATTTGGCATTGTGTTTTGTTTTCCTTATGGAGTGTTATGGCCACCAATTCTAGATGATTGGTTTGATAACAATAGAACATATGTTGCTGTTTCAATTTTGATAAGACCATCTGCTCCTTCACTGAAATTTCCTGTCTTTCACTTAGTTTCAATATTTAGTTGTAAACATTCAACTTTCGTGTCGTAGGTCGCGGGGTCGAACCCAGGCAGGCGCTTTGTGTTAATTATTTGATCGCCACTGCTCTAAAAAAGGTGAAGGAAAACATCGTGTGGAAGCCGGCATGTCCTAGAACCATAAATTCGAAGACTTGAACATGACATCCTCCAACCCGCACTAGGCCCGCGTGGTGGATTAAGATCCTTTAGCTTTAGCAGTGGGAACATTAATAAGCTGATGATGATGATTCAACTCCAGCAGTGGACGTCTTTCGACTGAATGATGTGCCTTATTATTAAAGCAGACAGAAAATAACCCCTTCATATCTCATGCGAAGCACATGCTCCCGAATCCCTCACAAAAATATTTAGGGCTTTACAAGACCCCAATTAGCAATCAATGTATGAACTCTGGTGAATGTTAAAGTTGTCACAATCTAAGAAGTCCGTTGACGTGTCTCATTTTACATGCCGCGATAACTTTCTACGTAAGAAATTGACGAATCAAATTCATAAAATACGAAGCGCAACAAGTTTAATTATTTTTTATAGCTGTCAAAACGAGCCTTTTATTTTTTGACAACTTTAGATGTATTATGTGGAGTGGCGATGATGGTATTCCTGAGCCAATCGGTGATTAGCGATTCAGTTGATAAGTCTCATCGATTCTTCAATATATTCTACATGTTTAAAGACAGGCTATGATTTTACCTACAAACCTTACTATCTTGAATTATAATTAATCATGCATAGATGTCGTCAGGAAACCGAGATTTACGTCAAGATTGACTAATACTGTTGTTAGCCTATATCAATATTTTGCAAACCCAACGCGTCTGCGAAACATTGTAATTTAAACTTGGAATAAATAAACCTTAAAAAAAAATAGACTAGTGGTAACTAGCGGTAGCGTCGAATGAGTACTTCTATCTTTATACATTATACTAGACTATACGTTATTTTGATGCATAAGCTACATTGCTTTTAAGTTGTATCAAAATCCGTTCAGTAGTTTCTGCATAAAAGAGTAACAATATCTATCCACCCATTCTCTTAAACTTTCGCAATTGTATCATAGGATAGGCTCGCATTTGAGCATGGAGAGGTCGGTGGCACATTAGTAATAGGTAAAATGGTGGCATATAAGAGGTGACCTGATAAGAAAAGAGAACTCATGACGCAAGGCAACAAAACCAAAAAAAAAAATGATTTGCAAGTCATTATGACGCCATAAGGTACCAATGTGATACCAATTTACCTATGTCGTTAGTTTCGACACGGTCCATCATCTAATTAATTAACCAGCAGATGAGGTGTGAAATTGATCTTTAATTGTATCACATCACACCTCGGGCTCCTTAGAACAATGGTTTAACAATGGTTGTTTAAATATTCCCTCATTTTATGCCTAGTCTTATCGTATCTTATATATCTAAGGCCCACACGAGGTTAAATTGGTAATATTGTATGCCAAACTATCAATTTAACCTCGTGTCCAAAACTTAACTCTGAGTTAAGTTTTTCGTGAAAGTGGGCCTTTGTTTTCTGTTTTCGCCTACGGTGTCTGTTCTGGGTCGGCAAGATATCCAATTTTTCGTGCTTCAGGTTTGCCTTGTCTGAACGTGGATGTCATCATGTAAGGGCCTGGTAAGGGTTCACGGTTTTTCGTACCGGTGTAGATGCTCAGGACTTGTCTGATAGTATGTTTTTGGGCATCCCGTAAAAATGTATATTGGGTTGGATACATCTGGCGCGTGACCGTGGATCAATGGGCCAAACGCACGACCCGGTGTGTCCTATTACAAACTATATCGAGGCAGGGCCACACAGAGATGGCGAGAGGAGCTGGACTCCTTCGATAAAGATTGGTCCCAACTAGTAATGCAAAGAAAAGTGGAAGGAGAGAAGAGAGGTTTTTGCCCAGCAGTAGAAAATCTTTGACTATTTTGCCTCAACCTGTATGGGGTCGGCGCAGCAGCTTTTCTCCTTCCAAAGATCTGCATTCACCGTCATCTCAATAGTCTCTCCTTGAAGACTCCAAAAAAAAAAAGTAATTTATCCGACTTGTACCAAAAAATATTATCACGTAACTTGAAAACATAATTATGGAGATATTTAGATAATTTTGATCTCAAAAGAAATGTATTAATAGGCGTAGAACCATTGTATCCGTATATAAATTATGTAAATCGGTCCACGGTTTAGGAGATATTAACTCGTTACTGAAAATAATTTCATGCCAAGTGAAAGCGTCAAGGACGCCCCGCGATACGTTTGTTTTAATTGAGTTAGCGACACGGCTTAATTTTTAGGGTTCCGTACCTCAAAAGGTAAAAAAGGAGCCCTTTTAAGATCACTCTCTTAGAATGGGCGGACCATTTTCTTTTTGGTCGGAAATCATCCAATGACTTCTCGCGCTCTGTGTGAAGCGGAAGGAACTTTTACTGACTAAAACCCACTGTTGAAGATGATGAAGGGCTTGTAGATGAAATCAAGTTTTTATTGATCACAGAAAGTTTTATGACGATTATTTTTTGCACAACTGACAAACCACATTTTTTTCTTTGTAAAAACGAAAAAAAGTATAAAATAAAAAGGAAACAATTACGTATACAAAAAAGGTTTGTTGCTTGTCGCCAACATGGCCAGGCCGCCCTGATCGCTTCACGTTTCAACGCCTATGTGATTGAAGCGCACAGACGAAAACCCAGTCAAGTTTATTTTTGGACGGACTCGCTAACCGTTCTGAAGTGGCTCCGTAGCGACGCCTGTACATTTAAGGCCTTTGCCTCATTCCGGGTGGGAGAAATAGCTGAGACAACGAACATTCGGAGTTGGTAATACGTACCCACAGCTTTAAACGTGGCGGACGACGTTACGCGAGACATTCACAAGTTCATCACGTTGGTTCACAGGTGCCACATTTCTTCTGTCTCCATCTTCTGACTGGCCTTGTGAACCGACGCGTACCGTCTCTCCGACGACCGAAGAACTGAAACAAGTCTCGGAATCGGTGGACTAATAGTTGCTCAACCGCGACAGCTACCTTTACCGGTAGTAGCGGATCACCAACGATTTAGCAGTTGGACTCGGTTGCAACGTCCACTGCCGAGACGGGACAGCTCACCGTGACGGCTCGCATCCCCGTGGTGTGAGGACGTATGATGCCTGCTCTGACCTGCTCCACAGAGCACCCTCCAATCCTGGCGACAGCGGCCACCACCTCTCTCTCCGTCACAGAATCGTCCAGGCCCAGAATGCGCATGTCACTTGGTGGGCCTGGACACTCGGGCCTCGTCCGCATTTAGGGACGCCCTGAACCTTTCCACCAGAGCGTCAGCGGTCGGGCCGCTGGCCGCAACGGACACTTCCAGCATCCGGGCCCCAGTCAGGGTGACCCTAACCCGGATGCCTTCGGTGACGCCGAGCTCCTCCAGGTTCACCGCCGCCCTCGGTTTGGCGAGAACATCGCTGTAGGACACGCCCTTATTTTCCTCTTCCGGCTGTAGTGTATCACTACAGCTGCAGACTTTGGGGCGCGGAGACTAGCCGCGACGCTTCGCTCCTTGTGCCGCTTTCTCCTCTCCTTCCTTTTGGCCGCCCTTACTGCCTTGCTCGCCTTCTTCGTCTCACAAGCTATTTGCCATTCGGCGTAGGCCGCAGGAGTTTCAGGAGGCGGAAGTGATTGGAGCGGCTGACCCGCCGCCTGGCTGGGGCCCTCGCTTCCTGTGAAGCCTGTCCTTTGGGTGCCGAGTTTTCCGGTTTCTCTGGGGCCGTCCTCGCGGGTTCCAGCATGGTCTCGCGATTGGCCTGTCCCAACGAGCGCGATTTTGCCGCGGCAGCCGCGGCGGCGGCGGCAAACGAGGGCGCTTTCCGCTGGCCCAAGGCCGCCTAGCTCGAAGCTAGCGGGGGACGCAGGACGATAGTCCCCAGATTAGAAAACCGACTCTGTAAGGCAGTCAGCTCCTGCCGCACCGGATTTTCAGTCTTCTGCGGGCTGGGGCTGATCTTGCCAATGCTGTGCCTCCCCCTGCAGCATCTCCCGGGGGCCGGCTCCTCGGAGCCCAGCCAGGTCCGTTCGGAGCTTCTCATTCTCCTTTTTGGAGAAGCTCTATGTCGGCTTTCAAGCGGACGACCTCCGCCCGCATTTCGGATATTCCATCCGACGGACGCCCGACATGATTTGCCTCCGTTGCCGCCATGATGAAGGCCGTGGCCGCGGATATGGCCTTGTCTTTAGAGGACTTATTCCTCTTCAAGGCCACATCATTTATTGCGGCCCCCACGACCTCTGCGAACCTGACCGCTCGCTCCGAATCCAAGTTCAGCTCCGAATCCAGTTCACCGCCGGAAGACCCCGAGAGGACAGCCCTGCGGCTGATCGATCCGGGGTGGCGCCCCTCTGCGGCAAGCCGCTCGGCTCGCTGGGCAGTCTCCTGGGCGGTGAGCCACCTCCCCACTCCTCTATCTCGGCCACCACCCCGCTTACTGGTGGGGATCTTCCGGGCCGAGGCCAGCTCATCATCGGAGGGTGACCCTAGGCCATAACCCGGTATGGGGCGCTTCTGGAAGAACGTTAGGTTCTTCGCAGCAGCCCCCACCTCTGCGGCGTCCATCTCCGTCCCCGCATCACTCCTCTTTGTCGGTTTTGTTTTTGTTTTTAAAATTTTCCCTTTTTTTTTTCCCACGAGTAAATAATATTTTATATCTCAAAATCTAGTGGTCCGCACTAGAGACTAATTTAGCTACCCATTAGTCTAGCTATCAACCTCCCTCACGGTGCGCCGCCGCTTGGAGGTTTGGGTTGATTTTTTATAGAGGTTTTCTTCCTTGCGACCCAAGTGGTTAAGACCCTCGATCCCCGTCAACAGTCAGAGACATGACCGTGACTATCTTCGGGGCTACGAGACTAGCGGTGGCAGAAAGAGGAGCAATACTCCCTCCTGCCTGCCCGGTGGCAGGGTTAGTGCACACCGAGCCCGCCCTTACTCCACCGCTGTGGAGATCTGCTCAGAGCGCAGGACACACGTTAGAGCGTTCTTCCGACCTCCAACCTCTCTGACAGGATATTGGCATAAGGGCAACGAGACCCCTTAGGCACATAGTACCTAATGGGAAGTCATTGGGAACGGGTGGACCTAGAAAGTTGAAATTTATACCAGATACTGAGGTCTATTATATAGTCCCTATTAGATGTATAAAGTCCAAATTTACCTTAATTTTCAAAATTTTAAATTTTTCGGAATTTTCCCTTTACTTGTGCTGTTAGACCTTGCTTTTAACCAAAATTTACAATGCTAGGTCAGCCGGAAGTACCGTATAGGTATTGGGTCGAAAACCTATATGGTACTCGTAGTACCCGTTGACCAAGAATTACGAAATTTGGCAAAAAGTCTTAAAACACAAATAAGGAAAAATTCCAAAAAATAAAAAAAAGGTAAAAATTAAAGGGTGGTTACCCTTACATACATAGTTAACGCCAATTAAGATAGACCTCTGAGTTGTATGGTCGGTCTTACAATTTAGACGACTAGCTTAATTGGCACCAACCTCAAATAAGGTAAATAAATGAAAATGTGCTATAGGTATGGTAACTACCTATATAACTTACCTAAAGTTATATAGGTAGTTAGGTAAGTAGGGTAGGGTAGGTAGTGGACGGGTATGAAGCCGTGGGCACATCTCGTAGTATATATGATGGTACGGAACCCTCGGTGCTCGAGTCCGACTCGCTCTTGACCGGTTTTTCTATTCGTTTTGAAATATTGGAATACTGATTGGTAGACAGGTGTTAACGACTTTTGTTTTTTTGATATCTGGCTTAGACTTTAGTAAGCTTATAATAAAAATAACATATTTTAACGTCTTAACGAAAACAAGGCAATTAATAACGCAATCTCCAACCAATTTAATCTAAAACTATGTCCAGTAGTGCATAACGATGGAAATAAAAACTTAAATGGAGTTATTACCAAACATCACATGATCACAGCCATGTTTTTTCATTCACAAATGAACCATTGGCGTCATAAAATAGCCTATAAAATTCGAAATCATTTATCATCATTTAGTTTTAACTTTTAGCATCCTAATTCAACATTTTATATGTTTTTAACTAGTCAATAACTTCCTTAACTGGTTTTTAGGATGCCGATATTATTATGGTCCAAATCAGTATAGCCAATCACAAAATGATTTATCTAAAGTCACAATAGAAAAGCTATACAAACTTCTTGTACAGAAAATACTATGATTATCATTATTACATCAACCGAAAGATGTCCACTGCTGAACATGGGCCCTCCCCCAAGTGTTGTCACATTTTCCGGTCCCGTGCGTTTCGCATCCAGCGTATTCCTGAAACCTTAGCCATCGGCCCACCTGGTGGGAGGCCTTCCACCACAGCGTCTTCCGGCTTGCGGTCGGAACTCCAGAACTTTTCGCCCTCATCAACCATCAGTTCTGCGACCAATGTGCTCTGCCCACTGCCACTTAATTTTGGCAATTGATGTCAAAGTCAAAGTCAAATGTATTTATTTCGACTAGGCCATTAAGCGGCACTTTTTAACATTAACAATTAACATTAACAAGTAATAAAAATTTATTCTACCGTGCATTCGGAAAACTAGCTTGTTATGGAGAAGAACGCACAAGAAACTCCATGTTTTAGAAATAATATATATAACTCCATGTTTATTCACAATTCTTCAGACTATGTCGATTACTTTGGTCCATCTGTGGATATCTTCATTTCTGATGCGAACAAGCAAGGAAACTCCTAAAATACTACAATACATCAAATCTAATCAGTGGTTGTTGAATTCTTTATTGTTTTCTTCGTTGCTTTTGGGAGAGAAAACTTTGTCTCATCCAAGCTCCCAAGGGTGTCGTGATGATAGACGAATAAGGAAAAGTGAATAGGCTGGGGAACGTAACATATTTATACCTCTATGCATCTACTGGAAATCTTGTTGATAGGTGATAATTTTTGTAGTACGCTCTCGCTAAGCTCCGGTAAAATAAATAGGCAGGTATTGTATTGTATTCATTTATTCCAAACAATTTTTACATTGTGTCGAAAATCGAAATTGCCAACAAGCACCACTACTCCTTTATACAAACTGACTTCGAAACAATTACAAGACAATGAGCTAAAATTTCACATTAAACAATAATACCTACACTTCTATTTCAACCTTCAAATAATCAGACAAGTATTCAATGATGTCAAATAGATATTCATATGATATACAGATAATATGTCAAACACAAGTATAAAAACAAATAAATTCAGATTCCAATAAAGATGTCAGTCATATAACATAATGCCGTCCCACGGACTGAAAAAAAAAACATAATAATAATGAAAGCTTTACAGACAATCAGCAAGATTTTCCATTAAAAACAATACTGCTATTTTACTCTTCAACAATGACAAAAAAGTATGCAAATATGTCAAAGAAATTTTATATAGTATCCAGATATGTCAAGTAAAGATGCCTACTACGATAACCACTTATTTCTGCCCCATTAACCAAAGGCAGTATTTCTGTGTTCTTGTCTAATCTGTAGTTCCGTGTTAAAAATAAAGGTGTGTAAGATCGATTGAACTTGGTTTTAATCCATCATTTATGATAAGTGAGTGAGAATTTCAATCAGATTTCAGACTGACTAAAGTAGCCTCATCTCTCATGGGGTACTGTATTAAATGTTACAGTAAAATTCGTCCCCACATTCTAGAACCGAATGAGACGAAATTTAAAACTGGTATAAAACGCACACTGCATGCAGGCATATTATAAGTTGGGGGAATTACATCACTGATGAAATGCTTGGCTCAATGCTAGTCCTGCTCCACAACCGCTAGTGCGCAAAAACAACTGATATGCAGAACTTTTACTTAGTGTTAAGTGATTTATCACTTAACACTAAGTAAACTACTTTTGAGAATTTTTACGTTTCTGCTGTTCAGAAAAACACACGATTATTTACCTCTTTACAAATTCAGATCAAAATGCTAGTTCATATGTTTCAAAAGACGTACTATTTGGAATGATTTCCGCCAAAAATCATTTTCAATAAATATTTAACTGTTTGGACCAAGGCGTGATCTTACATGCTGTACGTTTAAATCTTGAAAGTACCTAGCTAATCAAACTAAAAGATGAAACTAAGCAATTACAGATTGTTCTCGAGCAGAAAGTTCTCTGGCAAAGAGGATACGCTTGGCGCTGGAAGCTTTTAAATAATATAGATAATATACTCGGAGTTTTATGTAGTTAATCAGCTGCTGCAGACACAGTTCCAGGGAAACAGGGAGACGTTACACAGAATTGGCAGGGTACAGGGAAATAGGAGAAGGTTGACTTAGATACAAACAAACGAAAAGAGGTCCTGAGTTTCAGGTTGGTCCCTGGTCAAAAATTTGCAAGGTTCGTTTGACCGATAGAAAAGTCTATTTCTTTTGCTTGCAGCACATAGATAATTGCCGATGGTTTGATAATTCGGGGAAAACATATTTGTCCTTTTTATGGTCTATAAAAGGATTAAAATTCTACGAGCCCGAACTGTTTGCCAACCGTAGTGACTATGGAAATATTGCGCAATGATTACGTGAGAATCCAAAAGAGGTTTAAAGAGTCTCTATTTTCCCAAGATCATATAAAACAACGATCACTTAAGGCGATATATACGCCCCAATGTAAATGTGGTACTGGCCATGCGCCCGCTCGATGACAAAATATCAATATTGAACCTCCTTTTGAACAGTTTTGTTTGCAAAATATTATTTGATTTACATACGCTATGTCAGTTATGAAGAAATTCCAGCCATCACTTTTCTGTGTAAAAATATTTTTAAATATCCAAGTCGTTTCCAAAACGTTGCGAAAAATATCATGTTGCTAATTATTTTTTTAAAGCAAAACTATTTGTTATACGAAAAAATCATGTTTTTTTTTTAAAATAATGTACATGAGACAATAATAAATATATATATTTTTCAAACGTTCTAACCTAGCCGATACTAAGGAGCATGCTTTAGAAAGTTACCGTTTTACGACACTAAAGCGCATGTAGTAAGTTAAGTACATGAGATTATTTTTTTGTACATAAATCGTCTTGTGACGAGGCAAGCAAAGATAGAATTACAAATAATAATTAATCACAAACAAAGGAAAAGTATGTAATTAACACAAGTTAACAACGCGGGCTAATTACTCATCATCAGCGTATTATACCCTTGAAAGCCTAAAACGTGGATCCTCGCGAGACACAATTTAATGGCCTTTAATTGTTTCAGCAATTACGGCATTCAACCGGTTAAACCTCGTCCTTTGAAAAATATCTGGAGGAAAATAAAAGCTTGCAAATATTGCAAAAGGAAGAGGACCGTAGAAGATATATAAAAAGAATACACAATAACAAATTACAATTAAAATGTTTTAATAAAGACTTTGGGGCGGTCAGAGTGAAATACTAATATTCAGTTGCATCCGGTATATTGGAAGCCAACTCCAAAATACTTGTGAAAATGATAGGCTGGTTGATGATTTATTTTATTTGATAACAGTCTTGTGCTTGACCAACATCTCACTTGATGGTAAGCGACGATGTGGTCGACGATGAAGCACGCTTGCCAAGAAGAAACCTATTCACTCTTGACTTGAAGACTCCCAGGTTGTAGCTATCAGGAAACAGACTCCGGCGGGGAATTCCACTCCTTTGCTGTACGCATAATAAAAGTATTCCCAAAACGTTTGGTACGTATGGTATTAGTCTTAACCTTCTGTTTTCCCAAGTTCCAATGGTGGCACTAAACAAAAAGAAGATAAAACGTAGACACCTATTATCACGTGATGAATTGCGCGAGTGAGTCAGGACACTGCTGACTTCAGCTCTTTAAAACGTCCGCAATGAGTGCGACTTTACTTGTGCTTTAGTTTTTATTTAAGATTAAAAATATATGAGGGTCATTTAGTAAATAGATTTTTAGATTAGTCGGTATTATACCTATCAGGCTGTTTGTGCCCTGTAGGTAGGGTACACGTATATAGATAAAAAACTTTTTTACAAAAAAATACTACCGACTTCCAAATAAAAAACTATAAAGTGAAAAATAACTTTATTTTTGGAAGTCGGTGTCTTTCGTAGACCGTGCCATTTTTTTTTTTGCGTTACGGACACCGACTTCCAAAAATAAAGTTATTTTTCACTTTGTAGATTTCTTATAGTTGTATTTTTTTGTAAAAAAGATTTTTATTTTTCACTTTTAAGTTTTACCTACCCAACAGGCAAGTTGTTAAGTAAGTTACCTTAATGCCAGAATAGATTAGCCGAATATCATGAAACTTGAACATAATGGGTGAAATGAGAGATCTGCATACCCCCCAAGAGCATACTGGCGTGATGTTATGTTATGCAATGTTATAAAAAATAAACAGACATGCGATTGCAGCAATCCCGACAGATTTGCCGTTATTTATTGAAGAGTTCTGTTGTATATCTTCGAAGTTATTCATCAAATCTTCACCAAATTAAAATGGGACCAATTTCGAAATATACTCTTTCAAACAAAAAAGGAATTTTCAAAATCGGTCCATAATCGTCAATTATCGGTCGGATATATCGGTGAAAATAAAAAAAAAACATACATAAAGTCGAACATAGAACCTCCTCCTATTTGATAAGCCGGTTAAAAAAGGAACGTTAATCGCTGGAAATCCCGAGTGCGTATTGGCAATTATAATACTTCGCATGTACCTACTTATCAGTTACAAAAACGTTATACAATGGACCCCGTTTAGTAATAATAGTTTCCTTCCGCTCCTTTTAAATGACCTAAAAGAATAAAAAAAACAATACTTGACATGAAGTTTTTTTGAAAGATGCATAATAATAAGATGTCAATCACCATTTCAAAGTCTTCGCCAACCGCTGTCTTCGTCGCATACTCGGAATCTACTGGCCCGAGACGTAGAGCTATTGGGGATGCATTGTTGGATCAGACCTTTACAAAGTTTCAAATTCAAATTATTTATTTGTAAAAACATAGGTATAATATAATATAATAAGATCTTTTTTTAATGTCAGGATCGCTACGTTTGACCTAATAGGCGTACAAATTTTGGATACATTTATAATTATAATTTTAAAATATATATTTTGATAATAATGTAATTAATTAAATTATTATCAAAATTAAATTAGGTACTAATAATTAAATTCGATAGATCGAATTGAGCATAAATAAATCGGTCGTTTGACTCACACAACGACATACATAATTGTTATTTATTTGAATTGTCTCTTAAGAACTCACCAATGGAAAAGTACGCCTTTTCAACCATAAAATCTGTTAGCATTCTTAGAATTTGTTAACATAATTCTCAGCTCTTATAGTTTTGAACTGACTCCTCGCCTATATTGCGTTATAATGAATATTCAGATGTTTGTTCCGATATTTACTTGACTTTGATATTCATAATCCATATGCAATAAAGACATGCTTAGAATGAAATTTCTAAAATACATAACAAGTCATCAGCCTTCTGCCCTTGTGCCAAATTATTTATATATTTGAGGTCAGTCTTCTTGAATTGCTGAAATAAATATGGAGTTAGAGAGTTTCGGCATTTTACTTTTTTTATTATAGACTAGCCGACCCGGCGAACTTCGTTCCGCCTAACAAATTTCTAAAATAAAAGATTTTTTTCTAAAATAAACGTAGCCTTAGTTACTCCTTATTACATCAGCTACCTGCCAATAAAAGTCCCGTCAAAATCGTTCCAGCCATTTCAGAGATTAGCCGTAACAAACAGACAGACAGACAGACAAAAATTGTTATTTTGGTGTATGTACCGGATATATATTCATATACATGTAGTAAAAAACGGTTATTTCAATATTACAAACAGACACTCCAATTTTATTTACATGTATAGATAGGCTCGTGCTTGACCACTATCTCACCTGATGGTAAGCGATGATGTGGTCAACGGTGTAGCACACTTGCCAAGAAAAGATTGAAATTTAAAATTACAACTATTTACTTGAAAGATTTACTTTTATATTTTTAATAAATACCATTCCATTCTTTAAACAAGGTTTCGAAGAATCTGCGTAGCATTATTATGGTGAGTCAAAATTAAAAATTCTATTATATTTCGGTTGATCTAGTTTTACAAACATGCAGACGGTCTGCTTAGTGGTGTTTAGCTGCCTTTCGATGTCTACCATGCCAGAGACATCGTAGACCAGGTCTGGTGCGTTGACATTCCACTTACAGCCTAGAGATGCCTCATGTGGTTATACCCACTAGAGGCATTTTAGAGAAGAAAGAATGCATCCTACTGTAACCTCTGTTTCGTAAAAACCTATACAATTTAATACCCTGTTATTATTGTAAAAGATTCATACTGTGATATTGCTTACTCTGGTTAGAAAAACTGGGAAAAGCCTACAAACAAAAAACCCAGTTATTTTATTTCTCCAATCTCCTAAACAATAGTTTCCCAACCTCACAGACTCACAGCTTAGGCATACTAAACACTACAGTTTCAAGATTACTTTTATTCAGACCATGAACATATTGTTTATGTTAGGAGCGGCGGTATTTTTCTCAATGATTCTCATTTACTCTTACTACTTGGAGAACAAAAAGTGTTGGGTTGATGTGGGTTATAAAGATTTTTGTGGGTCTGGGCAAGGTCTAATAGACTAGGTAATTTCTTTTTTGTAACATCTTTTAGATCTTGCAGATACTCTACCAACATACATACTTGCTAAAAGCTTCCCTAAATAACTAATGATTTCCAGATGTGGTTTGTTTCCAATCCTACCATGTATTTTATTTTTAAATTGCCTAATTAGTTCTAATTTACTTGATTTAATTAATTTATTTAATTTATACATATTTTGGACCCAGTGATTAACAAGCACAATAAATTCACACATGGCACAATTCATACTGCCCGGGCAATTTGAAAAAATGCCCGATATGAGTAGGCACTATGATAAAAACTATTGAAATAATTAAATTGACCGCGCTTTCTAAATAATTCCCATCACATATAGGGCCGGGTAATAAAAACACGTCTTTTTTAGTTTTGCTTATGTTCATTTATTCCGTTCTAATACCAACAACTACGAGTCATACCACTGGTATTTAATTAATTAATTTTAAAATATTGTAACTACATACTGTATTTTTTTTACAAAAACATATCATTTTTAATGTAACAATCGTAAAGTATCATATAAAATAAAAAATAAAGCGTGAACACAGGAAGTGGACCTAGCAGAGCCCCGATGGGGCAACAAAAAATGAGATCGATTTCATCATGTCAATCAAGAACCAAATGTTCAATGATGTCTCTGTGATCAATTTGGTGAAAACCGGGAGCGATCACCGCATGGTGATTACATGAAGAGGCACATCGAACATTAGAATTAACCTTGAGAGGTATCGACTGATGAAGTCCACGCTCCGTCCAGCACAGATCCAGGTCCAAAACGAGAGCTACAGCTCGAACTCCAGAATCGTTTCGAGTGCCTAGGGAGCTCCGTGGACGAATACAGCTATCCATACGGTCGGGTCTAAGTTTTTCAAGACCCGTCGTACAGATAGAAACAAAAAGCTCTCTGAACCTACTTTTAAGCTTATGAAGAAGAGGCGTGACATGATCCTGCTGTCTTCAGATGAAGCGTGCAAATACCGGCAGCTCTTTAGACAGATCTCTAAATCCTTGAAAAGGGACCTCCGCCGCTTTAATACCGAGCGTATTAAAGACGCGATTGAGCAAAATAAAGGCTCCAATGTATTTTCAAGGGATCAGGCTATTGGGTAGAGCCAGCTTACGAAACTGAAGACTGACAATGGCAGGATCGTATCCGCTGAACCGGAGCTTCTGAGGGAGATCGAGATATTTTTTGGGCAGTTGTACACATCAATCAGCAAGCCCGTTGCGGGTCTAGCAAACGACCCAAGAGCTAGATTTAAGCGACACTACACCGAAGATATCCTGGACGTTAGCCTGTAAGAGATTAGGATGGCTCTGAAATAGCTTAAAAACAACAAGAAGTGATGACGGAATCACGGCCGAACTCCTGAAGGCGGGTGAGAAACCGGTCCTTAAGGCCCTTCAGAAAGTGTTTGATGCCGTCATACCCGAGGGCAGAACGCAAGTTTACCGATTTCCAGGATCCCGAACAAGCCGATTTCCGAAAAGGCTTTAGCACCGTAGACCACATACATACGCTGCGGCAGGTTATACAGAAGACCGAAGAGTATAACCTACTTTTCTGTTTAGCGTTTGTGGACTACGAGAAAGCCTTCGATTCGATCGAGACTGGGGCTGTACTGCAGTCTCTCCAACGGTGCCAGATCAACTACCGATACATTGAGGTATTGAAGTGTTTGTACAAAAAGCCACTATGTCAGTCCGTCTTCAGGATCAGACCTCGAAAGCAATCCTTCTCCAGCGCGGCGTGAGCGGCGCAGTGCAGCCTTGAACTGTTCAAGGCTGCGCTGGAGGATGTCAACAGTAATGGCGAGTACATCACTCACCTTCGGTTGGCCGACGACATAGTGATCATGGCTGTACTGTTTGTACGTGTTTTGTATAGAAATATGCTGACTGTATCAAATTCAAGTTGTTAGTATTCGTTCGCACATTAAATTTAATTATTTAAAAAGTGGTATTCGTTCGGAATAGAAAATAAATATGAATTGAAACAAAAACCATTGGTATAAGAACGGAATAAATCCTAATGTTGGCCAGCTCGATTTTCGAACAAACATCTTTACAATGCCATATGGATTTTTTTTTACTTAGTTTACTTAGTTCCAAATTCAAATCACATTACTCCCTAGGGAGTTTCAAACAATTTAGCCTTCTTTGGGAGTTAATGCTTTACTTTGCGTTGAGATTGCATGACATGTAATTGGAAATTGTGGTGTGAAAAATAATTAACTAGATACAACTGCATAATGATTTTCCAATGATTACTGATACTCCAAGTATTACTTATACGAGACACCGGCCGTTAATTACGCCAGGTAATTTGTTTTTAATCAGAAATCGTAAGTTTCAGGTTAAATGAAAATACATGATCTTTTACTTTACGAGTTATTTATATTTCATTTAGTGTTTCTAGTAAAATTAAGTCGTATTTCTGTTTAATATTTGGTGATTTTCCTGGCTTTATCTTTTTTTTTAACTAGCAACAATATCTATACTAATATTAATATCTTAAATGCGTATGCTGTTACGATTAACGTTTAAACAGCTGCATGGTTTTTGATGAATCCTGGCACACGGATACAGTATGACCTAGATATACATAGATGACATAGCGTACTTCTAACCTTGGTATAATAAAACAATTTAAAGAAGAAAACTGCCTTATTTTCAGATATACCCGACCCCGTCTGCTATTAAAGGCTAATATAGAATTTAATCTTTCGCCTTTTCACTGGTACATATTCTTAGGCTGATTGAAATGTGAAGTAAAACCTAAAACGCTTAGTAACTTCGTGCCCCTTTCACAAGCAAGTAAGATCATTCTGTGCTCATTTTCTACAGTGAGACTAAATCTGTCTTAAAATTTACCTATTCATGAAAACAATAAGACTGTAAAGCCCAGACATGCCATCTCCATACTCCTCATTCTTCACCGATGACACAGAATAGATTGATAGAGAAGGTTAGCTTCATACAACTAGCGAAAACGCACGCAGACATAGACACTGCTCATGCACAGCGAGTGCAAGCGCACTCGCGACTGGCATTTGTTTGATATCGCTGAACGTACGCGTCTATGTGTGCGTACGACATTTTTTGCTTGTTAAATGTAGTCGACATTTTGTTTTATGAGAATGGACCAAGCAATACACTACAAAAACGTACCACTCTGTAGGTAATAGTGACGAAGGTGACACTGGAAGCCTGTGAAATGGCCCCATCAGCATCCTAGAAGTAAACTAGGGAATCCTTAAGAGGTTTTAAGACTCTATTTCTCACAAGATCACAAAAACATTTCACTTAGGTACAAGAGATTAAAATTTTGTAAAACATAAATCGTCTAATGACGAGGCGAGCAACGGTAGAATTGTAAATTATAATCAATCACAAACAAAGCAATAGTGTGCAATTAAACAAGTTAACACCGCGGTCTAATTAAACGTCATTAGCGTATTAATGCTTTGAATCCCTAAAACGTGGATCCACGCGAGGCACAATGGCTTTTTAATTGTTTCGGTAATTACGGCATTCAACCAGTTAATGTCCACACGATTACTTTATCTCTCTTACATCTTTCTGTTCGTATCCACTTCTTACGTAGACAAGGAAAACTAAATAATGATAAGCTCCATGTCTATTTTTATTCCATGACAGAAGACAGGATCAAGTTAGCAAGTTGGGGTCATCAGTTATTCAATGGGGTCCGGACACGCGGCGCGACGTTCCTTGTTTAATACTTAGTTTCACTGAATACTTCGCTTAATTAAATATTTGTTGGTACTGTCTAGTGTCTGGATGTCGGACTGTGAAATTTTGGACCTATGCTGGATGTTGAGATGCCTGGGAAAAGTTATATCCAAGGCAGTTCATGCAATGTTAAGTCCAATATTTTAAGTCATTGCTACATTTGTCTCAATGAAATTGACAGGTTTTAATAGATATGTTTATTTATTTGTTAACTTTCAACATTAATCGAGGGTTAGTTTACATTGTAATGGCAGCTTGAGTGGAGAAAGTTTCCTTCAAAAATTACTTAGAATTTATCTTTATTATTTTTAGCAGCTAATATAAATTTGTACTGTGTTCCAATTTGATAGGTGGGTTCATCATCATCTCCCTCTCCTTGTCCCATGCTACTTGGGGTCGGCGCAAAACGTTTTCTTCTGCCTAACGTCCTGTGCTGTGTAGTTTGAAAGGTGGGTATCGGTGAAATTACAGGACCATGAGATTTTTTCGATAAGTTTGTAAAGAAGGTAGGAAGGTAGGTAAAATAGGGGAAGTGTGTATTTTACTTTCATATTTTGCCAGGTAAATTCTTTTTTTTTTTTTATATAATGTGTTTGCTCTTGACTCTAGTCTATGTCAGAGGTGAAAGAGACAAAGTCGACGATGGAGTGAGCTTACCCAGAAGAAGCCTATTAACTCTAACTTTGAAGAGATTCGGGTTGTATGCGTTCGGAAACACAGACGCAGGCAGTGAGTTCTACTCTTTTGCTGTGCGCATTATGAAGGATGCTTGGAAGCGCTTGGTGCGAATTGGTGGAATGGCAACAAGGTAAGAATGGTAACATGCAGTGCGTCTTGATGTCCGATGGTAGAAGGGGGCTGGTGGGATAAGGTCGTGACGTTCTTGAGCACACTCAACGAAGTACAGTCTGCAGAAGACTGACAAGCAAGCAACCTTGCGGCGATGAGCTAAGCTGTGAAGCTTGGCATCCACCAGTTTGACGTCGCCAATTAGTCTCTTGGCTCTGCGTTCCACCGAGTCAAGCGCGGCAAGCTGATATTTAGCTGAGCCATCCCAGAGGTGGCTGCAATACTCCATGCAGGATCGGACTTGCGACTTGTAAAGAGTTAAAAGCTGTCCAGGCATAAAGTAAGATGATCCCATGTAAGGGCGAGCCACGGCCATTTTTTTTTTCAGAACTTAATACCTAGTTCGGAGTTGTTCGTGTTGTGATTCCCATTTCTATCCTTTAATTATTTTAGCTTACCTGATGTACATAAATAGGTTTGTGTGTTAAAGCAAAAGCTTAATTTATCACTGTAATAACAACCTTGGTGATACAGGTGTTCATAGATGACCTTTCAAACCTACCATCAACTATTCAGTCACACCATTTTTTTTTATTAGTTTGGGAAAACAAACGACTACACACTACTGTAATACATAAAATTTAAGCACGAAGAAAAACAAATGTGCACCCAGCGACATTTTCCACATATTATAAAAACACTTTACAAAATTAATACGACTTGCGCTTACAATTAAAAACTAAAATTTTGTTAATATAATTAATTAAACTTAACAGGCATGTATATTATATAAAAAAGATACGAAGTTATATTAAATTTAAATATTAATATAGAATTAAAACTGTTAAATTATTACAAAAAATATATTATGTTACGGATTAAATGTCAAAAAATAATTATTACGGATTAAAATGTCAAAGAAAAATAAAAATATATTATAGATTAAATTGTCAAAAATGTATAAAAATATTACGGATTAAAATGTCAACAGAATGAATTGTACAAACAAGGCGTCAGCAAAATAAATTAAATTATTATTAAACAATGATTATTAAATTAATGCATTTTTGTTATTATTATTTAAAAAAAGAAGCAAAAGGAAAAAAGAATTAAAATAAATATGAAAAACTACGAGTCACTAATATCAGGAGAATTCATTTTCTCACAAACAAGGCGTCTTAATTTTCCTGCTGAAACAGCGAGCTAATCATCAACAACAGTCAACATAGCAAATAATTCCATGCACAAAATAATGTCACACACTACCCACTCATCCAACATAACCAACACTATAACATGTCATGTCTGAAATAGTTGGCATTCCAACAGCAATGCGGTTGACGAGGCGACCAGTCGTGGTCGCATACCGCTTGCGGTCGCTACTCCTCGGCCCTGAATGTACTGATTGATACTGGCTGGTTATTCCATCTATGTTTCATTGTTTGTCACAACAACACACTGTTATGAGTGTGAAATATGATAGGTAATTTGAAAATGATGCTTTGGGTCAATGAAATTTACCACAGGCTCTGAAAACATAAGTGGAAACCGCGGTAATCTATAAAATGGCTCATATATTTTGTAGGTTGACTGTCATAATGGTCGAGAGATCGCAAGTGCGACCTGTCGCTGACCACTGGGGTTTGATCCCTATGTTGAGCGATGTGTTTTTGCATAATTTCATTGCCAATCTTATGTCGTAAATTCGCCATATCCAGGCAGGGAAAACTGACGACCTGAAGAAGGTGGCGGAGGTAGGCGGACACGGAAAACCATGAACTAGAAAAAAACCGCCAATTGCGTGTCGGATTTCGCACATTTAGGGTTCCGTACCAAACTGCAAAAAATGAGGAATTTCAAAGAAAAACTGGATTACCAATATATTATTGGTTTGTTTGCTAGTAAAATATACGTAACTAGCTGTCCCACGTGGCTTCGCTCCCGTCACCTGGCTATCTACCTACCCATTTACCCTACCTACCCTACCGTACCTGCACTACATACATGATTGTTGCGTAACTTTAACCGTTTACGCAGCGCACGCAACGGAAGCTCTCAAAAAGGAATAATTTTATCCGTTTTTGCAACATGTTTCATTTATGCTCCGCTCCTATTGGTCGTAGCGTGATGTTATATAGCCTATAACCTTCTTCGATAAATGGACTATCCAACACAAAAATAAGTTTTCAATTCCAACCAGTAGTTCCAGAGATTAGCGCGTTCAAACAAACAAGCTCTTCAGCTTTATAATATTATAAAGTATAGATAATAAACATTATCACCAAATTTCAAGTTCATAGGGCAATGGGAAATTATAAAAATCTTCGGAACAATATTTTGTAAAAAATGCTGACTTTGGCGGCTTTTCATTCCTTTGTTTTTTAATATTTTTTTAAAACAAAAAATACAGTATTTATCTACTCAACAAGCTCTTAACAACGATATCCCATGCAATGGTGCTAGAATTTTTTTTTCGCGCCCCCCCCTTTTCCTGAATGGGAGACGCCCTTAAAAACATTTAAAAATATTTTTTGACTGTAGCACCAACCGTTTTTCTGTAAAACCTGTGTAAAACAAACGACGGACAGACATAAAGACACTTGAGTGACAGCAATAGGGCTCCGTTTTGACCCTTCGGGTAGGGAACCCTAAAAACAGGTGTTACGGTATTGCTTGAGAGCGGTTTTCGTAGGAATAGACCAGACAAAGAAGAATTACATATTGACTTCTTGCAAAAATAGGCCACTAAAATGCATCCGGATCAAAAACTCATTAAAATCCGTAACTCATACTGAAGAATAGTATTAACAAAGAAACCCATAATCACCCTCAACAGTTTTCTCTCAAGAAAACAGCCATAATTGCCTACACAATCCTACAAAACATACCACAATAACTTGCCCTCACATTAAAAACAGGCGGTAAACTGGATGGAAATTATCCGGAACAGCGCGTACACCTAACGATCACTCCGCTGCTTAATTACCAGTAATAATTGCTAAGATATGGATTTTTATGGAAATATTGTCGAATTATGAAACTCATTATTAATGGTGCAGTCGACGACGGTTGTTTTTGTGGCTTAAAGTGTTATATTTAGGCTTTTTGCATAAGCTTTTGTGTACGTGATCTAGGTATTAAATTTTTCAGAAGCAGAATAGTTTAGTCTCAGAAAAATCAGTTTTTGCAGTAAATTTTAACAAATTTAATCAAAATCAATCAAATCAAAATATTTTGTTTCAATTGTCCATTACGATACATTTGAATGATGAATACGATACATTGTCAGCAAAAATAAATAAAAATAATCTTACGCAAACGGATGCCTGAATCAAAAATTAAGTTGTCAAGCACGCGTTATCTTCTGTGATTGGCTGTTGAAAATTCATTCAACCAATCACAGCAGATAACGCGTGCTTGACAATTTGTCACATTAATTCTGCGATAATTTTGAGCTGGGAAACTGAGGGCTAATCCAACGACACCCCACACTATGGGATAGACAGAAAAAAAAACATACCCACTTTAAGGGTACACGAGGAACACTAAAAGATTTTACTCTTACAAAAATTTTCTTTTTCCATTATTTTATTTTATCTTTGTCGGCGTGATTAATATGTATACCCATGCCAAATTATAGATTTGTAGTACTAAGAATCTCTGAGCTAAGTTGCGGACGGACGGACAGACGGATATGGCGAAACTATTAGGATTCTACATTGACTACGGAACCCTAAAAAGGCAGTGTTAGCCTAGTCTGCAAATACTACATTTCCAGACTGAACAGTGAACAATAAAGTCTTTTTAATCCTATTTTCCGATGAATGTCATAGAAGCAAATAAAGGCGTTTCAGGACAGCGATAAGACATCCGATAAGCGTGATTATTTCTTCGATATTTTCCCCCTAAGATTAATTTCTGAGAAGCTACAGTTTGTAAAATACCAACGTGGTTTCAGTGATTTATAATTTAAGTTTATAATAATAATTTCATTACAACAGCTTGTCTTCTACCTGCAGCTCGGAGACAAAGGCATATAATACTCAGTAATTTGGCTCTATAATATTCAATGCTCGGTGATTACAACACTCATTTGCTACTGCTACTATTGCTGCCGCATTATTCCACAGCTAGGCAAAATACTCACGGCTCTTACGTTCCAGAGCTAAAGTCGTCCTCTTTTTGCCTGGAGGACCGAAATTCTTCCTCAGTTGCGGCCTCACCGAGTCCGCTATCAGACTGCAACCCCGTCCAGGCTCTTCTTACTAATATTATTAATGTGAAAGTATTGATGTTTTTAATCAATCACTGTTCAATGAGAAGACCATGTCCTGCATGTATGCATGGAAGGACATGGAATACTTTTTAACCGACTTACCAAAAAGGAGGAGGTTCTATGTTCGACTTCATGTTTGTATCCTTTTTTTTTTTTTTTGTATTTTCACCGATATCTCCGTCAGTTGTGGACCGATTTTGAAAATTCTTTTTTTGTTTGAAAGAGTATGTTTCGAAATTGGTCCCATTTTAATTTGGTGAAGATCTGATTAAGAACTTCGAAAATATACGACAGAACTCTCCAATAAATAACGGCAAATCTCTCGGGATTGCTGCAATCGCATATCTGTTTATTGTTTATACCATTTCATAACATAACATCACGCCAGTACGCTTTTAAGGGGTATGCAGATCTCTCATTTCACCGGTAATGTTCAAGTTTCATGATATTCGGGTTATCTATTCTGGCGTTAAGGTAACTTACTAGACAACTTGCCTATTAGGTAAGTACAACTAAAAAATAAAAACTTTTTAACAAAAAAAAAAACCACCGACTTCCAAATAACAAAACTACAAAGTGAAAAATAACGTTATTTTTGGAAGTCGGTGTCTTTCGTAGGTACCATATTTTTTGCGTTATGGACACCGACTTCCAAAAATAAAGTTATTTTTCACTTTGTAGTTTTGTTATTTGGAAGTCGGTGGTTTTTTTTGTTAAAAAGTTTTTATTATTACCTACCGGGAGTAAGTTCTGGTATAATTTCCGACTTTCACGTGAGCTCTACTAGCAGAAGCTAATTATTAAACCTATTTTTAATGATCTTAATTTTCAACAATTCACTACATCACGATTCTTTTCCCCAATAAAAATACTTTCTTACAAAAAAATACTACCGACTTCCAAATAAGGAAAGGACTTTATTTTTGGAAGTCGGTGCCTTTGGTAAGTACAACTTTTTTGCGTTATCGACTACCAAAAATAAAGTTATTTTACACTTTGTAGTTTTCTTATTTGGAAGTCGGTAGTATTTTTTTGTAAAAATGTTTTTTATTTTTCACTTTTTAGTTGTACCTACCTAATAGGCGTGTATTAATAAGGTTCCTACAATGCCAGAATAGATTAGCCGAATATCATGAAATTGAACATAACCGGTGAAATGAAAGTGAACCAAGGTGAACTGTACACATCTGCGTACCCATGTCTCAATCGAATGTCTGTTTATTGTATAAACAATAAATAGACATGCGATTGCAACGATCCCGATTAAATATTTATTGAAGAGTTCTGTTGTATATCTCCGAAGTTCTTCATCAGATCCTCACCAAATTAAAATGGGACCAATTTCAGCACATACTCTTTCAAACAAAAAAAGAATTTTAAAATCGGTCCACAATTGACGGAGATATCGGTTAACATACATAAAAAAAAAAAACATACAAGAAGTCGAACATAGGACCTCCTCCTTTTTGGTAAGTTGGTTAAAAAAACAAAATGGCTCCCAATTTCACCGACCTCTTCTACGAAAAAATAATGGCAATATAACCATCAAATTACATCGTCCCAGTAACCTATACCCAATATTTATAGCACGATATACCGTGTGAAAATTGAGCGCTTTCTTTGAACTTAACTGCCTTACAAAAAGGATCTCGGAGAAACGTGAATTCGTCTTTTCTAATGTCCTATAAATAAACATACGGTGCCGAATTTAGGGACCGTACACAATGTACGGTGATTTGGGGAAACACTTTTCTTTCTTTATGGTAGGTTAACGAAGTGTCTGCACCTTTTTTTGGAGTAATCTGTTTGTAGAAATGAACATGATTACAATCTCACACAAGTTGTTCTCGGCGGCCTTGGAGATGATATTCTTTATGATGAGATTGGAATAAAAACGGACTCAACATAAACGGTGAAAATTTCGGTAGCGCTTGTCAGTACATTTTGGAATGCCCACTGTCAAGTTTATGCATAAGTTTATACTTCTACTTAACTTCTTTAATTTTTTTATTGTACACCAAAAACAATATTCAATACAATGTGATAATAACGTACATGTACAAAGGCGAGCTTAATTCAGTGTTGAGTTCTCTTACAGCAAACCCTAGAGAGTGAGAGAAAATAGGAAAAAAAGAAAAAAAAAGAGGGTAGGATCCAGTGTACTATCTATCTTTTTTGTTTTCTCGAAGCGAAAACTTTATACTGATTATTATTAATAATAAAAATAATTTATTTATTTGTATAGAATGCAGGTATTACAATAATGGTGTTAGTTACAGATATATTCCCAGTACATTCCGCCTGTTGGCATACAAAAATATTGTGGTTAACATACAGATAATTTAAAAACTAGGTACTTATATTCAAAACGAGATCATGAATCAGATAATTCTAAAATTATTTACATAATAATGAATTCACATAATAGAAGATATAAAGTGAAGCAATTAGTACAATTCATCATTATTATGTAAATTATATTTACTATAGTTAGTCGCTAAAAGAATTTTATTTTCTTATAAGTGTTTCAGATAGAGTACATTTTTTCACATGTACCATAAACAGTCAAAAACGAAAACACCTTCTCTTCATCCTAAGCTACTTCCTCCCCAAGATGACCCAAGTGTACCCGTTCCCTTACGGCCATCTCCCAGAATGGCTTATTGATGTAGTGAGCCCTTAACAATGGCACAGCTGCGTCCCAACGCCAGAGATAGAAAAAAATCGACCTACCCTCACGTCCATAGACATTCTCTCGGCAGAAAATGATTACTTATGTTTTATGGCGGGAAAAGTGTGTAAAACCGGTTTATCTGTGGTATGGTTTTATTAGAGCTGTAAAGTGATAAATTACGGTTTTCATTGCGTGGAGGAAGCTGTGTGTCTTCTTCACTTAGGGGCTCGATAATGGTGTTTTGAATGTGGGTGTTGTTTTCATTTTGTTTGAAGTACTGACTTCATTATATGAAGTTTGATTGATCTTAGCTGTCGATGTGGAGAACAAAAACAGAGAAATGGACCAGAAAGGTTACAGAATGGTACCCAAGAAGCTGTCGACCAGGCTAAAATCATGATGATAAGTATCCATTATAAGAAAATCTGTTCTGAAATATTCGGAAATAGTTTACTACTGAGACAAGCATAGCATAGCGCAGTATTCTTAGGCTTAACTTTGGATGCTAAGCTTCAGTGAGGCTCACAGATAGATAAATTGTCAAAGAAGCTAAGCTTCGCAGCATATGCTGTTTGACAAATTCGTAATTTAACTGACATAGACACAGCCCGTTTAGTGTACTTTAGCTATTTTCATAGTGTAATGTCGTACGGTATGTTGTTGTGGGGAAATGCCGCCGACATTGAGACTATCCTTGTTTTGCAGAAAAGAGCTGTTCGATCAAATTATAAATTAAGCCCGAGACACAATCTCAGAGAGAAATTTAAGGAGATTAATGTAATGACTGTGCCTTCTCAGTTTATATATGAACATATTTTATATGCGCATAATAATATAAAATTGTTTAAATACAATGATATCCATGACATAAATACTAGGAACAAACACAAAATTGTCGTACCTGCAACAAGGCTCAATAAAATTGGTGGCTCGTTTAGATGTCAATATATACGATTTTATAATAAGCTTCCAAGCCACGCACAAGATCTAAGTCTTAATAAATTCAAATCATTCATTAAACGTAAGTTGTGTCTGAAAGCGTTTTATACCGTTAACGATTACGTTGGGGACAAAAAAGCTTGGGATTGAGCTGCTCCAATTAATTTTAATTTTTTGTTATTTTTTTTCTCAGTTAGTTTTTAATCACGGTCTGAATATCATTTTTTGGTATTGTTCGTCGAATCGTTGAGCTCCTTAAATTCTGATTTGAGCTGCACGGTTATTGACAAATGCGTGCACTGACTGGACAGGTCCACTCAATCTGGCTGATTCTTTCCTCAAAAGACCATTTCAGACATCAATCTACATGGTCTTTAAATGATCTAACCAAGATGTTGTCTGGACTTTAAAAGAGACCGAGACCTCTGAGTTTGTTTCGGTCTTTCTTCTCAGAGTAGTCAGATAGGAAACAACGACCTCATCTAGTTTTGAAATATGATCAACATGTAAAAGTGTTTGTACAAACCAACTTACAGAAATAAAATAATTTATCATTATCATTTACGAGTATAAGCAATCGTTCTTTCCTCGTCATGTATATAAAAAAAAAACTTTTAGACTGCAGTGGGATAGTTACAAACTAGTTCCTATCGAGTAGTTTTTGGATTACTTAGGCCCAGTAGGTGGCTAGGTTTATAGCAGCGTCAGTGAGGTTCATGAGATCTTCATAACTGAACATTTATAGATACTTGGGGCATGTTCTGGACAGAATAGTGGGGCATGTTCTGGATAGGGTCACCCGCATTAACTTTACACACACGTATTTGGTCTAGTGGTTGAAAGCACTATTGCTGATAACAAAAGCCTGAATTAGATTATGCTTATGAATAAGTATTATGGACTACTAGCTACCACCCGCGGCTCCACCTGCGTGGTATTAGTACTTCTGCCAATAACCTTATAAATTGCTAGCTTCTGCCAGCGGCATCGCCCGCGTGAAAGTCGTAAATTATCCCGAGGGAACGCATTCCCGAGATAAAAAGTATCCTATATGCTATTCTTGACTATAATCTATATCTGTGCCAAATTTCATCCAGATCCGTCCAGCCGTTTGAGTGTGAAGAAGTAACAAACGTACAAACACAAACACACTCACAAACTTTCTCCTTTATGATATAGATACAGTAGTAGTAGATAAGAGAGTGATTACGTAATAAATGCCAACTTTCATTTTGCCAGCCTATCCTGAAGCACAGAAGGCCTGACTCAGATTACCGTGCATAACAAGCGGGACAGGGAGCGATCGATAAATTTTTCAAAGGAGTCTGCAGCACGGAAACATGACAATTATTTCAATGACACTTCGCCGCCTCGTCATTAATTCTAGCCGTTTGGGGCGAAGCGAAGCGCACCGAAGCGTGACGAAGTATCCCGAAGCTTTCCGAAGCTAGATTCAAGTTCTAGCCTAAGATCCCATTGCAAAAATCTGCTGGTATGTTTGTTTTTGAGGTAACTTAATTTTCATGAGTAGTAGAATAGATTGCTGCAGGGTTGCCTGAAAATTACTAGCCACAATTACTTAAATTAAATTATTTGAAATTTATGTTTGAGATCAAATATGAGTGAATCAAATATAAAAAACAAAAAATTTCAAAAAATCCATTTGAAAAAAAGTGGTGTAATAATATAGGGGAAAATAAGGTTGTCAGTTTACCTAAACCAAACCCATCCAAATCCCATGAATGGCGGATAACTGAGAGCTAGATAATGTATTGCATAAGCACCTTCACTATACAGAAGAAATTCCTAGTGTAGGGCAAACGTAATATAAATTAAAAACAAAAAACTAGTTGCACATAGATGCGGCTAGGCAATCCTGAAGTAATCTATTAAACTATCAAATAACATTAATAAAAATCAAGTTTTATTACAAAATTAACCTGCAGTTTTTTTGCAGTGGGATCTTATAGTATTCGTTCTTTTCAGATATCTTCTTGAGACATTTTTGCACTTAATATTGTTAGTATTAAGTGATCGCCGTCTTTTATGCAGTATTGGAAAATATTCTGTATATTTCTGTTGCGATCTAGTGGGTGGATAGAATAATTCATTATTGTCATTATTGCAGCGTTTTGCGACTGTTTTCTGTCGAGGTATATTAATATAATAATGTTGAGGTCGAGGTATATAATAATGTTTACTGGGTAGGAAAATGATAATTCTATTCGTATTAGTTCGTCAGTGAGATTATCAAATAATATTGGACCCGTATTTTTTGCTTTATCAATTATAAAAGATAAAGCGCATCAAAGTTCAGTAGTGTGGGCTTGTGACGTCACGTAGCGTCGTAATTTTTTGTTTTCGTGGCAAAAGAAAAATATTAGAAAAGTTATCTAACTGACGGACTAAATAGTTTTTCTTTTGTCAATATCCCTATTGTAAAATGAAGCAATTCGCAAGTCTACTCAATATTCTTTTGATTTTCAGATGTTAAGGATAATGTATTTTGGTCAAATAATTTTCAGATGTTAAGGATAATGTATTTTGGTCAACTAATTCCAGCAGCCAAAATGAGATGCAATGGTGAAATTTATGCTGCGTTTAGACGTTCAGCATTTTTTAAATAGGGACAGAATTGAATTCTGCTGGTTTAATGGATGATTTAAGCTTCTGAAAAGATGAAAGTACCACAGGGTTTAGAGGATTAACTACTTAACCTGTTACATATAGTTCAACTCATCTGTGCGCGCGGCGCCATGTGTGCGTGTGCTTGTAATTACATACATTATGCATTTGTGTGTCAGTAACAGAGTCACACAAACAGAGCAGAGCTGCAGAGCACAGAGCAAAGTACAGTAGCAGAGTCGTCTCAATCACCTTTCTATTACTTTTACTTTCTATTACCTTTTTTTTCATATATATATATATATATGTGTATTTATTATAGGAAATATATGTGTGTTTATTTTAACTTTTCTTCTTCAGCTTTTACTTTAATATTTTTTTAATTTTTTTGTGCACCTGCCATGTTATCTCTCAAACTTCCTTGGTTGACTGGTAGAGAATGCCTCAGGCATTAAGTCCGCCTATGTACCTTGTATGTTGCATGAAGTTTTAATAAATAAATAAATAACGCGGCTGTCGTCGTCCGAGCAAACAACCACGCACACATGCTTACCCACACATAGCACCGCGCGCAAAGATGAGTTGAATTACCTATATCAGGTTATGTAGTTAACACAGTTTCTAGCTAGATCCTCTAATCCCTTTTGGTTCTTTCTTCTCTATCCATGCATGGAAAAGATTAAAAAACCTGCCTCCAAGAATCAAAAGAAGCTCGATCACGAAAAAAAGAAGATCGACCTTACGAAATAACCTAACAGCATAAAACCAACATACAAATATCTGCTACGCATTTAAGAACAATTTATGACATCAATAAGCCTCCCTACAAGGTTATACCCTCTGTTACCAAAAACTAAACATACAAAAACATATTCAACTCTTTCTTACAACTGAAGATTAGGGACTGTTTTCTCCCTCTAAGGTCGGGTAAAGTTTTTCCGCGCCGTTACCCGATCCCTGTGAAAATGAGTGGAACTTATTTAGTAGTAAATGAAATCATTTGTTTTGATCTACTTATTATAAGGCCCAGTGGTTGCGGCCCCGACTTACGAGCCGTAGGTCGTGAGTTCGAACTCAGACAGGCGCATTACTTTGTGTAATTTATTTCATCACTAGCTTCTACCAACGGCTTCGCACGCGTGAGTAATGTTTTTATCATCTTAAGGGAACATTATACCGGGATGGACTATGAGCAATGTCTTTTAGTTTTTTAAAAACTTTGCCTCAAACTAGGAATTTCTTCCTGCATCGTTGGTGCGTTTACACACATTTAAACTCACATACACAAGACACCCAGATCCGGAACAACTATCTGTAGGCCATATAAATATCTCTTCCGTACGGGAATCGAACCCGCGACACGCAGCGCATCAGCCGACCAATCAACCACTACGCCAACCTTGTCGTCTTACTTATTCCAGACTATAATCTATCTCTGTGCCAAATTTTATCTAGATCGGGTCAGCCGTTCTGGCGTTATTGTGTAACAAACATAAATCCATCTAAACTTTCGTATTTATAATATTAAGTAAGGTAAGAAGTAAGATAGTATGTAGGTGTACTGTTGGTATATCCCTGTCCAACCCTTCGGAGATTACATGCATGATGTTAGGATGATTATGATGAATATAACTTCATCACCACTGCTCTCAACACGGTGAAGGAAAACATCGTGAGGAAATTGGCATGTCCTAGAACTGAAAATTCGAAGACATGTGACATTCACACATTCAATGGCGGCCCCGTGGGATTACGGCCCATTCCCTCTCACAAAGCGGAGGCCTGTGTCCCAGTAGTGAGAACATTACAATTAATACCTGTCTGTCTACCGATCGCATAGCGGTGATTTGGAGGCAACCAGGACACAGGACCTGAGTGAGGCGGCTGATGTGGCCCAGCAACGGTACCCTGCCGCCCAATTAGTGTTACCGGGAGACTTTAATGCCCACCATCAGGCGTGGTTCTTCCCATACCAGTGCACTGACCGTGCTGGACTAGAGATGCGAAATCTTTCGCTAGCGCTAAATCTCACCCAGCTGGTGCAGGGAGATACGAGGGTGCAGGATGTTGATACACATACGGCCAGTTGCTTGGACCTTCTGCTGACAACAGATCCAGACCGATACTCAGTGTCGATATTATCACCTTTGGGTAGTTCCGACCACTGTCTGGTGAAGTCTGTATCTCTACTCCCCGCCCGATCCCATCCGAGAGGCACCCGGCGTATAGGTCAGCAGATTGGTATGGGATGCGATCTTTCTTCGCATGCTATCCTTGGCAGCCCACTTGCTTCTCTTCGGACGATCCATCGTCATGCGCTGACGCCGTGACTGATGTGTTGCGTCAGGGGTTGGAGTACTACATTCCATTCTCTGACGTAGCGCTGTCCAGCGTTGAACGACCATGGTTTGGTGCCGAGTGCCACCGCGAAAATGCAGTTAAACACAAGGCTTACCTGACATGGGTCGACGCTCGAGTGCACAAGGCAAATGACGTAACTCAGAAGAAGAGAGCCTTCAACAGGGCTGCCAAGTCCTGCAAAAAGGCGACGCGAAGGGCACGGTTTGACCATATCAGCAGAATCGGGAACAAACTCGCTTCATACCCTGCTGGTAGCAAAGCGTTCTGGTCCCTGGCTAAGTCGGTTGAATCAAACTTTTGTCGCTCCTCACTACCACCACTGCTGAGACCCGACGGGTCACTGGCCCATTCCGCCGAGGACAAGGCAAACTTGTTTGCTATAGGCTCACGCTTGACCACTATCTCACCTGATGGTAAGCGATGTTGTAGTCGACGGTGGAGCATGCTTGCCCAGAAGTAACCTATACACTTTGACTTAAAGACACCTAGATTGTAGCTATCGGGAACCACAGACTCCGGCAGGGAATTCCAGTCCTTAGCTGTACGCATAATAAAAGTATTCTCAAAACGTTTAGTGCGTATGGGTATGCAGACGACAGCACGGTTGCTGAGAGATACGTGTCCGGCGCATGGGCTACTGTGCCTGAGATCCGGTCTCTCCGGGAGGCCATGGTTGGACGCTTGAACCTGTCTTTGGATGCAGTCTCCGAATGAGGCGATGCCAATCTAGTCAGTTTCAATGCTGCTAAGATCCAGGCGTGTCTTTTTTCCGTAGAAAAGAGCCTATTCCACCCGACTCCATCTTTCCGTGGTGTAACCGTGCCGATAACGGACCCTTTCGACCTTCTTGGTGTTACGTTTACATCGACCCTCAATTTTGGTCCATTTATTTATTTATTAAAACTTCATGCAACATAAAAGAACATAGGCGGACTTAATGCCTGAGGCATTCTCTACCAGTCAACCAGGGCGGTCCATTCATTGAGGCAAAGGCTCAGTTGGCTGCAAAAAAAGTTGGGGATCCATGCAAAAGTGAGACAGTACTTCACGCCTGAACAACTGCTCAAATTGTATAAAGCGCAAGTTCGGTCATGCATGGAGTACTGGTGGTTCTCTCTTCTGGGACGGATTTTCCAAATATCAACTTGATGCACTTGAGTCGATTGACAAACGGCCCAAGAGTCTTATCGGCGACTATGCACTTTTCGCCTCAAAGCTCCAAAGCTTTGAACATCGACGTCGAGTGGCCAGTCTGTCGGTTTTTTATCGCTTACATTTCGGTTAGTGTGCGATGGAACTACACAATTTGATTCCGCCTAGTCCTTTACATCATCGGACAACAAGACGTACGGCAATGCGCCAACGGTACATGGTGGACATCCCACCCATACGTACTAAGCGTTTTGCGAATACTTTCATTGTGCGCACAGCTAAGGAGTGGAATTCCCTGCCGGTGTCTTTGTTTCCTGATAGCTACAACCTTGGGGTCTTTAAGTCAAGAGTGAATAGGTTACTTCTAGGCAAGCGTGCTTCACCGTCGACCACATCATCGCTTATCATCAGGCGAGATAGTGGTCAAACGCGAGCCTATCGACAAAAAAAAAAAATATGGGCTGACTAGCTTCTGCCCGCGACTTCATCGCCAGGTACTTATTACCGCCGCTTATTGCCGCCAGGGGACGTACAAAAATCCTATGGTCTAAAGGTCATGGTTTGCAGTTTCATATTAATATGTTCAGCCATTGAGCTGCGAAAAGGTAACAGACAAACAAAGATACTTTGCAATTATAATATTAAATTCTCAGAGAAGATTATTACCTTCTCAGAGAAGAGGCTTCTGTTTCAGTAGTGGGAACATGATATGCTGGTTATATTATAATAGTGTACCAAAAATTCGACGTTATGTGAAATCCACCACCCCGCACTGGGCCTTCTGACAAAGAGGAGGCCTGTGATGTTCCCAGCAGTGGGAACATTACAAGGCTGATGATGGATAAGGCAGTGTTTTGGCTGAATTGAAGCATTATGCGTGCGTGCTTTATTTCCATATAGGAACGGTTGGTTGCATCAATCTTTTTGGTTTTTATCTGGTGTAGAATAACTGTGTGTGTTATTTTGAGCTTTGGTTTCGTATTCAATGTTTTTGTCGTTGGATTTTTGGTTTATTTTTCCGGTTGTTTTGAGTTAAAAGTCAACTAGCATAGTTATTTATTTAAAACTTCATGCAAAATGATACAATGGCAGACTTCATGCCTCAGGCAATCTCTATTAGTCAACCAAGATTGGTGAAGAGATAACATGGTAGGTGCATTGTTTGAAAGGTGGAAAGCAAAAATAAAACATCTGGTTTTGGTCAGCCAGATCGCGAATATGTATCCTCCGACTGCACAGCATGATTTTCATCTTGTTTATGTCTTTTTAGTTCGCTTTTTAAGCAGTCGGGTTTTTAGACCGTTTGAATATTTTTTTTATTTACATCTTTTTAGTGTTTTTTTTTAGAATTAGGTACATTTAAATATATAAGTGCTATATATTTTTGAAATCACCTCTTAAAACCCTTTATTGATACCCAACACGATAGGTTTGGATGAAAAATAAATTTGGTCCTTCACTATATGGCGCCTAAAATCCGCCATTTTTCTATTATCCAATCTTAATGCAGCCAATGACACTCGCAGGGTTAAGACGAATCGATTGACGTAAGAATCATCAAAATCCGCCAACGCGTTTAATCTCTAGAACGCCACATAGGAACAAACATACATACATAGACTGATAAACACATTACCCTTCTTCGGCAGTCGGGTAAAAATAAGAGGACTTTGAGTAGGGACTATGGTTTTAGTGATGAGGATATTCTTACTACACTCTGGGGTTTCATAAATGAAACCCCAGAGTTAAATTAAGGTACTTACAATTACTTTGGCTATTATTGAGAGGAAAATTAACTCTCGGAAAATATCTGGATGTTGGTTCTATACTTTCGTGGAAATGAAAATGATAATTATCTCTTAATTTGGTTGCGAAGGTATGGAACTTATTACAGCCAAGTATAGAGATTGATATATCTCCTTTTGACTCCTTACTTCTTCTTTCTGACTCCTGTCATACAAGTCTGCCTAGTTCTGGAGTCAGAGGCTTCAATAAGTGTTGTAAAAAAAAAGTCAAAATTTGCATTTGTAACTATGAGCCTTTTTGGCATTAAAACGACTATAATACGGGTTGCCCTTGACACTGACGCTACAAGGAGTACAATGGGTTTAGTACATGATTCTGGACCCCATAGCGTAATTATTTTTTTCTTACCCTCAAAACAGCAATGTAAATAGCGTCGCCTGTATTCTGTTGTAGGCATTCTAGTTACAATGTAAAGAGTGAAAACTTAACTTAGTACACGTTTCAAATAAGAATGTCCGGGATGCCGTGCCATATTGTTACGTCATAGATTTCAAACCTGGCGATTTAGGTAGGGTGAGCACATTAATTTTTGAATTATTAGTTGAAATGTAAAATTACGTTAGGTAACGATGGGGCTGACATGCCTTAAAAGGATAAAAGTCCCTAAAAAATAAAGATCATCATCATCATATCAGCCGAAAGACGTCCACTGTTGGACATAGGCCTCCCCCAAGCGTCCCTTGCGTCTTGCATCCAGCGGATCCCGGCAACCTTCACCAATTTATCGGTCCACCTAGTGGGAGGCCTTCTAACGCAACGTCTTCCGGTTCGCGGTCGCCACTCCAGAACTTTTCTGCCCCATCGGCCGTCAATTCTGCGAGCAGTGTGCCCTGCCCACTGCCACATAAGTCTGACAATTCTAATATAAATTAAATTAAAAAATAAAGATAAAAAAAAATCTAATTCAGAAAATAGGGGTAAGATTTCACAGTGAGATTTTTACAGAATAAAACGTTTGGTCGAGATGAACGTTAGTTACTATGTAATGAAATATGATACATACTCGTAGTTTATTGTTCGTGCTCCTAGAAAGAGATATAAGGGAAAGGGCGATGCCCGTTATTGTTATGCTAAAACTGTATTTATTGTTTGTATATTCGTTTTGTGTCTGTCCCGTGGTTGCAAGCGGGATTGCTGAGATTGCCCCCTGGGTTCAATTCTTAGGTTGGGCAAAAATGTTTTTGGGTTTTTCCGCTACGGCATGGGCATATCACAACGGTGCGGCGCCGTCACCGTGAAACGGCGCGGCTTCGTGCCGCGGCATGGTGCCGTCATGCCGTGCACGTTACGCCGCGCCGCACGGCAACCATAGGTTCAAACGTGTCAAACTTGCAGTTTTTGTCTAGATTTGGACCGCGAACGACGTATTTATTAATTAAGAAGTCAAAACATCGATATTTTTAGCCATTTTGTTTGTACTAACATGTGCGAACTTAGCGACAGCAAAAGATTCAACTGCCGAGTGCCGAGCGAGTGCGCACCATACACGGCACCGTGCTAGCGCCGCACCGCCGCGCCGTGGTGATGTGTCCAGGCCCTTAGATTTTTTCAGTAGCCTAGAGTTTGGAAGTGAGTGGTACCAGTGCCTCGCAAAGCACGTTCCTGATCCCACCCCGGTCTACGAGACTCAAGAACACAAACTTGAGCACAAACTTGAGCATTATAATATCTCCTGTATGCTTGGCTAATCTGCGTTGAAATCAGCCTTCGTAACCGGAATTCGGTCGGTAGAATTATATTTGTATCTCTTTCACGAATCGAGATCTTGTTCAGCGGTAATCATTTACAGGCTGACATGGCTTTGAATCGAGTAACCAAAGACTTAACTAAAAACAAGAAACGTATAAATTGACTCCAAAACTCGTAGACAGTAGCACTTCTCGTCTACGAACCATTCCTGATGAATCATGCTATCAATTCTACCCCTACCTACCCACTATAGGGCTGTAAACTGCATGTAATCAAAATTAATTGAAAGTTCATCCCTTGTGAAAATACAGCTTTTATTACCTTTAAAGTTTCTTTATAAAGATGAAATGGATGAATTTTTAACTTGTTAAAAGAGAATTGTTGGAAGTATGGGAAAACAGGATATTGGCAATCAATTAAGAAAAAGGTTTGGATAAAATGGAATGCAGCATTTTCATTCAAGCACGTAACGGTATATTATACTCTCCTGGTATCAAGAGGTTACTTTCGTATGATCATCATCATAACCCTGTAGTAATGGTGTCTCATCCCTTACAAAGAAACCGTGCCGACGTACTGTACTGATTATTCTGATTATTTTTTGTACATCGATCGCGTTCGGTTCCGTTCCACGGATGTAGATGGTGATCTATCTATCGCCGTGGAACGGAACCGGATCACGATCGATTTACAAAGAATAATTTGTATAATTAGATGGAAAACGCTAGTTACGTCGGCACGGTTTCTTTGTACGAGCTGAGGCTTCCGTATGCTAGTATTATATTATCTGTACCTTTAATCAAGATTTGAGTGTGACCTCTCTCTTTCTTCTGGGTAAGCTCACTCCATCGTCGAATCTGTCTCTGTCATTGACCTAGACTAGAGTCAAGAGCAAACCCATCAAAAGTAAAAAAATAAAAAATAAAACATAGGGAAGTTGAAGGAGCTGAGGATCGACTTCTTCAACTTCACCATTCGCCAATTCTGGTTCGGTGTGAGGCTGTGACTTATCTACCAGCTCGTAAAGATAAAGAAAGATTTGTTTGATAGTTTTTTTGCTTACCTAAGCTTTACTGTTTCATTCCCGGGTAAAGATTACCAGGAACACTTTTACCGTGCCACCGTGCAGGTCAGGTAGTTATCTCCGACGAAATTACCTTATCATACAAAACTAAAAAATGTTAACTATGTAAATTACAAGACGGTGCAGCCCTGCCATGCAGTCGGCGATGGATTCACAGCGACGCTGGAAGCTCGTAATTAAGATACATATTTTAGTTTAAAAAAATACCAAACAACCCAGTAACTTGTATGGTATGTAACACGAAACACCTAGACAAAACTGATCAGCAAACTTTCGAGCTTCTGCCTACCCGTATGGTCTGTCATAGATATATAAATGGCAGCCGGGACCAAAGCTTTACCAAGTTTGTAGGGTTCCGTAGCCGAACGGTCCAAACGAAACCCTCTTGCTGTCACTCACGTGTCTGTCTGTCTGTCCTTCGTCTGTCACACACTTTTGTTCCGAAGAATTTTTTAACCTCCCATTGACCTATGAACTTGAAATTTGGTGATAATGATCATTAGGTACGTATATTTTAGTAACAAATACCAATATATGGAAAATTCAGATTTTTTCTTTAATGCGGAACACTAAATGTGCGAAGTCCGACACGCACTTGCATTGTATTTTTTATTTTTGTAGTATATAGGCTCGCGCCTCACCACTATCTCACCTGGTGATGGTAAGCGATGATGTGGACGACGATGAAGCACGATTGCCTAAAAATAACCTATTCACTCCTGACTTAAAGACCCCTAGATTGTAGCTATCGGAAAACATAGACTCTGGCAGGGAATGCCACTCGTTGACCGTACGCATTATAAGAGTGTTTTCAAAACGTTTTGTGTGTATGTGTGGGATGTCCATGTTTTTTCCGAAACACGACAGAATCTCGGTATGTAATGACCCAACCACAGAATCACTTCGGCAAGGGCTACTTAACCTCAAAGGGTTATTTGGCCAAGAGCTTTTCATACTATCGTTTAAGATATCCCAATTATATCAATGGTTAATTTTCGCCTTATCTACACTACATGATGTTACCTAAACTCCTTTTGAAATAACATTAGACACGTTTCCAAATCTTTTTACATTCCGTTCAACCGATTTTGAGTTCTAACCCGTAACCATAAGGATGTCATAAAAAGCATAAACCTGTTACAAAAACCAACTGTTTACTACAGGTACCAATTGCCGTATCACCAACGCAATAGAAGTCAAAATCGGTTGAACTGGCTGTAAAATGGGCTTATTTAAACTAATCTATTTAAACTAGTCTAATGTTATCGCAAATGGAGTATAAGTAAATCTTACACCGTGCAGCCCTGCACTCGGCGACGGATTCACGGCGACGGCGACGCTGCAAGCTCGAGTTAATTAGATGCGTCCATTTACCGTGATTTCTACTTACATTTAGATTGCTTCTACCTTGACGAATGGTAGTGAGAAGTCTTGATATGTAGAGCAATGGTGAGAATCTTATTTATACTGCTTTATTTTGAGGGTTTTAAAGACGAACACCGGTGTGAGGTGCCTTTTGGTGATATAATTGCTTGTTCTATTTATGTGTGAAGAAGTATTCTCTGCAATAAGTTGATATGAAGGTTGATGTGCTATGTGGACTTTCCATCAGGACTTTTAGATAATGTAGCAATTATTTTTGAGTTGTCAGACTGGCTGGTTACATTTTTCGAATTTTATATTTCGTTTGTCAAGAAAATGGGAAGACGATTTTTTTTCTGACAGAATGTCATTCATAAAAAAAATCTCGGAACACAATGATATTCTAGTAAACATATATGTTATGAGCGCGCACATTGTGAAGACTCGAATACGTCCTAATTGGGACTTATAGTCTTTAGTCTATGTCACGCATGGCGCTTTGTTGAAACAAAAACAAAATTAAGTAATGCCATTGTGTGTATTTAGAAACTGTACCAATTATGATACCAAAGTAGGTACATAAAACAGAAGGGATCTCATACCATATGTAAGTACGCAATACACCTCAATTTCCTTTTTTTATTTTTTTTCTCCTAATATTCTGATATTTGGAGGTTAGAAAAAGAAAAAAACATTGGTGGTCAGGATAATGTTTGTTTGCATTCACAAGCAAGTGACAAACACTAGCTGTCTCTTTTTTCTTTTTGGTTTTATCAAGCCATCCCTTTCGACTTGTAGTGAAATGTCAAATGAATGAAAAGTGTGTATGTGTGCTGCCGCTGCTGTGTGGAACACTTTTTTCGGTTGTTTTGTGAGTGTATAACGTATCTGTTTACTAGAATATCATTGTTAGAACAGAAATCTTCAACCAAGTTATTGATATTTTTATAGCAGCTTATAAAAGCATCGAATTTATTTGATTTGACGAGTAAGATGTTCAGACAGGCTCTAGTCTTCACCCATTTCTCTAGGCAAAGTTCAACCACTAGCTTTAAAAAGTATGGTGACAACTAAAGTGTGATATTAGGAAAACTGGTATTTAACTTAGTTTACTATTACATTTTCTTTGGAATGTCGCTTCTTCGAAACGCCTATGATGAAGCACTTATAAATAAATAGTACTGATAAAAATGGTACCACCGAACTGATCTGATGATGAAGCCGGCAGATAGGCACTGGAACTCCGAAATAAAACATTGTATCCTAGTCGTGTTTGGGCTTATTGGACTCGTCATGAGATGTACTTTGGCTATAAATGTTTTTTTAGGGCAATTGGAGGTACCTAAGAAAACTAAAAAAAGAAATAAAAAAAAAATCAAACCGACTTACTACAAAGTGAAAAATTACTTTCTTTTTCGAAGTCAGTGTCGAAACACGGAAAACAATAATTATGAAAGAAACCGTCTTCGGTAAAAAAAAGTTATTTTCTACTTTGTAGTTTTTTTTTAATTTATATTAATGTTTGTGTTAGAATTAACCTAATATTTATGTGTTAGTTTCTACTTTTTAAATTCCACGTATAAAAACTAAGCTTTAAAATGTCAAGGATTCGTTACCACCTGGATGCTTAAGCCAGAATTTAACCGGTTGCAATTGCATTGACGATATAATTTATTATTGATTTTTGATTGCTTTTTTATTATTGATAGGAGCAGTGGTGGCCCAGTGGTGTCGGCCGCGACTTACAAGTTGTAGGTCGTGGGTTCGAGCCCAGGCAGGCGCTCAACTTTGTGTAAATTATTTCATCACCACTGCTCTGATCAATCATCAATCTGAGGAAACCGGCATGTCCCAGAACAAAATATTCGAAGACATGTGACATCCACCAACCCGCACTGGGCCCGCGTGGTAGATTACGGCCCATTCCCTCTCTCACAGAGTGGAGGCCTGTGTCCCAGCAGTGGGAACATTAATAGGCTGATGATGTGTGATGTGAATTGCATTGGGAATAACGTGTACTCCGCTTAATATTTTCAAACCTTGCCAAAATTTCACTCCTAAGTTTTTATCTTACTTAATATACAAAACGATTAATTCAATATCAATACCTACGTTTCTTCCTGTATTTTTAATAATGTCATTTACTTTTTTGTATTCTTTTACATATTTTCGGGGTATTTTGATTTTAAAACTATTTTTTTTTCTTTTTTCAATGCCAGTAAGTGCAACCTTCAAGTAGCTTGCCAAACTCAAGGGTAAACTAAACACTACCCATCAATCCTTATCAAACAATATTTTTTTCGAAACACTTACGACTATGTTTGTACATTTACATAATTATATTATCCATACACACAATAAAAATAAATAAATAACAAATAAATTAATATATAATCCAAATCAGTTTATATACCTATTTCCCGTTGCACTGGAGCCGCCACTGTGCAAAAGGGTCCAGTACCAATAACCCTAAGGATACCGTTCACGCTCCCCCGCATCCTGTGCATCAGGGATGCTGACCTCTTCCGCATTATCGCCTGAAATCTATCAGTTTTTGCTTCTGCAAACATCCCCGATGCACTACAGAAACGTGGGAGCTCCAACAGTATCCTTAAAGCGTTACTATACTGGACCCGGAGAACGTTGTAAGCCTTCTGCGTATGTCTAACCCACAGGCTGCACTGTTGAAAATCTGGCAATACGCCTTGAAAAGTGTAATTTTCACTTCCCTCGTATATCGCGCAAACCTGCGGGCCAGCATATTGCGTCGATATAATCATATAACACTGCTGTTTTTACTACTTAGCAGTAGAAACAGGCTTGGGTAGGCAATGTCAAATTGTTACCACTGATGGGAAGTTGACTGTCTTAACCACACTAGAGTATCCCTTTCAAAAGCACACTTCTCCAAGCACATTCCGGCTAACCCAAGGTGGTTCAATAAGAAAATTAGTCTTTGACTTCTAGTACCAGACTTGTAATAAATCTCTATAATACAAATACAGTAACAAGAAATTGAACACAAGGTTCGAAGATTGTCGTCATGATAGTATTCAATATATCTGTGTCATTAGAGAACATAAAAAAGTTAACAAACCACTAAATTACCAAATAAAAAACCAATAGATGTCTAGACACGCTAAGGTCGCTTCATATCCTTGAATTAATAAAAATCTTATACCAGCGGCGTAGCAAGTCATATAGGGACCCCGTTTCGAAATTTCATGGAGGTCCTTTTTACCCGACTGCAGCAAAGACTAAAAGGAAGATAGAGTCTGCGTTTCTTTATAGCTAGAACACTGGGGTCTTTAAGTCAAGAGTTAGGTTACTTCTCGGCACGCTTGCTTCACCGTTGACCACATCATCATTTACCATCAGGTGAGATACTGGTCAAACGAGAATCTGTAGTAAATAAAAAAGAAGGTTTATTACAAAATTAATATAATTTAAGTCTGAATTTTTGACTTTGATAAGATAAACAGTCATGAGGAACGAGTATGAAGAACGAGCGATATAATCCTGGGTTAAGTGTTTAGATTAAGAAAGTTAGATTATTTAATGGAAATGACAATTCCTCACAGACTTCAAACCTATAGTCATTTGAGATTGTGAATAAAATTTTACGAACTTTTGTTTCCACACATCGGCCATAAAGTTCGGGGGCCCCGTATCATTGAGTCGGCTGATACCGCGGTAGCTACGCCCCTGCCTTATACTAACGAGCACAACTGAAAGATCAGAAAGAACGAACACGCTTAGTTTCTATAGATTTGTCTACGAAACTGGTGGAGGTAACGTGTTGATATTTTGCTAGGGAAACATAAATTCAAATAGTTTTTGAGGGTTTTAGGATAGGCTGAAAATATACCTTCTGAAAAAAAAACGAAATACGGTTTCCGACACAGTGGCAAATTTGGTTGTATAAAACCGTAAATTACGTATACCTATTTTTCTTAGTGCCCAATTTATTTTAAGAATAAAGTAGTACACATGATGTTTAATAAATTATCTTGTTATGTAATAAAAAACGGGCCAAGTGCGAGTCGGACTCGTGCATGAAGGGTTCCGTACCATTATCGCAAAAAAAGGCAAAAAATCACATTTGTTGTATGGGAGCCCCACTTAAATATTTATTTTATTTGTTGTTACAGTAGCAACAGAAATACATCGTCTGTGAAAATTCCAACTGTCTAGCTATCACGGTTCATGAGATACAGCCTGGTGACTGACAGACAGACAGACGGACAGTGGAGTCTTAGTAATAGGATCCCGTTTTTACCCTTTGGTTCCGCCCTAAAATGATAAATAATTCAAGTGTCTTTTCGCTAGTAAAAAAATAACATACCTTCACAAAAATAAATTATTTATAACCAGATCAAAGCTAAAGATTCAATATTTTATGAAAAATTGCTCTCCAATGTCTGGTTATAAGTTTCAAATAAAAATAATAATTTAAAATCCTTTCTTGACATTGACACCCAAACATATCTACCATAGATTTAGAATTTTTTTGCTACGCAAAATATCTACTGACACTATTTTACTTTCTCTCAATAATGATTTATCCCTGAATTTATTTTACATGATTATAAAAGAAAACTGAATGATTTACCTTTTTTATTTCTGCAATAGGTATATGTGATAAATACTATCTTCTGTCCGCGGCTTCGCTCGCAAGACAATTGTTTTAATATCCCAAGAGAACATTATACCAAAATAAAAATAAAATCCTATTTCCCAATTCAGGTTCTGGTCAATCAATATGCCAAATGTCATCCAAATCCGTTCAGCAGTTAAGGCGTGAAAGTGTAACAAACACACCCACATTCGCATTTATAATATTTACTAGTGGGCGCCTCGCGGTTTCATCCGCGTAGTTCCCGTTCCCGTGGTAATAGATAAGAAGTAGCCTATGTCACCCGGGGATATTGTAGTTTCCCAACGGTGAAAGATTTTTTGAAATCGGTCCAGTAGTTTTTAAGTTTATTCGTTACATACAAAAATACAAATCTTCCCACTTTATAATATTACTAGCTTTTACCCGCGGCTTCGCTCGCTGTGATTTTTTTTTTTAATAAAAAGTATTCTATGTTACTTCAAATACCTCCAAGAATATATGTACAAAGTTTCATGATGATCGGTTCAGTAGTTCTTGCGTGAAAGCGTAACAAACACACCCACATTCGCATTTATAATATTTACTAGTGGGCGCCTCGCGGTTTCATCCGCGTAGTTCCCGTTCCCGTGGTAATAGATAAGAAGTAGCCTATGTCACCCGGGGATATTGTAGTTTCCCAACGGTGAAAGATTTTTTGAAATCGGTCCAGTAGTTTTTAAGTTTATTCGTTACATACAAAAATACAAATCTTCCCACTTTATAATATTACTAGCTTTTACCCGCGGCTTCGCTCGCTGTGATTTTTTTTTTTAATAAAAAGTATTCTATGTTACTTCAAATACCTCCAAGAATATATGTACAAAGTTTCATGATGATCGGTTCAGTAGTTCTTGCGTGAAAGCGTAACAAACAAACTTACATTCACATTTATAATATTACTAGCTTTTACTCGCGGCTTCCCTCGCAGTGAAGCCATTTTTTTTTAAAGTATCCTATGTTACTTCTGATACCTCCAAGAATATATGTACAAAGTTTCATGAAGATCGGTTCAGTAGTTTTTGCATGAAAGCGTAACAAACAAACTTACATTCACATTTATAGTATTAGTATAGATATAGATAAAAAATGTTAGGGTAACACTTATTATTTATGAGCCATTGGTAAGATAAGTCAAATATGCGATTCTACGTTATTGGAATATCAAAAAGCACGGTTTTGAAATTTTTATTAGATTTTTATTCATGAAAGTTATTTTAATATCGGTTTTCAGGCCTTTGTAAATGGTTTTTACAGTGGACTCATCTTTCGATAAGTGATATGTAAAATGTATATTATGTATTAGCTGTATATATTAGCTGTTTTATGGAAATAAATAGATTGTCTAAACTTAAATTGTTAAAAGGTAAAAATTTCGTTTACTATCTTATTATAAAATTCTCGTGTCACAATGTTAGTTACCGTACTCCTCCGAAACGGCTTTACTGATTTTTACCAAATTTTATATGCATATTCAGTAGGTCTGAGAATCGGCTACTATCTATTTTTCATACCCCTAGGGTAGGGTAGGTAGGGTAGGGTAGGTAGGGCAGGGTAGGTAGGGAAGGGTAGGTAGGGTAGGGTAGGTAGGGAAGGGTAGGCAGGGTAGGGTAGGTAGGGTAGGTATGTAAGTAGCCAATTGACGGGAGCAAAGCCCCGGGGGTCAGCTAGTTTAATTATACGTTTGAAAAGGGTAATCTTTATATATATCTAAATAAACGGTTCCTGTAGATAAGGCTATGGGAACACATCCGGGGTATAAGCTAGTGACAAATACAAAAAAAGTGTAATCAATTTTGGACATTTACTTTTACTTGAAGAATTGCAAAACTTAAGTGGCAGTGGGCAGGGCACATTGCTCGAGAACGGATGGCTGATGGGGCTGAAAAGTTCTGGAATGGCGACTGCGAACCGGAAGACGATACGTTGGAAGGCCGATGTACCGTTGGACCGATGACCTGCTTAAGGTTGCGGGAAGGCGCTGGATGCGAGACGCACGGGATCGGTCAATGTGGCGACGTCTAGGGGAGAACTATGTCCAGCTGTGGATGTCTTTCGGCTGAAATGATGATGATGATGACTTGTACAGTTAAGGGTCAAAAGTGCAGTCATATTCTACCAAAACTCAAATGGCTAGTTTTTGTAGATGTTAAATTATCCACAACTGATTTAATATATTGTATAGAAATTAAAGTATAGATTATTCCTACTAACCGCGAAAAGTTGAAATTCTGCTGCCTACAAAAAACTTGCCTTTTCTGTTTTGGTAGAGTGTGACTGCAATTTCGACCCTTATAGTACTTGTGTTAACAGTGACCAAAAAAGAGAGAAAAATGAAATCGCATTGCAAACTTCTAAATATCACTTATTTTTCTTGTTGACTGTACATAACAGTCCATAGAACTATAGGAAGTTAAAACAGGAAGCAATATATTCCACGCTAAGTACTAAACAGGTTTGTTCATTTCAGGCCTCCAAATTATTGCCAAATTACTCATGATAGTTTCGAGGCTCAATAGCCACTGCGGGCTGCGGTTGGTCGAGCGACGGCGATAGATGACGTCATCATTCAACGCGCCAATCCGCGCGCGCGCCCGCTAAACTGATTTCAGTTTTAGATTAGTTCCAAATTCGAATTTGTAATGTGTCCGTTACGGCTCGTAGCTGAAGTAGGGGTACGATGTGACCGTTAATAGTGAACTGGATTGCTTTTCTGCCGTCGTATAGCTAGAGTTTCACTATCTGACGAAATCTTATTTTGAGTTATAAACGATTGGGCCTGAATCTGGAGCAAGAGCAGTGGTGGCCCAGTGGTAACGGCTGCGATTTACAAGTTGTATGGTCGTGGGTTCGAACCCAGGCAGGCGCTTTATTTGTGTAAATAGGGTCAGAATTGCCACACAGTGCGTACCTGCAGAGCGATTTCGAAGGAGAGGCAGGCCCAGAAAACGTGGCATTACGATCTAAACTCGTTCCTGCCGGATTGGCCATAGAAATCAGGCGACAAAGTTGTCTGGAAGAATATTGGAGAGCTCTGCTATAAAAAAAAAAAAAAAAAAAAATTAAAATAGTTTATTTCAAATAAACCTTAAAGGTACTTTTGAATTGACAAACAAAAAAAAAAAAATGACTAGTTGCAAATTCGCAAACGTCAGTAGATCTCAATGGAGAAGAATTTGCAAGAAACGCCACGGACACTCTTTTCCATCAGTTTCAATTACAAGTTTTTGGTTACATCATTCTTGTTAAGAAATAAATACATATATGTGAGAACGATGCAAAAAGACGTGCACGTAAAAGCGTCTAGAGTAACAAACAATTTCAACATAAAAATGCAATAACAGGCCGAGGCAGCTAAGTTATGACCAATCCCAACTGATGGCGCCCGTTCACGAACATGACGCATGGATCGGCACCACTCAGCTCAACCATTATGGAGGGAACCGAATGATCCAACACATGTGCCACCATCAGAGTGAAATTAGAGAGAGCATGACACACTCAAATGACAGGGCACACAGAAGTCAACCAACGACACATAGGTAGATTTACAGTCGGAACATAGTACTCACACATATGCTGGGCAGTTATATAATACTAAAAGAAATTGAGTTTATACAATACAAATATATTCATACAGTCTTCAGCAGCTCCAACAATACTTCAAAACTTTTCAGCCCATCACTAATTGTTCTTGCGCCCTAATGGCTGCGGAGCGGGACCAGCATTTAGCCAAGCATTTTTATAATATGCTTGCCTGCATAGTGTGCGTTTTATACAAGTTTTAAATTTCGTCTCATTCAGTTCCAGAATTTGAGGAGGTATTTTATTGTAACATTTTATACAGTACCCCATAAAAGATGATGCTACTTTAGCCAGCTTGAAACCTGGTTGGATTAATTGGTCCCTATTTCTAGTAACATAATTATGTCTGTCACCGTTTTTACTGAAAAGATGTAAATTTTTTCTAACGTACATGATGTTTTCATAAATATATTGACAAGGTACCGTCATGATGTTAATGTCCTTAAACAGTTCCCTTAGAGAATCGCGCCGGCGAAGATTGTATATCGCTCTGATGGCTCGTTTTTGCAGAATAAAAATTGAATCAATGTCTACAGCCCTTCCCCATAGTAAGATACCGTAAGACATTATACTATGAAAGTAACTAAAATAGACTAGCCTCGCGGTATCTACATCAGTAAACTGACGAATTTTTCTAATAGCATAAGCTGGCGAACTTAGCCGCCCTGCAAGTGATATTAAATGAGGACCCCATTGCAACCTTGAGTCTAGCGTGATCCCCAGGAATACCGTTTTATCGACAAATTCTAGCTTCTCCCTACCCAAGATAATGTCACAATTTTTCATTTATGGTCCGTTCCTATTGGTCGTAGCGTGATCTTATATAGCCTATAACCTTCCTCGATAAATGGACTATCCAACACAGAAATAATTTTTCAATTCCAACTAGTAGTTCCTGAGATTAGCGCGTTCAAACAAACAAACAAACTCTTCAGCTTTATAATTAGTGTATGATAAGTATAGGTTTGTAATACATATCATTTTATTTTTATTCGGAATCTATTGATAATAGAAAAATACTGCTTAGAGAGATCGATAGACATTTTTTTCAAATATCAAATAGTGGCACTCTAGCTATAGGACGGCAGTTTTGCATAACATTGGAGGGTAGTCTGAACGGTCTATTGTTAACTTTTGATTGAGAATCTAAAATTACGTGTTGCTCTACTTTTATGGGATGTATTTGAAATGGGAGACTGGTTTCAGTGCAAATTGTAATTGGAAAAATGATGTTTGACCTCATTGTTCTAGAATCTTTTGTAGTAACGTTTGCATTATTTTTAGGGTTCCATGCCCGAAGGGTCCAAATGTAGCCCTATTGCTGTCACTCACGTGTCCATCTGTCTGTCCGTCTTCTGTCACACAATTTTGTTGTGAAGAAATTTTTAATTTCTCATTGATCTATGAACTTGAAATTTGGTGATAATGTTTATTATAACGTATATTTTACTAAGAAATACCAATATATTGATAAATTACATTTTTATTTGATACGGAACTCTAAATGTGCTTGGTCAGATACGCAATTGGTCAAGTAAATAAAAATTGAAATTTTCGAACATTCCAATTATATAAACGTAACATAGCGCCTGAATTCCCGAAAGGGTTAGGCAGAGGGGCACCTAATTACAGCCACATTTCATTACTTAAGTTTAATTCCCATGTAATAGAGAGCTAGCCTATTGCCATCCACCAGACACAAGTCCAGACTCCAAATGGAAAAAACCCCACAGCTTAAGAAGCGAACTAAAAAGACGTAAACAAGAAGAAAATCGTGCTGTGCAGTCGGATGATACATATTTGCGAGCTGGCTGACCAAAACCAGATGTATCCTCCGACTGTACAACAAGATTTTTTTCTTGTTTTCGTATTTATAGTTCGCTTCTTAAGCAGTGGGTTTTTTTTTCCATTTACTGATTTTTTTCTGTAATTTTTTTTTTCGAATAAGGTTTATTGAAATATATAAGTATTATATATTTTTGAAATCAACTCTTAAAGTCCTTTATTTTGACACCCAACACGATCGGTCTGGAAGACAAAAATAATTAGGCTCCCACAATATCGCACCCAAAAGCCACCTTTTTTATTTTACAATTTTACAGTGACACTCGCAAGGTTAAAACGAATCGATTGACGATGACGTAAGAATCATCAAAATCGGCCGATGGGTTTGGTCTCTAGAACGCCACATAGGAACAAACGTACATACATAGACTGATAAACACATTACCCTCCTTCGGCAGTCGGGTACAAACCCACCAAAATTAAGTTTTTTACATTTCAGGTAACGAGACCCTGGTCAATTATCATTCGATATCAGCAATGGCGACATGAAAAATATAAAATGTAAAGGATTTATCATGTAGTGTCTGGTTCTATTTTCGGGCAATTCACTGGCTCGCACACGATCTACATGATCACATTTCAACACGCCTACACTTGCCAATGGCTCTGGTATAACTAAAGTGGTGCGCACGAGACTGTGTTTGTGTGGAGAAAGTGGGGATGACTAAGTGAACGTGCGTGCGAAAAACAAACACTACAGATCACTTGACATTTCGATATCGTTTGACATTCCCAAACATTTTTGACATATTTCTTTCCGCCACGTGTTGCTTGATAGATTGTCACTTGTCTAGGGCCTAACATCATCAAATAAGAAAGGTTTATAATTAATAAGGGATGGCTCGAAGAACGGATGGCCGATGGGGCCGAAAAGTTCTGGAGTGGCGACCGCGAACCGGAAGACGATGCGTTGGAAGGCTTCTCACTAGGTGGGCCCATGACCTGGTGAAAGTTGCGGGATTGCGATAGATACGAGATGCACGGTCAATGTGGCGACGCCTGGGGCAGGTCTATGTCCAGCAGTGGACGTCTTTCGACATTCTGATAATTTACAATCTGCCTAGGTTTTTCCCAACTATATTGGGGTCGGCTTCCAGTCTTACCGGATTCAGCTGAGCACTAGTGTTTTACATGGAGCGACTGCCTATCTGATCTCCACAACCCAGAAACTGGGTAACACGGTACCCCTTGGCAAGACTGGTATCAGATCTCAAGCTTCTGACTACCCGTAACGACTGTCAAAGATCTTCAAATGACAGCCGGGACCAACGGCTTAACGTGCTTTCCGAGGCACGGAGGAAACTCGGTATGTTGAAATGGTCACCCATCCACGATCCGACCTCGTCAAGCGTTGCTTAACCTTGCAGATCGACTCGTGTGGCTTTTATTATTTAGCCACGAGCTCCTCCAAATTATGATAATTTATAATGTTCCAAAAAAACGCCAAAATGTTATTAATCAATTTCGAGAAATAGTAATTTACAATATCGAAGACAACGAGCGATTCCAAGTACCTTAAAATTAATTATTTAATATAAGGATATTCCTGAAGTTTAATTAAAATTACAGCTAAATGTTTACTTTGCTTGTATGGTTGGAAATTCTGAGAAGCAGGCAAGCGAGTTCCTGGAGTTTGGAAAGCATGATGACTTGAAGACTTACTGGAACAAAGTTCTGGAGAAACGGAATAGTAAAATGAGTCCGTATTTTTCTCTGGTATCAAAAAAAATTGTGATGAGCAAGGTTTATAGTAGAATTGAAACGAAAATCAGAAATAATGTGAATCCATACTAATATTAAGTGAAAGTAATTCAGTCTATTTGCCTGTCTGTCTGTCTGTTACATTTTCACCGAACCGATTATCCAGAGAACCGATCTGGGTGAAATTTGGTATGGATATAGTTTGGAACCCTGGAAAGGACATAGGATAGTTCTTTCCCGGAAACCATACTTAAGGTTCTCCTAGTCGACGGCACGAAGTATTTTGTGCGCGAGGTTAAAATGCTTGCTATCTCATCCGACCACACGTGCGAAAGAGATAGATGCTGTGATGAGCAGTAAGAAGCTAGTTCGCGTACGAATAAGCACTTTCGCAAATTTTTATCGAAATAGATGATGATTTAGTGCGAAAACGTGCGCGCCAAATTATATAAACAGGCCTTTGGGAGTCTAGATATCATGAAAAAATTACTAAATTTATATTCTCAAAATAAAACTATTTGCATTGTTGAATTACTAATCTGTCCCTGCATGGAGGCCCTTTTGCAATTTTCCTTCTTATGGTATTTATTTCCGCCCAAGGATGCGTTAAAATTAGTGTTGAAATATGGAACTTTCGACGCTCATAACTTTCAAATATTTTACTTTTTTGTTTCCATACAAGGCTAGATAATGATGAGACAAATTGATATCATTTTTTATTTTGAACTTACATTGTCAAACAGTGGAGTAATCGCTAGACTACGTTTGTATGGAAGAATGATCGACTAGTGTAAGCTTAAGGGGGTGGAAAGGGTGGGTGGAAGTTTGTATGGTGAACTAATAATTTCTCAAGTTAAAAATAGGCTATTCGAATTACAAATGCTACGCAGACACAAAGTCATGGGTAAATGCCAGAAAGTTAATATTTTTATTTATAGAACAAGAATTAAGGAACAGGTACCGACGTTCTTTGGGCAGCTAACAATTGTAACCACCTAGATTAAAAAAGGAAAAATACATGTCCATACAAGGCTAACTTAAACTTTAAAATACTAACTTTAGGTTAAAACTTAATAGTTAAATATGACTGGATAGGTTTAAATTAGTTGAGATTTGATTATTGTAGTCTGTTTGCAATTTAAAAAGCCGTGTTATGACTTGCAGATATTTAACAGCGGTTCACTGAAAGTTTATTCAAATTTAGGTTTAAAAAACAAGTAATCCATTGCTTAATTCATTTATTAATTAGTAAGCGTTTTGCATCAGTTTAATAATGATTTTTGTTTGATTTTTTTTAACTACTGTTGGTCAAGCGGAAAAACAGAGCGCAAAATGTTTGAAATGTTTTAAGCAATAAATAATTAATTCGAAGATAAAATCGAGTGCTAAAAATAGTTAAACGAGTTAACAAATCATAGTTTGTTACTTTAATCAATGTTACCTGCAATTTGTAAAAAAAATAATAAGTGTAATGACTTCGCAACGACGACGCCATTGGTATTGAAATGTCGAGCCGCTGCCTGCGAAGCCACAAGAAAAAAGGAGAATTTGTAAAGATTGCTGATGTTTAATTACAATATCTTGTGAGTACGATTTGTATTAATAATTTAGATTTTGAGGCTTATAAAAAACGTAAGTAGAAATATTGGGTGTATTCATTTTTGCAATGAGTGAGCCTAGCGGTGGAGATTTCTAAAAATCCGAATGATCCCGGTCTTCCGTTATACATAATACTGCAAAGTGAAATACTTGTAATATTTTTAAAGTTTGAATTCATCATACTTCACATAGTCACCACAAAATCACAATAAACATTTAAAACAACAACAAATTTAAAACATTTAAAATTGGAATCGTTTAGCGACTCAATAAACTCTCGCTGCCGGTTGGTTGCATATTGACGACGTCATCAGTCTCTCCGCCAATCAGCACTAATTCTGATGAATCGCCATTGCCCTCTGTTCGGACATGGATGACTGAATTTTGAATATTGTATGAATTAATAATTTCGTGCCATGATAGCATTTGACGGTTGACTATTGCGCTGTCAGGGTGTTTGGTGTATCAGTTGTTAAATATACAAAAGGCTGTTGATTTAAAGTTGTTGAATACAGATTGGGTATAAATTTGATCAACAATGTGGGTTTTTTTGTGAACATAAGAGATTTTTTGTGTCTATGTCTAAGAAAGAAGTATCAGTTTCATTGAGGCGCTTTCTTCTTAATGAAAATTGCAACCAAAAAGAAACAATGAAACCTTGGAAGCAAAAGTAGAGTGTAAGGATTGCAGGTGGCATTCAGTCTGAACCGTGAATCGTCACCCCACACTAGGAATCTAGGAATTTCTTCATGTATCGTGGATGCGTTTACAAACATATAAACACACATAGACAGTTTAGTTGTTCCGGCTCTGGGTGAGCCGGAACAACTATCTGTAGGTCATACAAATATGTGTTCAGTGCGGGAATCACACCCGCGACACGCAGCGCAGCAGTTAATCTCTCAACCACTGAGCCAACCGTGCGCCCACACTTTGTCACAAACATGTTCTCTAGTTATCTAGATAAGCTACAAATTAGGTTATTCTATTAGGCGTAATACGTTATATGTGTGCTAATCGTCATCATCAGTCTATAGCAGTCCATTGCTGGACATAGGCCTAGCCAATCGTATGCCATTGGTATTCTGCAGCTCTCATCCAGCTGCTACCAGCCACCCTGCGAAGATCGTCGCTCCACCTAACCTGAGGGCGTCCCACGCTATGTTTACCCATTCGTGGTCTCCAGTCGAGAACACGTCTACCCCAACGGTCATCTGTTCTACTGCTAATATGACCGGCCTATTGCCAATTCAGCTTGCTTATTCTTTGAGCTATGTCGACAACTTTGATTTTCTGCCAGATCACCTCATTCCGGATTCGATCCCTCAGAGAAACTCAAAGCACAGCGCTTTAAATGCTATAGCTCGAACTTAAGCTGATGGACCAGCCGTACCGTGAGTGTCCACGTCTCGGCCCTGTAAGTCATGACAGGTAAGACGCACTGATTGAAGAGTGTCTTTAGACTCTCAGGAATTCGCGACGAGATAACTCGACGAAGTTTTCTAAAAGCTGCCCAGCCAGCTGTATTCTTCAGCTAGCCCCTCTCCGAGTTTGCCCGTGGTAACGGTACTTTTGAACAAATTTGAGAGATCGTGCTAATCAAGAAGCATGAATTGTCGGCCTGTAGTTCATTTTAACTGATTTCTAAAAGAAGATTACCAGAGATCGAAATAGGTTAAGTATTTAGACCGTAGGATCTAAACAAAACCAGTAAAATATTCTATGAATATTCTATGAATATAATATGTAATCTTTACATCCCGTGGTTATTACGCCACAATCATTATTCCGGGCTTTCACAGGAGATTTTTATCCACTCTTTGTTTCTTCTTATTTTCAAGTTTAGGTAAATATACTCTAACCCTTGTAGTAATAAAAAAACATCTCCATAAAATACCTAAACATATAGCATTTACATAACTTCATCACACTATAACAAATTGGTACAGAACAAAAACAGAATAGCCTTTGCGAGTGGATGGAGTCAGTAAATTACGAGTACGAATACAGTACAGGGTTGTACGTTAAACTTCCTGGTTTAGTTTAACAAACATTGTTAATTTAACCGTGCTGAATAACTGCAGTAAAGTGGGCGGTGCAGTTTCTCGTTATTCGGTAGGTGGGATATTTTTAGTGATAAATAGATGGATATTTTGGAGATAGTAATATTAAATCCGAAAATATAAGAGTGAACAAGGCATGTTCTGGATTCACTCGTTCCATTGTAGACGGAGTAGAATTGATTAGTGTTATTATGTACATGCAACGTACACGTACTTGCTAACTTTCTTACTTTTTTTTTTCTTGGAGTAATTCTTATGCTTTCTGCACTACCACGGGGAGATAGTGCAGTTATGTGGGATTTCAACCCACTAAAACTCCACGGTGTCCTCCTTTACCACTTATGGCGGCTCTCATCCGTGAACAAGCCGCGGCTGTCCTTTACCGGATCCTCCTCTGGGGATAACCTCTTATCACCAGCGCACCAGACGACACTGCATGCCGTGACCACCCCAGGGACCGAAGAACATGGGCGCCAGACAACCCCGTGTATGACACCCTTGGTCCGTCTGTGACAGGTCAGGTCAATGGCCCCGCCACCTACCACTTTTCGGCCGTAGATAGGGACCTCCCCTGCGGCCCCACCGCGTTCGCCATCAGACGGCGAAGGAAGGCAGGGAGAGCGGCGCTTTTATCTCGCCGCGGCTTCCAACCTTCAGCCGCGATATCGTATGTCGTATGGGATGCCCAATACGACATCGCGGCCCGCCTTAGTTACAATATCGCCTCTGTTACCAAGTGGCACCGCAACCTCCTTGTTGGCCGCTACGCCAAAAGCGGGCACCCAACGGGGTACTTGCTAACTTGGTTTTTCATTTTCATTCAATACCAACCACAAATTTTGTGTAGAAAGAATTCAGTAACGTCTGGGCCGTTTGGGCTCTTGTTCTATTGAGTACACAATTTATAGCTGAAGAATCATATGCCAAGCTCGAGAGTTGTGTTTGGTTGGCAGTTGATTCGTAGATGTGGCCAATTTTGAGTTTGAGTCGAGTGTGTTTTTTTTTGCATTCGCATCTGATACACATGTCTTAAGTGTAATGCCTAAGTATGTTTGCACTGTTGCGCAGTGCAAAGACAGCGCGGTTTTGTTTGGGCATTACAATTAGGTAACCGGCTTAATTATTTGCAATGGCAACTTCAATAGAAAACTTTTTTTTGTCATCGGTGTGGAACCTTCAAAGGCGCCTTTTGGGGAAAAAGATCAGGGATTTTTACCTCACTAAAACCTATAAACTATAGAGCACCTACTCTGCTCTGTCTTCGTAGGCTCATCATCATCATGATGTTTAGAATGACCCACTACTGAGCCTAATAGGCCTCTTTTCCTGTTTGACATGCTTGCCGAATAGCATTTCTGTAAACCAAGGATTTCCCATGACTTCGGTAATACCTACCATCGACACCTATTAACCAATTCATTTAATAAATAAATCACCCCAGAATCCTACTCATCCCATAAAAACAGTGCGACCCATTACACGAAGTGAAAGTTAAAACCCCCAAAACAACGAAAAAAACTAAAACATTAAACAAATTGCGTATTTAATTATGAGTCTGGCAACACTTGTATATTATTTGTCGTCTAGACACAATTTGATTTAATCGGCCATTTTACAAAAGTCCATTTTACAGGATGTGAGTAGCATCACATAAAATTATTTAACAAGCTTTCTCTCCCCTAACCAAAACATAAAAGAAATCATACCTTACCATTTGTTTAACTGTGTATATTTGTTACCCTTGACTTGTACCTTGTTTAGTGTTTACGATATCAATTCGTGATATAAGTTAAGAAAGATTATCATCGTCTTCCTGCTTTTGTTTCATGATATTCGGAGACGGCGCAAAACGTTTTTTCTCCCGTTCCACCCTGTCAACAGCGACACTATCATGGACTCCATAATCTTTCATATCATTCCATATACTACCATTGATCTTTTCTTTATCCTCTTCATTCATACACATACAATGTATAGTAAGATATATAACAAGAAAATCATGCTGTGTAGTCGGAGGATAAAATGCGCGAGCTGGGTGACCAAAACCACGTGTGAAAATGACGTGTTTACGTCTTTTTAGTTCCCTTTTTAAGCAGTCGGGTTTTTTGTTATTTATAAATAATTTTTTATTTACAACTTTTTAATATCTTTTTTTAGAACTAGGTACATTTAAACGTATAAGTGTTATATATTTTTGTAATTACCTCTTAAAACCCTTTATTTTGATACCCCACATGATGGGTAGGGAAGAAGAAAAAAATTTGGGCCCCCACAATATGACGCCCAAAATCCGCCATTTTTCTATTTTCCAATTTTAATGTAGCCAGTGACACTCGCAGGGTTAAGATAAATCGATTGACGTAAGAATCATCAAAATCGGCCAACACGTTTGGTCTCTAGACGCCATATACATACATAGACTGATAAACACATTACCCTCCTGCTTCAGTCCGGTAAAAAGTTATAATTCTTATGGAAGTAAATAGTGCTCATTACATTTCAGTACTAGAGCTGACATGTAGTGGGTGTCATAAAATCTTTTGGGTCTTACCTTGTACATTAAAGGGAAAATACTAAGAAACCTGGACCTAAATCATCGTTTGAAATCATTAACTGGTGTTAAGCAAGTGGGTATAATGTTCTATTCCTCTTAATCAATCCTAACAAACGACTATCCTGACTAAAAACGATTATCCTGACTGAAATTGTTATTTTGATTGTTGTTTCGACTTACAGGGTTCAAACTGTCAAAAAAGTTGACCATCAACTTGATAAAAATGAGAAAAAGTTCAGTTTCTTTGCCTTACGGCTAAGATTCATACGTATTTGCAAACCATTTGCAAATTTCAGGAGATACCTCAAAATGACTTCGTGATTCTAATGACTTTTTAGGCAGTTTTCCAACGAGTACCAAAAGTAGGCGTTAAACCCAAACAGCCACTGGCTTCTAGCCAGATACTATTCATCTCCATTAACGTATTCAATGAGTGAGAGGGACACAAAAAACTTTATTTGCGAGCTGTGTGTTTAAAACATGGATAAAACGCATTATGAAGGGGACGGAGATAACCCGGCTAACTCAATTAAATGGTACTCAGTAGGATTGCACTCTGATGTGTTGACGGGAAGCTGGTTATGCAGGACGGGTGAATTTGGGTGCTAAATGTGTTTGGATGTTGGATGAGACATTACCTTTATTTAAAAAAATAAACCGGCCAAGGGCGAGTCGTACTCGTGCACCGAGGGTCCCGTACAAACAAGTTCATAAACTATGGAAGCACCGATCATTGTTCCAACAAAAAGATAAACTGGATAGAGGGACAAACTTTATCTTGCCGTTATAAAACTATTGCCCCATACGTCGGCATTAGTTCGCGGTTAGTTTACCAACTGCAAATAAGATAATAATCTCAAAAACCGACGCCTATAACATAGGTACCGTGCATTTTTTTGGGATAAATTTAGCCTGTGACGCTAAACGATGATAAAACTTTCTGTAAAGGATTTTTGTAATCGGCAAAGCACTTCCAGATATTACTCTCCTGTATACAAACAGTCAAATTAATTGATCTAATTTTATACAATATTAGCTTAGATCTATTTAAACTAGACAATTATGATGTCTAGATGTCTTACTATTTGACTTCACAAGTTTGTTATTGTAAGATCAATAAACAAAACATACACTGGCTATCTCAAAAGTCATTGAGTAGCTTTTAGTAAACAATAATCTACAAAGTAAAACACGAAAACAACAATAATCACTTAACAGAACCATTTCATTGTTAAATAAAAAGACGTTTTACATGACTCACCCGCTTTTATCACAACCAAAAACTGTCAGACCTTTTAGAAACATACATAAAAATACCTTACAAGCGTAGACAGTACCTATAATCGAACAGGCAACACTGCCCACCTAACCTTTCGTATAAATTCGGATCCCTCTCATAAATCTGACGGTAGTTTGCGCCCTAGGTCCTCAATTTAAACCGGGCCCCCTAATGGGGTTGCCATATTACCCATCTATTTAATTTCCCGAATGGGTAAACGAATTAGGCTGGCAACTTTGAAACGAATTAAATTTTCGACGGTTGACTCATTGTGTTACTGTGCGGGGTAGTCTGTAATTTGCAATTGCTACCGGTTGTTGGGGAATCGCAATTTGAAATAAATTAAGGTTAAATAGAACTCAATTATTCTGAAGAACTTCAAACTGGCATAAGGGTTTTTAAGACTTAATTGACACTAGCTGTTCCCCGCGGCGTCGCTTCCGTGGACCACCTCACAGGATCCGTTTTTGGGATTAAAAAATAGTTTATGCCACTCAGGAATATTGTAGCTTTCTATTGGTGAAAGTTTTAAATCGGTCCAGTAGTTTTGGCGCCTATTCGGTACAAATAAACAAACAAAAAAATCTTCGTCTTTATATTATTATATTATCAGTATAGAAAAAGTTATGAACCCTTTTGAGCACATTTTCCAAGCTTTTCAACAATGCGTGAATAAAGAAGTAAAATGTTCAAAACGTTCTCAAAATTCGAATTTCGGATTTAGGAACATGTGAAACCATAGTTTAAAGTCAAACTTTGACAGGCTAAAGTAAACGGCTTCAAAAAACTGGCGACAATCTTATTAAGGCAGTTTAACTAAATTTCTTAAGAAGATTGTTGCCAGTTTGCAGCAAGCAGTCGCAATTTACGCAATAAACTCACAACATCGGACAGGAAGACTTTTTTATGAGATTACCGGACCATTGTTAGAGATAATTGTAAAAGATTTTCTATTCCCATTCATAAAGGCTGCAATAGAAGACGCTCCTTGATTACTGAGACTAATGAAGACTTAATTCTTAAGTTGATTATGTCTTTGTTTTAGTTAAATATGACAAGATTCATGGTTCGTTTCTTGGGAGATTTTTCTTCGTGTGCCCGGAAATTATGCCCTGATGAGGAGGATTCTGCTGGCATGTCATGCAGAGGAACGAGATGAAGATGAAGAAAGTTTTGAGTATGAATGGGTGGTTACAAGAGCGAGGGTTGTTGCGAACATCATTACGTTATAATATATCTGTGCGGATGAAAGTGAAAGCAGCAGTGGAGTGACAGCTAAGGAGTGAAATTCCTTGCCGGAGTCTTGTGTTTCCCGATAGCTACAACCTCTGGGTTTTTAATTCAAGAGTGACTGGTTTCTTCTAGGCAACCGTGTTACAAAGTCGACCACACCATGGCTTACAATTAGGTGAGATAGTGGTCCAGCGCGAGCCTATAAATAATAAAAAAAGAAATAAATAAAAAGTGCAGTCATGGATATTTTTGGAGTCGGCTGCCAGTCTTACCGGATTTAACTGAGTACTAGTATTTAACTTGGAGCCTATATGACCTCCAGAACCCAGTAACTGAGTAACACGATGTCCAGACTGGTCTCAGATATCGGGCTTTTGACTGCCTGTAACGGCTGTCAAAAATCTTCAAATGACAGCCGGGACCAACGGCTTGACGTGCTTTCCGAGGCACGGAAGAAACTCGCTATGTAAAGACGGTCACCCATCCACGGACCGACCTCGGCAAACATTGCTCGAGCTTGAAGATCGACCCGTGCGGCTGTAATTATTATTTAGCCTGTTGTGTTTGTTTTAAGGTGAATTAAGAATTATTCAAAGAGCGCACCTACTAATATTTGACTTAAAGATGAGTTTGAAATGTAAACGAAAAAAACAACAAGCTTATTCCTTGTAGAAAAACAGAAATTGATTTTGTTTCTAAAATAATTAAAATCAGTATCAGCATCCACTGATAAGAGCATGGGAAGGCCAAAGACACGATGGATGGACTGGTTGATAGGTTTAGAATGGGGCTGATTTTGATATGACGACTCATATTATTAATGTTTGGAAGAGAAGACGTGGACCTCAAGTAAATTAGAATTTAATAAGTGTTAGCTCGTAAGTGAAAAATGAATGGACTGTATATTCTAGGCGAGGTGGTTTAATGCCGTTAAATTAACAATGTAAACTATCCGGAAAAAACAATATATAATTTAGAGAATGGTGTCGACAGCGGAGGAGTCCATTGAAGCGAGTCTCTGTCGACCCGCGCTGCATCTGATCGTGCAGTTGTGCGCTGTGCGCGAGTGTTGGGTTCAAATCCCAACAAGGGCAGGAGAATGATGAACCAACATTTTTAAATACTTACAAACAAAAACTGATCTCCTCATTTCATAGGTCTTGTGGGCACAAGCAGGACTGCTGAGCAAGGGTCCATCTTTCCCCATCTCGATCCCAAGTCGGCTAATATTATTTGGTCTTCAAACGACTTCAAAAAGGAGGAGGTTCTCAATTCGATTGTATGTTTTTGTATGTTTGTTACGCGATTACGCATACATGTACCGATTTTAATGAATTCCTACCAAAAAACCGATATACAAAACATTTCAAAACGAAAAATAACATTCTTTTCGGAAGTCGGTGTCTCGGTGTCGGTGACTGCCGAAAATAAAGTTATTTTTCGTTTTGTAGTGTTTTGTAAATAGGTTTATTCTATAACGAATTCCTCATTAGCAGCCGGGAGACTGGATGTGTGTATAATACCAATTGGACTGACCTTCATTAAATGGTACTTAATTTTGACAATCTATAAAACTCTGCCTACCCCTATGAGGGATACAGCGCGTGATGTTATCTTGAAAGGATCTTTAACCAAGCACCGAACTACATTAATACAACGACTGTCGCCAAGGATTCTTGAGGAGACAAAACGCGCATTCGTTTCACACCCGCACGATCCCAAATTCTGTATTTTTTTTGTACTCTCCTTATAATTCTATGACTTTAAAAACTACATCTTGTTAGACATAACTTTATAAATTAATTACACTATTTTATACGACCAAAACTCAAAATGTTCTTAGTTCAAATTATTAAGAAAATGGTCCTATGTAACATATATCAAAAAAAAAAATACGACTAGCCGTTTAGACGTGATTCTCATTTTTAAGTCAGCTACTGAGGAGTATTTGCGCCTCCGTGAAATGTGTTGTCAATTCCTAACATTGGCTAGTTTCACACCACTTCACCGAAGTTGAAAACTTCGAAGGTGAAGCGAGTTGTGGTGTGATTTTTTCGGAACAGTAGTACGTTTACTAAATTCTATGAATCTAAAAATAAACCTCACCTCTATTACTAAAACAACAGTTTATCATTCCTTTCCATTTCTCGCACAGCAACTTTAATCCATCTCAAACTGATATAAATGATTGTAGCAAGCCCCTGCCAGATTAAAAATTTAAACAAAATCCTAGCAAGATATTGGTAGAAAATGATTCGACTGTTTTCTGCCCTCGGCTAAACCTACTACAATCTAATTTGGATGCTGACGAACAAAATTTTTCAATAATATTTACCTACATTAAATATTTTATTTTGAATAGTGTTGGGCGTTTGCAGAAAGATAAAAGGGATTCCCCGTTATAATGCAAGATTGTTTTTTAATATTTCATGAGGTTATGATTTCTTTTAGCCTGCGGGCTGCAGACTTGGGAAGTCCATTAATTGGTTAGAGTCATCGTCAGTAGGTACTCGGGTACCACCAGCGATGATTCCAAAATGATTGGGACTCGGACTTCGGTAGCGCATGTAAATCCCATACAAGTATATTTTTTAATCATTTTATCTCTAAAAGAATATCAGGTTCTCTGATTGACATAAGAGAGATACTTGACATAAAACAAACAACATCGGTTTTCCAGAGCAGAAGTTCTCTCTTGCCTAGCCTTTTCCCAATTATATTGGGGTCGGCTTCCAGTCTTACCGGATTCAGCTGAGCACTAGTGTTTTACGTGGAGCGACTACCTATCTGACCTCCACAACCCAGAAACTGGGTAACACGGTACCCTTTGGCAAGACTGGTGTCAGATCTCAAGCTTCTGACTACCCGTAACGACTGTCAAAGATCTTCAAATGACAGCCGGGACCAACGGCTTAACGTGCTTTCCGAGGCACGGAGGAAACTCGGTATGCTTAAAATGGTCACCGACCGACCTCGTCAAGCGTTGCTTAACCATGAGGATCGATCCGTGCGTCTGTTATTATTTAGCCACGAGCTCCTCCCAGAGCAGAAATTATTGATCACAAAGGCATGTTGGGCAAGCCTACCCAAACATAATTATAACGCAAGGATGATCACGATTCAGTAATGTAAGGCCTAGAAAACGCTAATTTATCAATAATAAAAAATTTACTTAATAATCTCGAATATTTGTCTCAACACTAGTTAGCACCTACGCATTCAGTTCTTGTAAACTGAACCAACAAATATAAGTTCTATGCAAAGATACTCGTTTGATAAAATCTACTCATATTTGGTTCAATGACCCAAGACAACGGGCTGGCATGGTTCGTTTCGTTTTAATGATTTTTAATATTGCAAAATTTACTAATGGATTTCTATCCTTCAGCACAAATAGCAAAGATCAAAGATCTACATATTTTTTATTATTAGTCGTATAAAATGTTTAGTCTTTGTTACAAATTAACAATTAACTAGCTGTGCCCGCGGCTTCGCTCCCATCAGCTGACTGCCTACCCTACCCTACATAGCTTCCTTGCCTCCTCACGCCACTCTTCCTGCCTACCCTACCGTACATAGCTTCCTTGCCTCCTCACGCCACTCTTCCTGCCTACCCTACCGTACATAGCTTCCTTGCCTCCTCACGCCACTCTTCCTGCCTACTATACCTTACATAGCTTCCTTGCCTCCTCACGCCACTCTTCCTGCCTACCCTACCCTACTTACCTTCGTGCCTACCCTACTTCCTAACCTACCAATTGTTTTTCTAGGGTCATCATTAATTCGCGGAGAATCTTAACACCGTCATTGAGAAAATTACTTCAAATGCACAACGCCATCTATCGAATATCGAGTTCAACTGTCCCAATATCTGAATTGCGTGTGTTGTGATAATTTTACTTCTTGAACACTTTAAATTCATCTTACTTTTGATAGAGTGCACAGATTGCGATGAAACAAAAACTAAGTAATACTTCAAGTTACGCAAATTTTTTACGTGCTTTGGTTTCGTACATTTTACGTGATGCATGCACAAATAAACAGACAAACAGATAAACAGACAAACAAACAAAAATTCCAAAAATGCTGGTAATGGGTTCTGTTGGTTATCCTTTAACACCCTGGCTATTTTTTGGCAATATTTTCAATGTACAAAAACGACTTTTCTACAGATTTATTATATGTATTGATTAGAATCAAAACATTTCTCACATTACTGCATTCAACCCAGCACCACCTTTTGTTTTTGATGTTACAAAGTGATGTTCTATCAAGGACAATGATTGACAAAAATAAGATTTAAAGAACCAGCCAAGTGCGAGTCTGACTCGCGTACTTCGGGTTCCGTGAACGAGTTTGGTGAACGCAGCTGTTTGCGTTCACCAAACTAAATAGATAACATTACTAGGTAACATTACTAATGTTCATAAACAATGAAAGCACCGAATATTGCTCTAACGAAGGGACAAAATTAACTTTGCCGTTCGAAAACTGTTGTCCCCATACATCAATATACAAAATTTTTACTTTTCACAATGTGCTTGTTTCACTTCTAATCAAAGTTTATAAAATACTAGCTGTCCCGCGCGGCTTCGCTCCCGTTAACGGGCTACCTACCTACCCAATTACCCTACCGTACCTACGCTACATACATGATTGTTGCGTAACTTAAACCGCTTACGCAGCGCACGCAACGGAAGCTCTCAAAAAGCAATAATTTTGCCCGTTTTTGCAACATTTTTCATTTATGCTCCGCTTCTATAGGTCGTAGCGTGATGTTATATAGCCTTATAACCTTCCTCGATAAATGGACTATACAACACAAAAATATTTTTTCAATTCCAACCAGTAGTTCCTGAGATTAGCGCGTTCAAACAAACAAACTCTTCAGCTTGATAATATTATAGTATAGATTGGAAATAATTTTACTTCAGCTTAAAAGATTTTGTAAGAGAAAAATCCAATTATACCGTCCTTTTTGATAGATTAGCGATGTGAGCCTCCGTTCTCGGAACTGTTTACGATTTGTAACCAGTATTGATTACTTCTAAGCTGAGTTGACTAAAAAAAAACAAAGAAAAGATTATAATCAGTATAAGTAGCATATCATGGTTTCCAGCTTAATTAGGCCTGGATAGAAGATAGTAGGACTATAGAAGATTATTTAAGACTATGTCTGTGTACTACGTGAGGTTGACAAACGGATGTGCGATGAACGTTTTTATCCATCCACATAATAGGGATGTTGCCTGGGTACAAAAATGATATGATTATCAAATAATATTGGACCCGTATTTTTTACTTTATCAAATAAATAAAAATTGACAAAGATAAAGCGCATCAAAGTTCAGGAGTGGGGGCTTGTGTCGTCACTTTGTCAGGCCTTTAAGGGCCTACATCCGCTTTAGTGCCGTAAGACGGTAACTTTCTAAAGCATACTCCTTAGTAACGGCTTGGTTAAAAGGTTTGAAAAAATATATATTTATTATTGTTTCATGTATATTATTTTTAAACATGTTTTTTTCGTATAACAAATAGGTAGTATTATTTAAAAAAAATAATTAGCGACACGATATATTTTGCAACTTTTGGATACTCCTCCAAAACGACATTGACGTTTAAAATTATTTTTACACAGAAAAATTGATGGCTGGAATTTCTTCATAACTCACATAGCATATGTAAATCAAATAATATTTTTCAAACAAAACTGTTCAAAAGGAGGTTTAATATTGATATTTTGGCATCGAACGGGCGGACGGCCAGTACTGCGTTTACATTGTGGCGTATATGTCGCCTTAATAATTGGAACTGATGAAAATGTTGCTTACAGCTGTCTCTGTGAATGCCTGACATTGCCCTAATGCATTTTTCTGGGCTTTGAACGCCATTTCTCTGTCTGGCGAGTGCCCCCAAAATATATGACCGTAGCGTATAGTAGATGCAATATACCCGTGATACGCCATTAATAATGTTGCACGATTTGACACTTTGAACTTCACGAAGAAGGTTGTACTTCATCATAACGCTCTTTTAGCTACAATCACGACCTCAACGGTTTTATAAACACAACCCTCACCCAAAATCCTTAATCTCCACAGAATAAATATAACATCTATCCAGTACACTTGCCGCCATAAATACCACCTCAGTATTTTTGAAACGACACTTAAACGCGATTTTATTGTTAGTAAAGTACCTACAAGATAATATCTTTTACCTAGCATTATTACGGAGGGTCACTCGAAAATACCCTCCTACCCTCAAGGGCCATTGTAATAAAAAAGATCGGGCAGAAATAAACGTACAAAATGTATAAGACTTTATTAAGATTTCGTATTAGATTTTTCTTGTGAAAATTTTAAGCGGGCCTTTTTTTGGTTTTAATTTCAATTATTGCTTTTCTGTGTTCAGTTCTGAATTTAATAATGTTTTGTAATTATGTTTAGTGAAGGTAGGAAATTAGTAACTTGTCATTTAATATTGTAGTTTGTGTTTTTTTCAGTTGTCAGTCTTTGAAAAGACCTTACAATGTCTAGTCAATTCTCATTATTGCAGTGGTGGCCCATTGGTAACGGCCCCGACTCACGTCTAGGTCGCGCACTGGGTCCGCGTGGTGGATTATGGCTCATTCCCTCTCTCACAGAACGTTAAAAAGGCTGATGACGATGATGATGCAGCACTAGATTGCAAAGATTTTATCTCTCCTATGTTAGAAAACATCTTCTACTTTTTTTATCGCGGTTTAATTTTTATCAAACTGTTTAGGCCCAGTAGGTGGCCAAGTTTATTGCAGCTTTGGTGGCGTTTCAAACGTCATCTAGGATGCCGGTAAACGTATATTTCGGGCACTCCAGCAAATGGGAAATAGTCTGAACAGCAGCACCGTACTCGCAGGGGGTGTTGGATGGATCAATCTATACTAATATTATAAAGCTGAAGAGTTTGTTTGTTTGAACGCGCTAATCTCAGGAACTACTGGTTAGAATTGAAAAAATATTTTTGTGTTGGATATTCCATTTATCGAGGAAGGTTATAGGCTATATAACATCACGCTACGACTAAAAAGAAGTGGAGCATAAATGAAAAACGTTGCAAAAACGGGAAAAAATATTTCTTTTTGAGAGTTTCGATTGCGTGCGCTGCATAGCGGTTAAAGTTACGGATTCATGTATGTAGGGTAGGTAGGGTAGGGTAGATAGGGTAGGATAGGTAGGTAGCCCGTTGACGGGAGCGAAGCCGCGTGGGACGGCTAGAGGCTATATAAGCATTTCGCCAAATTATATTAACACAGATACAGAACTAGGATTAGAAGTTAAACCTCCATGTGATCTTCTGTTCTTGTTTCAGAACATCATTGAATAAAAACATCCAAAAACGCAAGAAGATCTCGCAAAGACGCAGATTATGTTCACTTCGGGAGTTTAATGCCATTTTGGAAAAATTCCAAAAACTTATCATACTAAATAATTATATTCTGCCGACCAAAACATAACCAAATGAATCATTATCACAAGTAATCATCTTAAAAAAAAAAAAACATAGCGCCACACCAGCAATATTTTTTTCTATTACGATTAACATTTTTTGTAACACGAGGTCATCCATCATACAATATCACGAAGCCAGTTTTTTCTCCACAGATTATATTCTCAGTAATCGGATCGCGAAAACAATGGGCGCGGTGATTACCTACTCTAGTAAATGAGCTTGATTAGTTAGCTACTAATTAGTCGTTTTGCTGCTGACTGTACTGTGGATATTGATTTTTATAGGTGTAGAAATGAAACTGGAAAGTTTTATTAATGGTTTGAGTATTCTGTTTTTTATAGGAATGTCTGTTTTTAAAATTGTGAGAATTTTTAGGGATCCGTACCAAAATGGTAAAAAGGAACACATGGTGCGACTCAGTCTGTCTGTCCGTCTGTCACAGCTGGATATCTCAAGAACTACTAATGTTATCAACTTGAAAATTAGGAACGGTTTTAGATGACGTTTGCTCAGCTGTTTTGCATTAAAGAAACTTTTTTTTTCTTTTTTTTGCGGCAGGTTCTGAAAGGAGGACTTAAAAAATCCAAGTGGGGCTACTAGGCAATGGGGGGGTATCATGTGAAATACACACAACATTTTTCTTTTATTTAGGCCGCATAGTTGCCGACATTTGAGGAAAAATTCAAGAAAATAATACCCTTCCCGCCTTATCTCCGACGTTAGCATAGAGAAAAACTTAAATTATTCTTCTTAAGTTTAAGTAAAGATTACATGAAAAATAAAAAGATGTCCTTAAATAGCACATTTTTCAGAAATCATCCACAAAAATACATTACTTCCACTATCAGTCAAGAGATGGCGCTGGCCTTAAACTGCAATATTCTACACCGCATTGTTAAAATTCACTGACGAATATAGGTCTCGCCGATAAAGACTTAAAAACGTTTCACTACCAAAATCTCCTCCATCCTACCTATTCGCAGTCGCAGGTTGCTTTGGGCTAGATCAACGTTACCAAAAGATACCGTGCCCCGTTTATGTCGCAAATTTGACGAATCTCTAGGGAATCAAAACCTACAGGGTACTTCCCGTTGACCTAGAACCATGAAATTTGGCAAGAAGCAATATCTTATAGCTCAAGTAAAGGAAACAAAATCCGAAAATCGTAAATGTGTACCTAAAGAGAAAAGAGATTATGAACTTATTTGCAGTTGCTAAACTAACCGCGACTTATGTCGATGTACGGGGACAACAGTTTTACAACGGTAAAGTTAATTTTGTTTCTCAATCTTTCTTTGCTTTCATTGTTTATGAACTTTAGTTACATTATATTAAGAATTATTTTGGTGAATGTAGCTGTTTGTACGGAACCCTCGGTGCGCGACTCCAACTTGCACTTGGCCGGTTTTTATATTAACGATAGGCTCGCGTTTGAATACCGTCCTGATGTTAATCGCTTGCCTTAAGGTTAACCTATATGACGAGAAGCTACCACATTCGTCCCCATTGCGCTCGTAAAGGTAACTACATTCTGTAGAATCTCCACCTCTTATCAAGGTTGCCTTAAATTACGAAAATTTCTTTAGAAAAATACTTTCTCAACAACTATTATAGTCTCTTAAAGGCTGTTAAACCCAGATTTAGTTGAACTTCTTAAGAACAATCACCCAAAAATGTTAAGCAATCAGTACTTAAAACTAAAAACGTAATCACAGGACCATTTAAAGGTTCCGCCACACAAGCGCGACGCGACTTCGTAACATGGCTGTTTTTTGTTATATTCATAATTTTTCTTTTGTATCTCTCCAATGCCGATTGGACAAATTGGAACCGAAGAAACCAGACACTCAGATCCCCCTTATTGGCTATGGCTCACATGCAACTCTTTCTTGCTACACTGACCAGGTTCTTGATCAATCTGTGGTGTGTGGCTTTGCTACGCTTCTACGACCGATTATTTTTAGCCATCTACTGTAATATTTTCTGTCTGTGGCCAATTTCTTCGTACTACGAAGTATTGCTATGGGATACTATCTCTTTATTTAGAACATTTATTTTATGGTTAGACGATACTTATGAATGAAAAAATCCCAGTGTTCAAAGTCGCAACGCAGGAAGTCGCGCCTGTGTGGTAAAGCCTTTAAAGGTTCCAGTACATTCCTAAAGCGAATCTTTAGCCTTTTTTACGTCGACATTTTTCGTAATGAAGATCGTTTCTAAAAAGCAATTCCCGTGCAAAAGGATTAGCAATTTCGGACAGTTTTTATCATCGTCCTGTTAATTTGCGGAGGTCGGTTTGCTGGAATAAGAGGAGAAAGTGTTATACAAACGATTTTTTTGTTGTTAAATGTACTGTCCTTGGGGTTGATACAGTTTTAAATAATAAATAAAATATTTTTATTGACACAGAAAGAAAGTTATTTTCATTTCCATTTGAAACCCTGACTCCTGTGCTGGTGAGACCTGTGTTACAAGAGTCAGTGTTCTCACTTGGTATGGTACTAGTGTTCACAACATTTAATGCTTCAGAAATAGAAAAAAAAATGAATAATAACCATTATAAATAATACATGCGTGCTCTGTGGTGTGTGTGCGTCTGTTTATGCATATGTGTCAAAGTGTGAGTGTGTTGTGTCTCTGTGTGTGTGTTTGGTGTGTGGTGTGAGTGATCAGTGATCATGGTTGGTGGCTGGAATTAGGTTATATAATGAGACTTGGTTCATCTCGAGTATTGTTCTTTGATTAAGTTTTCCATTGTGGTTTTGATATAAATATCAAATCAAATAAAATATTCTTAATGAGTTGGAAAGTGACAACTTTAAGTCGCGAAAACATGTCTTTACCATCTCTTCTTAGCTTTTCGATCGGAATATTGCCAGCTCAATACTAATCTAATTTTCTAGGGTAGGAAAGATCTATTCAATTGCTTAAAGAATGGTATTTCATCCACGATTCCACACACTCCTAATTCCCTAACTATCGATCCAACACATATTATTTATCACCTAGCCACCGACCCATATAATGGCTTCCTTCTTACTACCTTCATATAACAATGTTTAACGCCAAACCCTACGGTAATCTACCGTGTAATTAAACCAATATTAAACCAATAATTGTGCAACTCAGCAAGAAATAGGTCGACCTCATTAACACGCTTTTTTTAATTTGATAAAGCGGAGCAGATTCTTACCAGTTCACTTTTCTCTTTGGATCATTATGAGCTAGCTTGCACTCGACTATGTTAATTGTGGGTGCCTAGGTATGTCTTATAGTATCTAGGGTTTAAGGATGACTAAGAAATTACATAATTCATTAAATATTAATTCAAATTCTAGTCCTATAAGTAGATGATGAAAAAATAATAGACACGTATTTAATGCTATATCAAATAAAAAAGTACTTAGATATGGGAGCTCGCTACCTTATATCTTCGTGACAAATGTACAAATGCAGGACCACGGTAAAGGTATCTAACAGTATCCTATCTTCATACAAACGTTCAGAACGCGAGTCATACCTACGCGTCTCGAGTTCAGCCAACACTCGATACACTACAGTCACGAACGGTGTGATGATTTTGTAAGCAGTGAGCGTGCGTACATACTTGCAGAGAGAAATTATGTATAATATTGTGCTGTTTTCGGTTGCCAGAGATAAATTTTTTTTAAGTTACCTGGAACTTCCGAAAGGCAAGTATAAAAAAATATATACCTGACCAAATACGACGTAATTTGTTTCTTTTTTTAATAGGTAGGTATTTCGCTCTTACCACCGAGTAAAATACCTGGATTAATAAATAAATAAATGTATAGTGTGATAAAATGACACACGAGTGACCTACCTACGCTTGGGTTTAAAAAAAACTAGTAGGAAGTTTCCTAGGCTGGGCTATCTACTTACTTATGTCCATAGCTACTTACATATAATATTGAATAAGACGAAATGTCATTATGAAATGATTACCTTTGCTATCCACGTGGTATCCACCACACATACAGCATTTGCATTGCAGCCCACACCGTCTCTCAGAGGGGACCCCTATATCGCAGTAATGAGGATATTTTAGGCTGATAGAATACGTGTTATGTTTGTAGCACCATAAGAATTTGGCGAATTTCAATAGAGTATCGCCGTTAACCCATCTGACAATTAGGTTAATGAATACTATGCACGAAGACGTTTTATATAAACATCTTCTGCTGTTGGTACAATTGACTTGATTTAATCCTGTAGTCGCGCCTCTACTTTTAACGGAGGAAGATATGAATAGATATGGGCAAGGAATCCTAGTAAGATTTAAAATAAGTATAGTAAAAAATATAATTGGTATTTACCTCAAATTAGAGAAAAGAATCTGAGATATTTACAATCACAAAACTAGAAAGAAACTCAAATAGGTAGAGGCGTTCAGCCCTAAAACGTGTTTACGTGACGCGAGCTTGTAGGCAGTTATTTCAAGGACAGGGCCGAGTCACAATACTGTTAGATATTTTTACCGTGGCAGGACGCCATGCGATGTATCGACTCAATGTATCTTCGTAATTTTTAGGGTTCCATACCCGAATGGAGCCCTATTGCTCACGGTTCTGTCTGTCTGTCTGTCCTTCGTCTGTCACACAATTTTGTACGAAATAATTTTTTAACTTTCATTGGCCTATGAACTTGACATTTGGTGATAATGTTTATAATTACGTGTTTTTTTAATAGTAAATATCAATATATTGAAAAATCAGATTTTATCTTTGTGCGGAACCGTGTGGAATGTGCGTAGGCAACTTGGTCGGTTTTTTTGTGACTTGAGAAGAAATTAATACATGTGCAATATTATTACAAGCTTTTATTTAACTTGCAATGTACGAGTATGTATGTAAGTGTATTCGGGTCAAATCTTGCAATTGAATTTTAAAGCAGTTATGCTCAACCGCGGCGATTGAGATTAAATTTTGCCACTGTAACGATGACAATGTAAGGTAAACTAAAAATCTTGTTTAAAAAAAAATTGGCCAAGTGCGAATCGGTCTCGCGCACGAAGGATTCCGTGCCAGTATCGCAAAAAACGGCAACAAAATCACTTTGTTTGTATGGGAGCCCCACTTAAATATTTATTTTATTCTGTTTGTTTCTGTTGTTATAGCGGCAATAGAAATACATCATCTGTGAAAATTTAAACTGTCTAGCTATCATGGTTCATGAGATACAGCCTGGTGATAGACAGACTGCTATACGGATAGTGGAGTCTTAGTAATAGGGTCCCGTTTTTACCCTTTGGGTACGGAACCCCAAAAATGTGATATTTTTGTTATTAATCTAACTGACGGATTAAACATATTTTTACAAGCTTTTATTTAACTTGCAATGTATGTAAGTGTGTTCGGGGCAAATCTTGCAACTGAATTTTATGACAATGCATGGTTTGGTAAGAGACGTCATTTTAAATCCAATATGGCGGACGGCCCACAATGGCGGTCTACTTATACCAAACCGTAAAATTAATTTGGTTGTAATAGGAAAAAAATATTGAATTTCAAAGAGAACATCTGATTTATCAATATATTGGTATTTGTTTGTGAAATATACGTAAAAAAAATATCACCATGTTTGATGTCATAGGTGATGGTGAAGTTAAAAAAAAATTGGAACAAAATTTTGTAAAAAAAGCTGACTTTGGTGGCTCCCCATTCCTTTGATTTCCAATATTTTTGAAAACAATAAATTTAATATGTATGTACTCAACGAGTTCTAAATAACGATACCACCTTGTCGGGGCAGCCCAATTTTTTTCACGCCTTCCTTTTTCTCGTTAAAACATTTTTTGTCAATTTTAATGGATCAATAAGATGCTCATACTGTGAAAACTTGAAGACTGTAGCTCCAACCTGTGTGACAGACGACGGACAGACAGACACGTGAGTGACGGCAATAGGGCTCCGTTTGGACCCTTCGGGTACGTAACCCTAAAAATGAGCAGAATAGGAAGCAGCTCCGTTGGGATATAATATAAACGTGTCAAACGCAAATAATAGAATTGCATCATGTGTGCCCTGTTACTTTTAAAGGACTTGTGGACTCTACAGACAATGCAAAAGTTGGTCTAGTGGTAGCAAGCTCTAACTGCTGAATATGCGGTCTGAGGTTCGATTCCTTGTTCGGGCAAAGTATTATTGGGTTTATCCATCTTGAATTTCTTAGTAGTTAAGTTTGGAATTGGAAAGTAGTAGTTAAGTTTGGACTATGTTCGGAGTTTCCTTTGGTGATCGGATCAGAAATGTAGAGATCCGCAAGAGAACCAGAGTTACCGACATAGCCCGAAGAATTACTAAACTTAAGGGGCAGTGGGCAGGGCACATTGCTCAAAGAACGGATGGCCGATGGGGCAGAAAGTTTCTGGAGTGGTGACCGTGAACCGGCAGTCTTTGCGTTGGAAGGCCTCCCACCAGGTGGTGGGACGACCTTGTCAAAGCTGCGGGATTCCGGTGAATGCAAGACGCACTGGAACGCTTGGGGGAGGCCTATGTCCAGCAGTGGACGTCTTTTGGCTGAAATGATGATGATGAAACATAACTGGCTAAATTTGATTACTATAAATGCGCCTCTGTCTAGCCCTTAAGGTGTTACAAGCGTGATGTTATGTATTTACGAGTAGTCTACAAAGTAATCTGAGCATTCCATTAAATCTTTGAACTTTAAAGCAATCTTAATAGATTTCTTACATGAAACAAATACAAAAATAGCTGTGGGTAAGGTCGGGGCATCGATGGATATAAATTATCTGTGCTATCCACGTTTTTAGGTCATTGCTGCCATATTAAAGTGGCAGGGTATCTGGCGATGTTTTTAATTTTATAAACGATAATTTTGTGTGGGCCGGGATCGGCTTGGCCGACTAGTCGGCCTCTTTACAACTGACTAATCGGCTAGCCGGCTAGTCGGCCAAAGTCATAGTCGGCACATCTCAAATATTGTTCCCATTCTCCGGGAAACCGGAATATGTCAAAACAATAAGAAACTTACCTATATGTTTAAAATACCTATACTTACTTATCTATTTTTGCAAGTAGGGAAAATATGCTGAAAACATAAGAATGAAACGAATTAAATATTTTTTTAATTCATTTTATTCTTAAGTTCAAACATCTCGTTGGAATCAGTTGTTATAACAAACAGTCATGTCATTTTGAAATTGCCAACCAGTGTTAAGTGTCTTCTCTGTACAAGAAGAGGTTTTTGGCCTGCAGTATGATTGTAACAGGCTGAGGGTAAGTGTGCTTACAAATGTATGTCTGTCCACCTGTTTGTCCGTCTGTCTGTCCGTCTGTCTGTCTGTTTGTCCGTCTGTCTGTCCGTCTGTCTGTCCGTCTGTCTGTCCGTCTGTCTGTCTGTTTGTCCGTCTGTCTGTCCGTCTGTCTGTCTGTTTGTCCGTCTGTCTGTCCGTCAGTCTGTCTGTTTGTCCGTCTGTCTGTCCGTCTGTCTGTCTGTCCGTCTGTCTGTCCGTCTGTCTGTCTGTTTGTCCGTCTGTCTGTCCGTCTGTCTGTCTGTTTGTCCGTCTGTCTGTCCGTCTGTCTGTCTGTTTGTCCGTCTGTCTGTCCGTCTGTCTGTCTGTTTGTCCGTCTGTCTGTCTGTTTGTCCGTCTGTCTGTCCGTCTGTCTGTCCGTCTTTCTGTCCGTCTGTCTGTCTGTCTGTCCGTCGTCTGTCACTCAGGTTTTACAGCCAAACGGTTGGAGTAACAGAAATTTTCACAGTATAAGCATCTTGTTGACCCAAAGCCATACAAATTGTCAAAAAATGTTTTTAAGTTTGGGTTTCCATACAGACAAACGGGGGCGCGAAAAAAAAATTGACCTGCTTCATCCAGTGGACTTTCTTTTTTAGGAGCTCGTTGAGTAGATCAATGCTGTATTTTTTGTTTAAAAATTTTCGTGCCGAAGAATTTTTTAACTTTCCAATTGACCTATGAACTGCTTACTTTGGTGATAATGTTTAATATTACGCATATTTTACTAATAAATACCAATATTATTGATAAATCAGAATTTTCTTCTCATTCTTTTAAAACCAACTTGATTTTGCGTATTGGGAACCTGAAATGTGGAAGTCCACACGCACTTGGCCGGTTTTTTTTTGTTTTTAAAATATTAATAAAGGACTTATGTAGGTATCTACTGTCTTACCTAGAACACCTAACTATCCCAACATTATTACTAAATTGTGGACCTAACATAAATTACAGGTTTTAAACAAAGATTACGTCTTTAGTTTAATCTAAAGAAAATATCCCCGAGCGATATCTCTACGGGCTGATGTGTAAGGTAGCGGGCAGAGAGAAGCGGCGGGGTTTTTAAAAGGAACAAGATTTGAAACGCTTTTATTGATTTGAGATAGTTTCACCACAGCTCTTGATAAAAAAGGCCTGCGTGTTTTCTCATTTGTAATTCCATTGTCCATCTAAAAGTCATCTAAAGTAACTTATTTCGGCTTCTTTAAGATTATACATTATACATAAAATACATTTCATCACACTTGCACGTAAACAGTATCTAAACATACAGGTTAACTTGGCCGTAATGCCCCATATAAAACCCTCGAGCTTTCTTTTTGTCATGAAACCCAAGATCGGTAAGTATTTTTTTTTAATTTATAGCACAGCACACAGGTCATTCAAGTACAAGCAAGGAGTTTACACGCAATTGAAAAATTGTCTTAAAATTTTATCTAAACAGGAATTTCATTGCAATCTCGCTACATGTTACTTAAATACTCAACTAATGTTCTTAATAATCGATTTTAATAGTTTTTTGTATCAAAACGTTGAAATTATTTTATTGTTTTTTACACTCCGTCATGGAGAGTGTAAATACTTACGTAGGTATAGACCTACGTAAGTATTTGCCCTTAACTTTTCTGAACGAAACATTTGTATAATTTGTGGTGTGGGCAAAAAGCCCGCCATCCGCTTAAAAAAATGTTCACGTATTTCGTTAATAATAGTTGTGCTGACTTGTTTATTAAAGCTATAATTCATAATTATTTACATTTTGTATTTGAAGACAAGTAAAAAAGGTATAAAAAATGTCGTCGTCGTCTTCCGATGAGTGTGATTTAAATGCAACACCGCCAGATATTATACATGCAGCAAAAACAATTAATGAAAATCTTTTTCTGCCCTATAATATTATTTATTTACTCCCAAATGTGATGGAAAACATTGAATGTTTCACGGGAGGTACGGGAATTACTAGAGCCTCAATCGTAATTCCTTACTAACCGCCTTTTATACACAATGTTCTATAGATTCTTAGCAATATCTATTTACTCCGCTGAGTTCATAGTAATAATCATTTATCTTATTTTTTCCGCACCAAGAAGGCTGGTTTGCTGGTGCAAGCAGCAATTGTCTGGAAATATATGGACGACGCTTTTTTCCAGCAGAGGGACACTAAACTCCATTTGAAATAACATTAGACATGTTTCCAAATCTTTTTACAGTCTGTTCAACCGATTTTGAGTTCTATCCCGTAAACATAAGGATGACATAAAAGCATAAACCTGTTACCAAAACCAACTGTTTACTACAGCTACCATTTGTCGTATCACCGACGCAATAGAAGTCAAAATCGGTTAAACGGGCTGTAAAATGGGCTAATTTAAACGTCAAATGTTATCGCAAATGGAGTATATAGGCATACAAAAAACCTTACTTTTTGCCTTAGTGTCCCAATGTATTGTTAATGCTTTTAGTGTTGCAAGAGACCAATAGTCTTCTGTAACTAGCATTGCCATCTTCTTCAATGTCGGCTGCTTCGCTATAGACAGTTATAACTTGTCATGTAGAAAGATCAATTTTTTAGTCATAAGATTTTAATAAGTCATATTTTATACTAGCTTCCACCAGCGGCTTCGCCCGTGTGAGAGTCCGATGTTGACCCACGGGAACCATAAAGTAGCCTATGTGCTGTTCCAGACTGTAATCTATCTCTGGGTCTTTCATCCAGATCCGTTCAGCCGTTCTGGCGTGATTGAGTAACAAACATACATCCATCCAAATAATATTATTAGTAGCATTTATAATAATATTATTAGTAGCTTCTGCCTGCGGCTTCGCCCGTGTGAAAAGTGTTTTCTTATCCCAAGGGAACATTATACCAGAATAAAAAAGTAGCCTATGTGCTATTCCATGTATATATGTGCCAAATTTCATCCAGTTCCGTTCAACCGTAGAACGGTTGAACGCGTGATTAAGTAACAAACATACAACCACACACACAGCCATCCAAACTTTCACATTTGCAGAATCATCACAGAGTTAATTTGTTGGATTCGGTTTCTCAATAAAATATTTTTTTATGTATATCTGTATCTAAGTATATATTTACATATATTATTAAATTGTTGTATTTTTATTTCTTTTCTCAATTTTTTTTTTCATTGAGTGCACCTGCTATATTTTATCTCTGCACCACCAGTCGACTGGTAGAAAATGCCTAAGGCATTAAATACGCCTTTGTACTCGTGCATAAAGTTTTATATATAAATAAATAAATATTAGTAAGATTAAGTAAGAAGTAATATTAGCTACGCTAAGTTAGATGCGGTAACGACACGAAAAATCGCGACAATTAATCGCTTTTTCCCATCACTCTGCCCACCACCTTATTGGAATATCTTTTTAGTTCTGAGAGAGCGTCTCAGATAGTGGAGACAAAGAAAGATTGTTAGAGAGCGCTTTTGAAAAATACTTAAAACCCTCCTTTTAAGGATATTTAAAATATGTTACCTGAATCAGTGCGACTCAGGTGCTTTGCCGAGATTAGGAAGTAGTAGGTTTCTTTGTGTTTAGTGTTAGTGGATGATGAAAGATGTTACAATGAGTTTATACGTTTTACGGAGAAGAAGTGCGTTGAAAAGTAATTTTGTGTTTTGATTTCTTATTTATTGAGTAGGACTGGTTGGTCTTTAGTCACCGAAGCACAGGATCGGTCAATGTAGCAACACTTTGAAGAGATCTGTGTTCAACAATGGATCGTCATCATCATTTCATCCGAAAGACGTCCACTGCTGAACTTAGGCCTCCCTCAGGCGTCGCCCTATTGACCGATCCCGTGCGTCTCGCATCCAGCGCATTCGCGCAACTTTAACCAGGTCATCGGTCAACCTAGTGAGAGGCCTTGCAACGCGTCGTCTTCCGGTTTGCGGTCGACATTCCAGAACTTTTTGGCCCCATCGGCCATCCGTTCTGCGACCAATGTGCTCAGTCCACTGCCACTTAAATTTCGCAATTCTTCGGGCTATTCGGTGATCCTGGTTCTCTAGCGGATCTTTAAATTTCGATCACGCAAGGAAACTCCGAGCTTAGCTCTCTCCATTAGGACAATGGAGAGAGCTAAGCTCGGAATTTAGGTGACTTTAGGTGCCTTCTGATGAGATCTATTTTGAGAGACCACGTCTTCTCTGTCCGTAAGTTAGCACTGGCAACACATACTGGTCATAGACTTTCGTCTTGAGACACTGTGGTAAGTTGGACGAGATACCGCGCAACTTTCCGAACGCTGGCCAGCCGAGTCGGATTCAACGGTTGATCTCTTTCTCGAAGTGGACACAATTTAATTGGACCGTTTGTCCCAGAGAAACATAATCGCTTACAACTTCGAGTGTAGAGTCTCCGATCTTGATTGGATTCACTTACTCCAACATGGAAGCGTTGGCAGGCCTCCCGCTAGGTGGAGCGACGACCTGGTCAAGGCTGCAGGAGTCCGGTGGATGCGAACCGCACAGGACCGATCAGTTTGGTGACGCTTGAGGAAGCCCATGTCTAGCAGTGGACGTTTTTCGCCTAAAATCATGATGATGATGGCAATTGACTCGCACCCTATTACATGGGACTTATTTTATTTATTACTATACTTCTGCCTAACTCTTCGGGGAATATAGGCATGATGATGCGTCGGGAGGTTCCTGTTCAGGATCAGGCGGTAGGAAACGCCCGGGAGTCACCATTGTGTGGATCGCCCGGAGGACACTGTGGAGCTTAAGGTGGAGGTCGGCCCGCTTGCGCAGGGCACCGCCGTGTCCTCGGCAGTGGCGACCTTTCGCGATCGGCCCTGGTTCAGGCCATGTTACGGAGCGAGAGGGTATGGGAAGCTGTCTCCTCCTTAGTATTGCTCGTGAAGGAGGAGGCGGAACGCGTGAGGGAGATGCCCTCATGTAGCCACCGCAGGAGACTTCTTGGTAGTCGGGAATCGCAAGCCGATGCCCGTCCACCGTAGGTTGGACTTGCTGACGGCGATTAATGGGTAGCTCACCATCCGATAACGACCATGCCCGAGTCGACGGCGCGATGTGTTCCACGCGCCTCAAAGAGATGTCAGCAAAACTGACGGGGTCCGCGAGGGCCGATGCCTGTCTGGGTCGCAATAAATTTGAAAAAGAGTTACCGCGGCCCTGGCTTAAGCAACCGAAGGAACACGGGTTTGTTTTAGTCAGTAAAAGTTTGACACGCCCTTCCGCCTCATCCAGAGCGGGAGAAGTGATTGGGATATTCAAAAAAAAAAAAAACATGATGATACCTGTTATTTGATAAAATCGTATCTATATCGTTAAGCTTTTTGATACACAAAACAATCTTCAGGGTTGACATGTTAACAGCAACGTCATATGTCTACTTTGATCAACATCAAGGGATGTCAAAGTGAGCGATACAGAAATATTAAATGTCATACACCAACTTCTGTTTCTGAATCAAAGGATTCATATGATTTGACAATGTTTTCGCGTAGGTTTATTATTTTAGCTTTTAAAAGATCTATAGAAAGTTAGAAACGATTTTAACAAAGAATTACCGTTACGAAAATTGTTGAGGTAAATTCCTATAGGTCTATACCATTTTCACCAGATTGTATCTGCATTAAAAAATATATAAAGAAGGAAAGAGCTATCATATTTTAAAACTGATGAACATGTTTGCAAGTTGTGTTAAAAATATAAAAATTGTAAGATGTTTACTAATTGCGTTGGTATGGTAAAAGCAGTCGCTCTGAGGGAGTGAGTTCGCGCACGAGACCACGATGCACTCCGAAGATTAGAGAGACAAGAGACCGGATTTAGATGAAACTTTATAGAATTATAGCTAAACTGAATAACACATAGGCGATCTTACTATATATATCTCCTACTAATATTATAAACACGAAAATTTGGATGGATGTATGTTTGTCATTCAATCACGCCAGAACGGCTGAACCGATTTGGATGAAATTTAGCACAGAGATATCTGTCTGATAGTCTCTTAAGTGTTGGTATTATGTCCCAAATTTACGACTGTACGTGCAAAAGGTTTTTTTTTTTTTTTTATTAATCTTAGGAAAACTTACAGCTAACACAATAAATACGCAGAAATAACGTGCAAAAAACGGCCAATTAAAAGTTTTCACATATATAAAAAAATTCATAAAATACAGCGAGAGTTTAAAATAAATAAGATATGACTCTATACCTAACAAATCCAAAAAAAAACAGTAAAAGAATTCTACATATCAAAGAAACGCTTACTCAAACTATTCTTAACGTTTTCAATCTTGGTATGGAACAAATCCAGATCAACATCCCGACACACCTCATTAAACGTACGACAAACTCTTCGCTCCTCCCACCGAATAATATCGTAATGTGATAAAACGATACTTTGCGTTTTATTGCATATTCATCATGTAGGTACTCTCTTACACTTTGTCAATTTTTTTCACATTTTTCCTATGAGTACATGACAAATTAGATTTTTTATAATAACCATAGCCCTAATATTCCGTTATAGATTCATTGTACTTATTTACGTGAATAACATCGCTTCTAGTGATTACGGATAGCACTGCTAATAAGAATTTCAATATGTTACGATAACGATATTATTCGAGTAAGAACAGCAAACTCGTTTTATAGTAAAGATTTTTAACAATACTATTCCTGTACACATATTGAACTATTTCCGGCTGTTGAATCTCATAATACACGCAAAAGATCCAAGCGCCAATATTTGTCTGAAGAACTAAACATTTCTAAAATGTATCGACTGTACACCTCGTGGTTTCCAAATCAAGAATATACCCAAGAACAATTAGCATCAAAACGCCAATACGAATCCATATTTAATACTCAATATAATTACTCATTTTTTAAACCCAAGAAAGATTTATGTGGAACATGCTCTTTGTATGAACAAGCTGACGAAATAAAAAAAGCTACATTGGAAGAAAAATATCAACAGCATTTACTACGAAAAAGAACAGTACGTCAAATAAAAGAAGAAGAAAAAGCGACAGCAGATAAGGATAATACGACAGTAGCTATTTTTGATTTAGAGAAAGTGCTTAATGTGCCTCAATCAGAAGTGGGAATTTTTCACTACAAAAGAAAATATCCAGTTTATAATTTTACTGTCTATAATGCTTTGAATAAATCTGGATATTGTTATGTGTGGCACCTTTCTATAGCTAAAAGAGGCTCTATTGAAATAGGGAGCTGCTTACTAAAGTTCATAAATATGGAAGGACAACGAGGAATCAAATGCATATCATTTTATTCGGATGGTTGCGCGGGGCAGAATAAAAACCGTTATGTGTTTGCACTTTACTTATATGCCATAAAAAAAGGTTATGTAGAAACTATTACCCACCGTTTTTTTGAAACGGGTCATAGTCAAAACGAAGGTGACAGTATGCATTCGTTGATTGAACGAGCTATGAAAAATAAAGTTTTATATACACCTGACCAAGTATATGGTGTTATAATGAATGCCAAAATTACTGGAGATAAATATAATTTAATAGAAATGGAACAAACTGATTTTTACAATATTAAAGACCTCATCGCTGGTAAAAACTGGACCACAGATACTCAAGGCAGTAAAATCGCATGGACTAAAATCGTACAAATAAAGGTCTCAAATTCCAATCCCAATGTAGTTCAGTTTAAGTATAATTATGATGATCAATACCTCGAGTTAAACACGGAAAGTTGTATCAATAGATCAAGAAGAGGCAAACAGAATAGAACAGGTAATGTTGAAGTGACCGGTCTAAAGCCAGCATACTCTGAACAAATTGCTGTCAGCAAAGCTCTGCTAACAGATTTACTTAGCTTATGCAGAACTGAAGCCATACCTGCTCACTATCATTCGTTTTATAATTCGCTCCGAAGCAGTAATGAAAACCCACCACCAGCTTCAGAATCTGATGGTGATGATGATAATGACGAAGACTAAATTATGTTACTGAGATGTTTATGACAGATCTAATCTAAGTTTGAATTTTTGTTTTTTTCAAAACAATGATTATGTTTTATCATTTTATTAATATACAGTTTTCTTTTATCAGATACCCATAGTTTTATTGAAAGTTATATTTCTAATAATGGATATAACTTAATAGGCAATTGAAGAATAAAATAGTATTAAAACAATAATTTAATATATAATTTATATTATATAGGCGAAAATCCCAGTTACAGTCTATTACCGTTTATGTTTGGATATCTTTGTTTAACGAATAACATTGTAGTATACTATTATTGTGCACGCTGTCTTTTTGTTTTTACGCGAATAATATCGTTATGTTTTGTTGCGAAATTATGTTTTTCTAACCTATCCAGTAAAATATATTTTCTTTAATAACTTAGTCCTAATAAAATAAAAATTAAATACGTTTATTTAGAATGATTCTATAAAAAAAATACTTTCATTTGATATAGAAACCATTGTTTAAGGTTGGAAATTTTTTACAATAATCATAAAAAAACACTGTTTTATTTTTCCTGTAAAATATGAATTTATCGATAACGATATTATTCGGTGGGAGGAGCGTTATCATGTACCAATTCTTTAAGTAGTTTACTTTGTAAGTAGTTCCAACTTTAGGAACATGAAGGAGACGCGAATGTCGAAGAAATGCACACGGTACACGCAGTCCAACCTTGCCCACCATCTCAGGAACGTCAGTGGATCCGTTCATAATTATAAAAAGAAAAGCAATATCTGCGATTTTTCTTCGCTCGTGTAGAGGCATAATGTGAACTTTTTTTCGTTTGGTTATAGTTTAGAGGATGCAGCCATTTATATATATTATTCTCAAAACATCTGGAATATCATTTAGGCCACTTTTTATCTCGGTATAATGTTAAGGGCCTACATCCGCTTTAGTGCTGTAAAACGGTAACTTTCTAAAGCATACTCCTTAGTAACGGCTAGGTTAAAAGGTTTGAAAAAAATATATATTTATTATTGTTTCATGTACATTATTTTTTAAACATAGTTTTTTCATTTAACGAATAGTTTTGCTTTAAAAAAAATAATTAGCAGCACGATATTTTTTGCAATTTTTGTATACTCCTCCAAAGCGACTTGGATGTTTAAAAATATTTTTATTTTTTTCGTAACTGAAATAGCATATGTAATTCAAATAATATTTTGCAAACAAAACTGTTCAAAAGGAGGTTCAATATTGATATTTTGGCCCCGAGCGGGCGTACTGGCCGTACTGCGTTAACATTCGGGCGTATATATCGCCTTAAAGCGCCTCCCCGAGCAAAACGCCGAGCTGGCCGTTTTTGTGCAGTTTTTAAGAGTTATCTACTCGTTATTTAAAAAGAAATATCAATTAATAAAAATACATTAAATTTTTACATAATATTGATTCCAAAATGGTTGTATACATTTTTTAAAGAAGTATAAGTTTCACTGATCTCCTTCCAACAAAACCATAAAAATGAGAAATAATGATTGGTAGCATGCATCTACTCGTAAAGTGTTCATTAATAAATTTTTGTACTTACACTAATGGATAGACACTTTGTTAACGAACATTTTGTAAATTTTTTTCAAAACACCTATTTTCGATTTTTAAAGATTTGTTTCTAAAATCTGGGCGTATTCACTATTGTAAATTCATGCGCCACCAGTATGCCGCTAGGGCACTAGGAATGCTCAAGATTTTTTGGTTAGGGTACGGCCTTAAGTTGGGATGATAAAACACTTTTCTTGCGGGCGAAGCCGCTGGCAGAAGATCATCATCATCATCATTTCAGCCGAAAGACGTCCACTGCTGGACATAGGCCTCCCCCAGGCGTCGCCACATTGACCGATCCCGTGCGTCTCGCATCCAGCGCCTAATTACATAATTGCTATCTATTAAAATTTATTTTAATAGATGATTCTAAACAAAGCACTTTCTGCCTGATCCTATTACTAGCACAGTTCCCGAGCAAGATATATAAATATTTTATTGTTGTCATAAAAAGCTGAATTTTAACGCCATTTCACTACCGCGGGTTTTACGGCCATTTTAATGGAATATTTATGATTATGCAAGGCTTTTTTGTGCGCCCGTTTGCGTAAATGCACTATTTCAGTGGTTATCCTGCAGCCGTATTGCGTAAGTGCGCAAAGAGTTCAAACTCTATCCAACCGATCTAATCTACCAATCACATGCGAGATGAATGACGCCATGTGGATTTCTATTTTGTTTGATTGGGCGATTTGGTCCGTTGGATAGAGTTTAAACTCTTTGCGCACTTACGCAATAGGGCTGCTGGTATCGTGTGAACTGTTAAGTAAACAAATCGTTAAATTTGAATTGTGATTTTATTTTTAACCGGCTTCCCAAAAAGGAGGAGGTTCTATGTTCGACTGTATGTATATTTTATTTAAGTTCAACGATTTCTCCGTCCATTGGGGACCGATTTTGAAAATTCTTACTGTGTTTGAAAGAGTATACTCCCTAGATGAAGGAACCACCATTGTCACCAAGTCAGAATCGGGTGATGGAATCCCATGGGAATTGAGGGAACTCCTCAATTTTTTTAGGCATAGACATAACGATTTTGGTATTATTATCAACATGGTAAGCATTTGCACTCAGAAAATATCATTTGGTGAAGTGCAACTGACTAGATTGTTATTTTCTATTTTTTTTTTTGGATTTTAGTGTTTTTTTTTTACAATTAAAGGTCTTATAATTTCATACAAATCATTTTTGCTGACTGTACCTTATATCTTTGAAATTGTTTTGGTATTAGTTTAAACAATTATATCCGTTCGGAATAGAAAATAAATATGAGTTGAAACAAACACCAGTAATTAGTTGTTGGTATTAGAAAGGAATAAATCGATTTTTTGACGCAGTATTCTAGGGAACTGTCATACAGTTGGCGATTAGCAAGCTTCTATGTTATTTTTTTATATTACATACTAGCTGTTGCCCGCGACTTCGTCCGCGTCAACCACGTAAAATTTTATTTAATTTTCTACCACTCTATCACTATGACTATCTAAAAAGTCCTGTCAAAATCGGTCCAGCCATTTCGGAGATAACCGGGAACAAACAGACGGACAGAGAGAAAAAAAACTTAAAAACTGCGTACTTCCACACGCATCCAATAAAACGTTCTTATTTTAATATTACATACGGAAACTTCAATTTTATTTATTTGTATAGATTGTATTGTCAACAGAGATAAACGTGCATGCCAAATTTTAGCTCAATCGGACACTAGGAAGTGGGTCAAATTTAACTTGTAAGATTTGATTACAGACACCGGGACAGGTTTTTTTTTTGTATTTTTTTTTTTAATCTTTGCCCCACTCTAGGAATTTCTTCCTGTATCGTGGGTGCGTTTACAAACATATAAACTCACATACACAAACACCCAGAGCCGGAACAACTATCTGTAGGTCATACAAATATTTGTTCCGTGCGGGAATCGAACCCGCGACACGCAGTGCAGCAGTCAATCGCTCAACCACTGCGCCAACCGTGCGCCCAAGGTGACAGTTAATATAAGCTTGTGAAAAGCTTTGCCAGCCATTTTGGCTTACGAATCAAATATTTAAAATAAACTGAACGATGGATAAAATAATCGAAACCGCTAGTGTAGATATTTGTAGAATTGTATACTTATAGCACAAAACCAAAAAGCTACCTACATTGAAAAATCATTTCATTTAAAATCCTCTCCATCACTATAAATCTGTAAACAATTAGTATTTACACAGATTCGAAAATGAAACTAGAACTCGTAAATTGTATATAGCTATTTCACCAATCAAGCCTTTGTTTTCGCTGATTTAACTGTTAAAACGTTTGTATTCCGTGTTAAGTTCGTTTCAGAGCTTTGTCAGGAAAAATCAACAAACGCTTTTTACGTTCCACTAATCTGGTCAAAGGTAGAATCGATTTGTGCTGAAAGACTGAAAACTGTTGCAAATCGAAAGAACACTGGGAATATACGGGAAAAACAGGGATTTGAATGGCTGCCTTCAGTTAAAGGGGCGTCTATGTTCAGCAGTAAATACATTTTGGTTTTTAGTTTTATAGACCCGTCTGATATCCGTGATTACACCTGTCGTACTGAATGTATCAGAGGGTTGGACTGTGAATAAGATGAGTGAAAAGAGGAAGTTTGAAAGTGGCGCCATTGACAGAAAAAGTTGAAAGAAACCGTTTGTCCTGGTATAGTCATGTGATGAGGAGGGATGAAACGCATGTTACTAAAAGAGTTAGAGAGGCAGAGTAAGGCCGAAGAAAAGATGAATGGACTGTGTGAGGAGTGATATGAATGAAAAGGGAGTCAGTGATAGCGTGACGATTTAAGGGACAGGACGGTAAGGAAGAAGTAAATCTTGTTGCGCCGATCCCAAGTAACATGGGACAAGGGCAGGAAGATGATGAGATCCGTCTAACATCCAATGTGAGTGTGGAGCCCCTGAGCAGTTTCTGACTCACATGCTAGAGTGCCCATAAACACGTTATAAATATGGACCAGTATGGAAACCACATACAAAGGCTCGAAACGGCACACTCTCACAAACATGCGCATTGACGAGACCCCTAAGCGGTTCGCGCGTTGCTGTCAGTAGTGCGTGCCGCTTAGGGGTCTCGTATCTATTATACTGTGCCATAAACCTGAAGAATGCCACTGACGCTGCAATTAACGTGGTCACCTAATAATCCCAAAATATTGAAAGAGTTTTCCATCGATTCGAAAACAAGAACAAACAGTGGACGTCTTCCGGCTGACATCATAATGATGATGATTGGATTTAGGAGGTAGGAATTTCATTTTAGTTACCTATTCAAAATTAAAAATCCATGAATTACTGTCATCAGTGTTAATGAAACAAGTCTCAATAACTGATCAAACGAAACAACTAACAACAACAACTTTACAATAACAACTAACAACAACTTTGCAATAACAACTAACAACAACAAACACAACTCAACTTAACTTAATTGATTTGATTTAATTTGGACGGAAGATTACATACCGGGATTCCTACGTGCCTCGAAAAGCACTTTAAACCTGTTTTTCTGCGTCTGTCATCTGTAGATCTTTGGCAGTTATTACGAGGAGTCAGAAGCCTGAAAATCCAGTATTGCCAAGGGATATCTTGTTACTCACTTACTGGGTTATGGAGGTCAGATAGGTAGTTGTTCTATTTAAAATAAAATAAAACTGCCGAGCGAGCAGTTTCTTGCTCCCAAACTGTGACAAAAATGTGTGACTCAACCCTGTCACAGTAGGCCGTGCTCGCCCCGCTGGTATTCAGTTGGATCCAGTTGGAAGATTGGAAGCCGACCCAAATACAACTTCAAATACTCCAGCCATTTTCAAGATACAATGTTTATCATGTTATTTGTACAAGGTCATAGGACTAAAATATTAGATTAGAGCGAACCTAAAATGTTCACCCCTGCTGTCAGCTCATTGAGCTGTCAGTGCTTTGTTAATAAAAATTGTACGTTCATCTTGGCCAGAGTATAATTGGAATAAGGCAATGCAAATTTATTTATTAGAGCTATTGAGGAACTTCTGCCCGTATTTCTACAGTTTCATTTTTATTTGGAGAGTAAAAAGGTTTGATATAACTATAAACATGAAGACAACGTCCTCTGCTGAACTGAGGCTAAGTTCAGCAGAAGACGTTTTCGGCTGTCTTCGCCACTTCGACCAGTCCTATGCGTGTCGCATCCAGCTCTCTGCCTGCATTTGATCTTAAGGCGCAAATACATCTCAGTAACTGATTTACGTGACTAATTAATTTGTAAAGTTATGTCTAATACGGACAAAAAAAACGACAGTCGCCAACGACCTTAAAGGAACAAACGCGCACTCGATTCAAATTCGTGTGCCTTAGATCAGAATGTAGATAATTAAATTCTGTTTGAGATGATGTCAATTTCATTCAAATACGCCGCCGGTTTTGGTGCGACTGTCGTGTTTTTGTCCGTGTTAGACATAACTTTACTAATTATTTACACTATGTTATACCGATCAAACATAAAATTTTTTTAGAACAAATTTTTAAGAAAATTGTCTTATTTATTTCAAAAAAATTACGGCTAGCCGTTTCGACGTTATTCTCATTTTAAAATCAACTACTGAAGGGGTCATCGATCCATCCAGTGTCAGGCCTTCCAACTCAGTGTCTTCTTATACGCGGTCACCACTCCAGAATTTTCGGGCCATCCGTTCTTCATCAGCCGTTCGTTCCAGATAGATACATACCTACCTACTTAAGGGCCTACATGCGCTTTAGTGTCGTAAAACGGTAACTTTCTAAAGCATACTCCTTAGTAACGGCTAGGTTAAAAGATTTGAAAAAAATATATATTTATTATTGTTTCATGTACATTATTTTTTAAACATGTTTTTTTCGTATAATAAATAGTTTTGCTTTAAAAAAATAATTAGCAACACGATATTTTTCGCAACTTTTGAATACTCCTCCAAAACGACTTGGATGTTGAAAAAAATGATGGCTGGAGTTTCTTCATAACTGACATAGCTTATATCAAATAATATTTTGCAAACAAAACTGTTCAAAAGGAGATTCAATATTGATATTTTGGCATCGAGCGGGCGCACGTCCAGTACTACGTTTACATTGGGGCGTATATATCGCCTTAATTTAAAAAAGTTGTTACTAACAAAACAGAACTGACAACAAATTATTTACACTCGTATTATTGTAGCCTCTGTTAAACGTTATTTTAATTAAGTCGACCTGTATCAATGTAATTTAAATTACATGCAATAAATGAATAAAATAAAAGTACTTAATTCAAACCCATTATTTAGAAATATACCTGAATACTTAAACAATCGTGATTAAAAAGGCAACAAACCAGAATATACATAGGGATTGCGATGGGTTGTAATTATTTTCAACTCTCCCGTACCCAATATAAAAAAAGGTTTAAATTGGGTTACCTTTTTTAAATCTAGACCAGAGATAAGCACTTTTTTCATTAAATTGGTATCTCGTGTAGAATGCCCCCTGAGTACATCATATAATATACCGACATAACATGATGGTTTTTTGATTTTCTAACCGACTTCCCAATAAGGAGGGTATTTATGTTCGAATGTATGCAGGTTTTTTTATGTATGACTGGTTTCTCCATCGATTGTGAACTGATTTTGATTTTTTTTGTGTTTGAAAGGATATACTCCCGAGGTGGTCCCACTGTCACCATGACAAAATCTGATGGTATATCCCATGGAAATCGAGGGAATTCAAATATTATAGGCATACATATAGCGATTTTGGTATCTTCATCAACAATGCAATCATATGGACTCAAAAAGTGTAACTTGGTGAAGTGGAATGATGAAGAAGACCACAGTTGGTCACTGGAACTCCTTAAAGATAAGTATGTCACGGATATATGATATAGATCTGGAATAGTTAACCGATTATGATGAAGAAAATACTTATAAATAAATGGTACTGATAAAAATGGTACCGTCGAACTGATATGATGACGAAACCGGATGGACTGGACTCCAAAATAAAACAATATATCCTAGTCGTGTTAAGGCTTATTGGAATCGTCATGAAATGTACTTCGGCTGTAAATGATTTTCACGTAAATTTGAGGTATGAAAATTAAAAAGAGATAAATAAAAACTTTTTAATAAAAAAAACACTACAAAACGAAGAATTATTTTCTTTTTCGAAGTCTGTGTCGAAAAACGAAACAAAATTGGTACCAAAGACACCGACTGCCGAATAGAAAATTATTTATCGCTTTGTCGTGTTTTTTATTGGAAGTCGTTTGAATATTTTTGTTCAAACGTTTTTGGGCTTATGAAATGAAAATGGCTGTACTGATTATTACGAAAACATTCTGTCGGTTTAAGCTTACCAAAAAATTTACTGCATTAAAACAGACGTATAATGACATCCCAATTTATTTATTTTTATCCAGCCGTTGCTGTTCCATTGTTGGACAAAGACCTCCCCTAAGTCTTTTCAGATATTATTTTCTCAATTAACATTCTTAATTTATTTCTTATTCTTCGCGTGTCGACAATTCATATTTAGTCCACCGATTAAGTTGGAACCTGGAGAAATCCATGATTGCCTCATTTAAGTCATTGCTCTACGATGAACAGCAGAGAAGATGCGAAATGTTTTATAATGCAGCTCCACACTCATTCTCTGTTAGGAACAAACCGATAACACATAAAATCCTAATTCAAAAATTCAACCCACAAAACGCTTACCCTACCCCACTTCTTATCGTCTATTCTTAGTAGAAGATACCACACTATGTACCCACCTCTGCACAGTTTCAAACAGGCAACATCTTCCTCTAAACTAAATACTAAGTACCAGGAGCCCAGTAAGTCAAAGGAGCGTCATTTGAACGACCTCTCGATATTATCAAAGGTAAGGGCTACTACGACCGGACGAATAATTGTAGCGTATTGTAGGACAGCCCTGGCACAGGTCCGAGTTGTGACCGTTTGTCTTGTGTTCACAAAGACGTGGCGGTACACTTGATTTGATTGTAATTGCTTGTTCTAGTGTAGTCTGGAATGATTTGAAAACAGTGCCAAGACTACTTATAAGTAAATATAGATAAGGTATTTTTGTTTCCATTCATTCTTTTGGCGTTACAACCTTTTGTAGGTCTTGGCCTCCTCAACGATCTTCTTCCGTTTCTTTGGCCTCCCTTCACCAAGATGTCCTATCGTCTTCAAATCTTCCTCTACACAATTTTTCCAAAGCTTCTTGGGTCTTCCTTTGAATATCTAAATAAAGAATAAAATGCTATATAAATCCAGCTGTCATTCAAAGATCTTAGATCGTCATAACGGGTAGTCGCACGCCCCGCAAGTTTGTCAAGCTATCTGACGAAGGGTATCGTGTTACCAATGTGTGGAGGTCAGATAGGTAGTCTTTCCATGTGAAATACTGGCATTTTGCCGCGTCCGGCTGGTTACATTGGGAGCCACATGATAGCAATGTAAGATGCATTTAATAAGCAACTCCTTAAGCCGATATATACGCCCAATGTTAACGCAGTACTGGCCGTGCACCCGCTCGGAGCCAAAATATCAATATTAAACCTCGTTTTTAACAGTTTTGTTTGCAAAATATTATTTTATTTACATATGCTATTTCAGTTATGAAGAAATTCCAGCCATCAATTTTTCTGTGTAAAATTATTTTTAAACATCCAAGTCGTTCTGAAGGAGTATCCAAAAGTTGTGAAAAATATCTTGTTGCTAATTATTTTTTTAAAGCAAAACTATTCGTTATACGAAAAACCATGTTTTAAAAATAATGTACATGAAATTAAAAACAATAATAAATATATATATTTTTCAAACATAAATATATAGTACAAAATTGCCTTGTTCTCCAGATACTTCCTTTCCATCCTAATATCCAATGCTTATTACGTCACCTCCGCCATTGCCCCATTTTTACCCAAAACACGACCATTATGCGTGTAAAATAATTAAAATTCAACCACCACCGCCGTATAACAAATGGTCGCTAATGGTTCCCTATTCATGGATCCCTAAATCGAGGTATTCATAAAAGCAATTAAAATGAAAGCTGATTAGGAGTAAGTGGATTTGATGGTGCTGACTGCTGATGGCACAGTAGATAAATGTCCGCTTTCTGTGGTAGGGTTGCGGGTTCAATTCATTGGGAAGTGTTGTATGTTTCGAAGTTGTCGTGCAAGCTTCGAACTTTGATTGAACCCTTAAAGGTTTATAAACCTCTTTGAAAATGTCTCTGTTTGTAAGTTTTGAAAGCATAGTAGAAGGCATCGAAGAAACGATGTGTATAGGTTGGATGTGATGTAATTTTAACAGATTGGGAGGGAAATGTTGCATTATAATAAGATTATTACTATCCGACTCGAAGGACCAAAATAAATGTAGGGGTTTCCTACACTTAATGATGATGCCGGGGATTTATTGAATTAAAATACTTATACAAATTACAAAATACTGAGTGCACAGAATGCACGGCGCGTGAGTCTGTAAAATAATGTGCGGTTCCGTACAGATACTGTCCCTCATCAATATGCAATCCAGTGTTAGAATTTTTTACCGACTTCTTAAAAAAAGGAGGTTATAAGAGTTAAAAGGAGATAATTCGATACATATGCATGTAATATTGTTGGAATTGCACAATATTTACATAGTTTGTTCTATATGGGCTTCTAAACATATGTGCCGAATTCCTTAAGTGGTATGTATGCTATGTGTGTTTGGACACGTATTTCTCCGAAACTATTAATCGGGTCGTAACCATTCTTTTTTATTGGATTAAACATCTCTCAACTTATATAAAAGTGTAAGTTTCATCAAAATCAGTTCAGCAGTTTTCAAGATATTTATCATACAACCGAACTCCTAAGCGACAAACAGCACGAATGTGTAATTGGCATTATTATGGGTATTTTGTAAATCCTATAGGTACCTTAGTATAGAACTTGCTCACTTTTTAGTGATGGTGTGATAAAACTAAAAAGAGAAATAAAAACTTTTTGCAAAAAAATAAACCGACTTCAAAAGCAAAAACAATAAAAAAGTGCCAAGTTTATTTTTTGTAAAAAGTTTTTAGATTTTTTTGATTTTAGTCTTCTCTAATTTACTGCTAAGCAGCATCGATAGGTACATTATCCACCAAAGTTTTGCTTATTTTTTATATAGATAGATTAAATATAGTTTTCCTAATTTCTTCTACTTTTCCCACGGTTTCGCCCGCATTAAGTGTTTATTATCATCCCAAATGGAACATAACACCGGCATAAAAAGGATGCTATGTCCAAATCCAGGACATAGATCCTTGTGCCACGTATCATCATAATCCAATCAGCCGTTAAGACGGTAAGGGTTACAAACTGAGAGATAGTTGAATTCGCATTTATAATAATAAGTATGGATTTTACAACAAACTAGTAAACTTTTAACACATTTTTTTACAATATTGCAGACTTCCCAACTGTACCCAACCTTGAAACCAACCTTAAAACTCCCAACCCTCCTCCCAACTGTACCCAACCTTGAAAGCTGTTACTTACGACACATAATCACAAAGCTTGCGAGTTAGCGTTATATTTTCCATTGTTAGTTCGTCTGGCTTCCGCCATGGTTGTATTTCACTATCATTTGTCAAAGTCAAGTGTTGGATTTATTACTATTTATGGTTGTAACCGCCCTACTGACCTACCACCTAGATATTATGGTGCTTTGCTGGAATTCCACTGTTATGCGATACGTTAGTAAATTGTTTTGGAATGTAACTTATTGTTATACGAATTTCTACCCGCGGTTTTGGCCGCGTGTGTGTCGAAAATATCTCAAAGGAACTTACTTTCGGGATATAAAGTTTCATCTAAATTCAGACGTGTGTATGTTTGTGTTTCAATCGCGCAAAAACGGCTAAACGGGTTTAGATGAAATTTGGAAGACAAAAATTGTAATGTGAATTGACTCATAGGTTACTTTTTATCCCGAGAAACTCAGTATAATGGTCGCTTGGGATAATTAAACAATTTTAATGCGGAAAGGCAGTTTGCTCCAATGTTATAAAAGCAAGGTCAGGAAACTTCTGAAGGTGTAATTTGTGAACTTAAATGATTAATTTCGTATAAAACTTGAAAGGAATTCTTAACGTTCAACTAAAGCAGATAAAACCTAATGATCTGATGATCATTAACTCTTTTGTAGGCCGTTCAAAAGCAGAGAATGGTGTTAGTAGCAAAGGATAATGCCTAAACCAGCTGGCTTTAATTCCTTTCCTACTGCATTACTGTTGTTAGAGTACCCAGTTTTGATATAATAATCTAAACTATTAATTAAATGTAAAATTCTTATTTGATACTCGTACATGAAATACAGATAAAAAATTTACTAAAGTCGTGACGATCAAAGACGTCGGATTTGACAGCAATAAAAACACGTAATATAAGTTAAACTTGATGCTTATGAATGATACTCGTTGTTATAGTGTATAGATAACATACTAATTAGGATTATATTAATTACCTAATATATATTAATTAGTAGAAGCTCATATAAAGTTATCGCGTCATGTAAAATGAGAAACGTCTTTGGATTCTTATATTGTCACTATTATAAGCCAAAAGGACTTCTGTCTCAGAACATGGTGTATAGGAGCGTATGGGAGTGAGGTTAGGAAGTACCCGAATGTAATTCGTCATCCTTGAGTGGAACATATCTTTTTTTTTATTTGCTTTAGGCTCGCGCTTGACCACTATCTCACCTGATGGTAAGTGATGATGTGGTCAACGGTGGAGCACGCTTGCCTAGAAGTAACCTATTCACTCTTGACTTAAAGACCCCAAGGTTGTAGCTATCGGGAAACACAGACTCCGGTAGGGATTTCCACTCCTTAGCTGTACGCATAATAAAAGTATTCTCAAAACGTTTAGTGCGTATGGGTGGGATATCCACCATGTACCGAAGACGCATCGCCTTACGTGGTGGTCATCGTTCCGTTTTTCATCTTAAAACTGAAGAGGAATACTCCACTCCACCATTATTTTAAATATCTATAAAAAAATCGTGAGGGAGGATTACCCATCGCTGTGATTATTAATTGATTGTCATCGTTTTATTTATAGCTTTTATATTTTAGTGTTTTCGTCGACCACATCATCGCTTACCATCAGGTGAGATAGTGGTCAAGCGCAAGCCTATCGTCAATAAAAAAAAAATGTGTACATAGTCCATGCTGTATATGTAGTCCATTCTCGACCAGTTAAACATCAAAACTTGACTCTCCACGATCTGCTACTAAAGAGTCCTAAATTACTTTGGTCACATCACCCGGAGACAGACAGATCACCTGGAAAAACTGGTTGTTGTAAGAAAAGTGGATGGGAAAAGGCCACGCGGACGCTCACCCACACGGTGGTCAGATCAGATCAGGGCGATTACGGGACTCACGGTGGCCACTGCCCTGAGAAGAGCCGAAGACAGAGTGGCTTGGAAACTGGTCGTCAATGACTGCGTGAAAGCTTTCCAAGACGGGCACGACCTTTAGTAATGAAGACAACGAATAAGAAGAGATGTGTATATTATATAGCATATGTATATATCTGCATTTTATAATATATAATTTTCTTAACACTAGTATTGTCACAACAATAACAGACCCACTTTGTGTCCAGCAATTATTGTCCATACCTGCAGTCGTATTGCGTGAGTGCGCAAAGAGTTTAAACTCTATCCAACCGACCAAATCGGCCAATCACACAAAACGGAAATCCACATCGCGTCATTCATCTCGCATGTGATTGGTCGATTTGGTCGGTTGGATAGAGTTTGAACTCTTTGCACACTTACGCAATACGGCTGCTGGTTACCTGGAGGAGATCGCGGAATGCAATAAGATAGCCCATTGTATGTGTTTTTACTTTCCTTTATAAATGTAACTTATGGTGTACAATAAATAAATTTTACTTACATAGTATTAAAAAGAACCTCTAACATAGCCACAAAATCTGCAAACACAAGTCAACGACCCGCAAACATAACACGTTCTCTTCTAACCCACTTCCATAATGGCAACCCTTTGTATTTTTACAACTGGCAACATTTGTGGCAATTACGTAGCCGTCAGACGCAGGCAGTGACGTCACAGGCGTTCTGACAGACACGCTGAAAAGGTTTCAGTAACCGCCGAAGCGTGATACGCGAGTTTACAAACACTGATTGAGTAACAATCCAATTTCGATGGAGTTTTGACGCTTTTAAGTTGAGTGGTGTATGTAGGCCAGAGATGGTGGAGGTTGCTGTCAAGTGGGTTGGGAACACTGGAGGAAAAGTTGATGAAAGCTTCATCTTTATTGATGTGTCGAGAATTGGGCAAAATGGCGTTTAGATAGGACTATATTCAGTTGTGAACGGTTATGCTGAAGATGATAAAATCAATTCAATTCTCGATTCTTTATTGCGTACCACAATGGCAGTATGTAGGGTAGTTATTATATCAGTCACAATTATGGACCCTGTCGGTCACAGCATAGATGAAGTAGGAGAGAGGAGGAAGACATTGGGTGTTCAATGTGATTTTTTATATTATTGGTTAAGTATTAGTAAGTTATAATGTTTTATTATTACAGAATTGAATTTAAGAATAATAATTATTGTTTTATATATGTTATATACATTTATTTTGTAACGTAAAAAGCATGTATTATTTCATTTATTTTATTTACTTGTTAATATTTTTATTTTTATTAAATCAAACCCCCAACTGTTACTATATTTTTGCATCAAACTTGGTATGGTTCTTGGAGCTTGACCAGTCCATGTTACAGCATATCTAAGTGCTTGATCCTCATCCTCTTTAGCTTTAGAATCCTTAATATTGTTCCTAAATAACCTCCTATGTCAGTATTTGCCTTGATTATGGAACAAAATATGTATAATATAAAATACAAAGTCGTTGGCTAACTCTGTCCATTTTTCCGCGTGCTTCGTCTAAGCCACGCAAGGGATTTTACGGTTCCCACTGGTAGGAAGAGCAATAAGCTGAGAAGGTTTGTTAGGGTTCCGTACCCAAAGGATAAAAATGGGACACTATTACTAAGACTGCGCGGTCCGTCTGTTTGTCCGTCTGTCACCAAGCTTCTTAAATGTTAAACCAAACACCAATAATGTTTACACGAGGTTTTCTCTAAACTTCGATAGATGGCGCTGTACTACTTTCTGAATCACGCTATGGCAGTGTTTTACTCTTTTGGAACGATTACAATTACTCCAGTGCAAGTGACTATTTGTTGTTTTATTTATACTTCATCTAGTTATTCCTATCAGTTATCGGTGCAAGTTGTGTTGTTCCATCTCTGTTAATATCAGGCAACTCTTGTTATTAAACAAAGCTGTATCTGAAAACAGAATTAGATAAATATTTAAGTGGCGCTCCCATACAACAAACGTGTTTCTTTTGCCGTTTTTTTCGATAATGGTACGGAAACCTTCGTGCGCGGGTCCGACTCGCACTTGTTATTATAATTTGTCCCGTGCGAAGCCAGGGTGGGTCGCTAGCTGAACAAAGTCATCATCATCAGACTCTGTAGGCAATACTTTGTCCAAAACTTGTAACATTGACATTTGTGAGTCATTGCCTAAATTCAAAAAGTCTTTAGATGAAGAATTTTTTAAGTTATTCATTAAATATCATAAAAAAAAAAAAATCTTATAACCGTCGTGCGTGTATTCAAATTCAAATTAAATTTACTGTATCCATAATTTACATACAGGTGGTAAATATAATTAACAAAAATAATTACGGAGCCTGTCGGGCACCGCAGCATTCTAGATACAGTCAGAGTCTAGGAGAGAGGAGAGATTATGTATGACTAGATGTATAAACGTGAGTGAAGCAAAAGAAGTATGTCAGTATCGTAGCAGGTGGCGTTCTGTAGTTTCTGCCTACCCCCATGGAAAAAAGGCGTGAGTTTATGTATGTTTACATTTTGACTTCTGTATCCAAAATTTAGTACCTGGGCGACCGAGCTCTGCTTGGGTGAAATTGACCCAAGGTTAAAAAACGACGTTTTCTAAAAATTAAACCTAGCTAGATCGATATATCGCTCCCGAAACCCCCTGCGGCGGTTCGGGAGGAACGGCTCCAACTATTTTCATGCAATATATCATATATTGCATGAAAATCGTTGGAGCCGTTTTCGAGATTCAGATTAAATATATACGACAATTGCTCGTTGAAAGGTGGATTGGATAAATACATTAGATTTTAAAAGAGTTTGTAGAAAGTATGTGTACATTACGCGTTTTGTAACTTTTGAATTTCTTTTCCGTTTAGTTTGCCATGAAGCTGAAAGTATTTTTTTATAAGTATGACATCTTTTGATGTGTTTTTCTCATAGTATATTTAATTGCCTTTTTATTTCCTTTTTTTATTTCTTTGTATTGATGTGTTTTCTCTTTTTTATTTAGTCAATATTCTAAAGCATGTTGTGGCCTTCTATAATTGAGAGTGCACTGGTATATTGCTTCATATTGATCATTTATTGTACGAGTAGTTTTTGTTCACCTACATCTTTCGTTTGAAGTCCTGAATAAATAAATAAATAAAATCACCTGCCTAGTCTTTTCTCATCTATTTTGGGGTTAGTTTCCAGTCTAATAAGATGAGGTTGAACACCAGCATTATACATGGTCGGCGATTCTACACTAGAAGTTGTGTACGATTATGTCTACCTGGGACAAACGGTCTAGTTATGTAGGTCCAACTTCGAGAAAGAGGTCAACCGTCGAATTCGACTCGGCTGGGCAGCATTCAGGAAGTTGCGCGGTATCTTCTCGTCCAACTTACCACAGAGTCTCTAAACGAAAGTCTATGACTATTGCGTGTTGCCAGTGGCTGCTTATGGGACAGAGACGTGGTCGTTCACAATGGGCTTCATCAGAAGGCTTAAAGTCACCTGAAGGAGTGAGCTATGCTCGGAGTTTCCTTGCGTGATCGAATCAGAAATGTAGACATCCGCAAGAAAACTAAGGTTACCGACATAGCCAGAAGAATTTCCAAAATCAAGTGGCAGTGGACAGGGCATATTGCTCGCAGAACGGATGGCCGTTGGAGCCGATGAGTTTTGGAGTGGCGAGCGCGTACCACGGCATACGCAGCGTTGGAAGACGACCTGGTCAAGACTGCGGGAGGACCGGTGGATGAGGCATGCACAGGGCCGATCAGTATGGCGACGATGTCCAGCAGTGGACGTCTTTCGGCAAAAACTATGATAATGATACATGGAACGACTGCCTATGTGTTCTCGACAACCTCGTTATTGGGAGTTGGGGCACTGATTACCGAACCGTCATTGGCAAAATCTAATCAGCCAAAATGTGTCACTTATACAGCCTGCTGTAATAATGCATTTACGAGATATTTCAGTGTCATAGTCAGATACAATGTTTTAATAGAATTATCGGTGATGCGGCAATTGCTGCCCGATCCCAATTTACATATTAATTCCACATTAAGTCTACCTTTCAGTGGTAATTTATTGATGTTAATGTTATTAAGTTCATATTGTAATGAGGGGTTTTTATTTCAATATTATGTGGAATGTAAAGTATTTAAACGGAATTATTACATTCGATATGAATAATACTGACGTAGCGATAGAAGGAAGCGGGAAATATATGGTCAATGTGGCGACGCTTGGAGTCTATGTCCAACAGCGGACGTCTTTCGGCTGTCATGTTAGTGATTACTCTGAGCTAAAAGTATCTAGTCCTTATGAAGTGTAGATCTATACTATAGGTAGCCTAATTATTATTGGGCAATGCTGAACATGGACTCTAGTTCCCCATTTTTAGGGGTATGTAGTCAACTAGGCACCCTTATAATTTCGCCATGTCCGTCTGTCCGGCCGTCCGTCCTGCCAGCTAAATGGTTGCTTTTGGATATGTGTAAGAAATCACGGCAGTAGTATATATATCGAAATTTTTATTCTCTTGCCTAGCCTTTTCCCAACTATATTGGGGTTGGCTTCCAGTCTTACAGGATTCAGCTGAGTACTAGTGTTTTACGTGGAGCGACTGCCTATCTGACCCCCATAGCCCACTAACTGGGTAATACGGTACCCTTTGGCAAGACTGGTGTCAGATCTCAAGCTTCTGACTACTCGTAACAACTGTCAAAGATCTTCATATGACAGCCGGGACCAACGGCTTAACATGCTTTCCGAGGCACGGAGGAAACTCGGTATGTTGAAAATGGTCACCCATCCACAGACCGACCTCGTCAAGCCGGGACCAACGGCTTAACGTGCTTTCCGAGGCACGGAGGAAACTCGGTATGTTGAAAATGGTCACCCATCCACATACCGACCTTGTCAAGTGTTGCTTAACCTTGAAGATCGATCCGTGCGGCTGTTATTATTTAGCCACAAGCTCATCTCATATATCGAAATTTTTATTATTTATTTAAAATAGGCTCGTGCTGGACTATGTCACCTGATGGTAAGCGATGATATGGTCGACGGTGAAGCACTCTTGCTTAGAAGAAATCAAAAGGAAAACTATCACAGCTAAGTAAGCGTTACAAGTTTACGAGTTATAGTCGACCAACTTATAAAATGTACTTGGAAAAGTAAAAAAATTGTATATTGATGTATGGGGACAACAGTTTTCGAACGGCAAAGTTAATTTTGTTCCTTCATTAGAGCAGTATTCGGTGTTTTATTTTTTTATGGACATTAGTAATGTGATCTATTTATTTGAATATAGCTGTTTACACGGCAACCTCTGGACTCGCACGATTTTATATAATGTGACTCCATGTCTGTAAAAAAACAAGTATAAGCTGGCCTCTCATTCTAAGGAAACGCCGTACCAAGCTAAGTCAGACACCGCCGTGCGATCGTCTGTACCTATATCTACATAAACAAAACTTTTTTACACCTGGAACAAATATTGTGCTGGTCCAGTGGCTAAGACCTCGCCTGTCGTGCTTGAGGTCGTGGGTTCAAATCCGGGCAAGTATCAATGTGAATTTTACAAATTCATATGTACTTTCTAAGTTTATCTTGGATATCACAGGCAACGGTGAAGGAAAACATCGTGAAGAAACCTGGACTTATATAGTTAATGTAAGTCTGAAATAGCCAAGTCAGAGGACTGTGGGGTTCCCAGAGGAGGCTTATTAGGGTAGATGACAATAGAACCTATTCATTCAGTAAGTTAGATAACCTAAAAATATTAGACACGTATTTTTCTTTTACCCCGTAAACAAAAAATTACGACCATTAAAGAAGCGAAAATTACGATGAAATATCGTGTGACGTCACGGTGAGCTGCACTTTATACTGACTAAGTGACGTCACAAGCATGGGTGCTTGTGACGTCACTTAGTCAGTATAAAGTCCCAGTCTCCAGAACTTTTATGCGTTTTATCTTTGTCAATTTTTATTTATTTGATAAAGCAAAAAATACTGGTCCTATATATTATGTTACGGCTAATACCCGAAGTGCGGCTACACCTAGTATTAGTGCGGCTACACCTAGTTTTAGCCGGTTAGAACTAGGTGTAGCCACGCGACGGAGCCCCGCTGCGCGGGGCTCCTATTTCCGTCCGCAGGGTCTAAAGTAACCTAACACGAACGAGATGACGGGAGCTGAGTTCGCTCGCTTTGCTCGCTCACTTCAGCTCCCGTCATCTCGTTCGAACCTAACCTGTCCGTGTCGGGGTGCCCTAAGCTCCGGCTAATACTAGGTGTAGCCGCACTTCGGGTATTAGCCGTAACATATATAAAAGAAAGTCGTGTTAGTTACACTATTTATAACTCAAGAACGGCTAAACCGATTTGGCTGAAAATTGGTGGGGAGGTAGCTTAGAACCAGGAGACGGACATAGGATACTTTTTAAACTTTTTTTCATATGTTCGTCATTACGGTCGGCCAGATCTCTTTATTACTTTTACCATTATTAAATAGGGTAGGTAGGGTAGGTAGGGTAGGTAGGGTAGGTAGGGTAGGTAGGGTAGGTAGGGTAGGTAGGGTAGGTAGGGTAGGTAGGGTAGGTAGGGTAGGTAGGGTAGGTAGGGTAGGTAGGGTAGGTAGGGTAGGTAGGGTAGGTAGGGTAGGTAGGGTAGGTAGGGTAGGTAGGGTAAGTAGGGTAGGTAGGGTAGGTAGGGTAGGTAGGGTAGGTAGGGTAGGTAGGGTAGGTAGGGTAGGTAGGGTAGGTAGGGTAGGTAGGGTAAGTAGGGTAGGTAGGGCAGGTAGGGTAGGTAGGGTAGGTAGGGTAGGTAAGATAGGTAGGGTAGGTAGGGTAGGTAGGGTAGGTAGGGTAGGTAGGGTAGGTAGGGTAGGTAGGGTAGGTAGGGTAGGTAGGGTAGGTAGGGTAGGTAGGGTAGGTAGGGTAGGTAGGGTAGGTAGGGTAGGTAGGGTAGGTAGGGTATGTAGGGTAGGTAGGGTAGGTAGGGTAGGTAGGGTATGTAGGGTAGGTAGGGTAGGTAGGGTAGGTAGGGTAGGTAGGGTAGGTAGGGTAGGTAGGGTAGGTAGGGTAGGTAGGGTAGGTAGGGTAGGTAGGGTAGGTAGGGTAGGTTGGGTAGGTAGGGTAGGTAGGGTAGTTAGGGTAGGTAGGGTAGGTAGGGTAGGTAGGGTAGGTAGGGTAGGTGGGGTAGGTAGGGTAGGTAGGGTAGGTACGGTAGGTAAGGTAGGTAGGGTAGGCAGGGTAGGCAGGGTAGGTAGGGTAGGTAGGGTAGGTAGGGTAGGTAGGGTAGGTAGGGTAGGTAGGGTAGGTAGGGTAGGTAGGGTAGGTAGGGTAGGTAGGGTAGGTAGGGTAGGTATGGTAGGCAGGGTAGGTAGGGTAGGTAGGGTAGGAAGGGTAGGTAGGGCAGGTAGGGTATGTAGGGTAGGTAGGGTAGGTAGGGTATGTAGGGTAGGTAGGGTAGGTAGGGTAGGTAGGGTAGGTAGGGTCGGTAGGGTAGGTAGGGTAGGTAGGGTAGGTAGGGTAGGTAGGGTAGGTAGGGTAGGTAGGGTAGGTAGGGTAGGTAGGGTAGGTAGGGTAGGTAGGGTAGATAGGGTAGGTAGGGTAGGTAGGGTAGGTAGGGTAGGTAGGGTAGGTAGGGTAGGTAGGGTAGGTAGGGTAGGTAGGGTAGGTAGGGTAGGTAGGGTAGGTAGGGTAGGTAGGGTAGGTAGGGTAGGTAGGGTAGGAAGGGTAGGTAGGGTAGGTAGGGTAGGTAGGGTAGGTAGGGTAGGTAGGGTAGGGTAGGGTAGGGTAGTTAGAGCAGGGTTGGTAGGGTAGGGTAGGGTAGGTAGAGTAGGGTAGGTAGGGTAGGGTAGGTAGGCAGTTAACGGGAGCGAAGCCACGGGCACAGCTAGTTATTTGATAATTTCACTGACGGACTAAATATAATTATCTATTTTTTTTTTTCCTAGGAAACATCCCTATTAACTCTGACACCAGGGGTGGCCACATCCTTACACAAAAGAAGAAAAAGAAACGCTAATAATCGTCCAAAATAAAACCCAAAGGTTATAAATGGTACCACAAAACAAATTGACTAATAGATACCGTCTGTGTGTCTGTCCTACATTTAGCGATGACAGGTTTCCCCCCAGGTCTTGTGTCAAAGTTCCCGAGTTTGGGTCCCCAGAGAGACATAGTGTCGATGGTACAGAAGAAAATGTTTCTCTATGTCAATCTTTATTGATAGATCAGTATTCGGAGTTTGAAAAGATTTTGGATTAGATAAAGTTTGCATGTTGAAGTATTTTTTTTTAGATTTAAGCTTTAGCTGCAAAAAGGTTTAACAAAAACCGTAACCCGATTAATAACGGATTATTTTTTACCCTATGTTACCCGGGCCATAATAACGAACCGATTGACACCTTATTTATCAAATCGGATGAATAGCTTAGGCGCTACGGAGGAACATACGTCAATACAAACATACATAGTCTGCTAAACCCAAAACCCTTCCTTTTGGCTTCGTCATATTCGGGTAAAAATATACACGAGAACGAACTGTTCTAGGACTTTGGATATTATGAATGGTATGACGGATATTGGACGGTATTCAGAAAAGGAGGTGGAATTGGACTTTTTAGGTAAAGGAATTATTTGCGGATCTTTCCATGGGCACGGAAAGACACCGCTAGACACAGAAAAGTTAAGGATGTAGCAAATGGCAGGATGGAAGTATGAGGTATGTAATATTGTATCACACATTTCGCAAGTTATTTTTAAGCCCCTTGTGAAACGGGCGAGCTATTGTCATCATTCTGGAAATAGACTTTTAATTTTTCGACATTGCGACAGAAGTTGAGCGTGGCAGTTTTTTACCGACTTCAAAAAAGGAGGTAATCGATTCGACACGGATGTGTTTAATATTGTTGGAATTGCATAATATTCACATAAGTTACTCTGTATAGGCTTCTAAACACGTGTGCCAAATTTCATAATTTTATGATGTATGTATGTATGTATGTTGGTCCACGCATATCTCCAAAACTATTCATCGGATCGTGATCATTCTTTTTCTATTGCATTAGGTATTTCTCAACTTAGGAAACAGTATAAGTTTCGTCACAATTGGTTCAGCAGATTTCAAGATATGGAACATACAACCGAACTCCTTAGCGGCAAACAGCACGAATGTATAAATTAAGTTATTATGGATGTTTACGGTATTCAACGGAACCGTAGCGCGATCAAATAAGTCGATGACAAAAAGTTTAACTTTTACTTCCCTAGATGGCGTTGGGGTCAAATTAGATCGCGCTATGGTTTTGTTACATCGGAAAGTATAGGTGACTTTTGAATTTTAGTTTTTTTTGAGATTGTGATAGATAGTATTTGCACGATAATCTGTAAATATTGTGGAGTAATATTATACAGTTGTTCGGGAGCGCGAAACAGTCTTTCATTTCTCCAAAACCGAAAAGACCACCGTCGTACGAAACGTGTACAATGGATACTTTGTCAATCCTTTAGGTACATTGCTATAGATTTTGGTCACTTTTTAGTAATTGTGTTCTTAAACTAAAAAGAGAGAAAAAAACTTTTTCACAAAAATTAAACAATTTCGAAACATTTAAAAGTGCAAAAATAACTTTCGCTTCGAAGTCGGTGTTGAAAAAATGATAAAATCAAGAAGTACCAAAGACACCGATTTCCAAAACGAAAGTTATTTTTGGACTTTTTAGTTTATTTTTATCTTATCGTTGCGTTGCAGTCCCTCTGCTGGGCAGACAGACACCTTCCAGATATTCTTATGGTGGAAAAAATAATGATCAAGTTTTTTTCGGGCTGTAGTTTTTTTTTGTTGTTGTAGATTGGCTTCTGCTTGATCACTATTTCACCTCATGATAAGCGATGATGAGGTCGACGGTGTAGCACGCTTGCCTAGAAGTAATCTATTTTTAACAGAATTTCCGAAAAGGAGGAGGTTCCATGTTCGAATTTGTTTGCTTTTTTTTGTGTATTGTCACCGATTTCTCCGTCAATTTTGGGCCGATTTTGAAAATTATTCCTTGACAGAAAATTTGCCGAAATTGGTCTCATTTTAATTTGGTGAAGATCTGATGAAGAGCTTTGGAGATATACAATAGAACTCTTCAATAAATGACGGCAAATCTCTCGGGATTGCTGCAAACGTAGGTCTGTTTGTTGTTTATACCATTTCTTAACGTAACATCACGCCAGTACGCTTTGAAGAGGTACGCAGATGTGTACACAGTACACTTTGGTACACTCTCATTTCACCGATTATGTTCAAGTTTCATGGTATTCGGGTAATCCATTCTGGCATTATAGGTACTTTACTTAAAGGCAAGTTGCCTATTGGGTACAACAAAAAGGTGAAAAATAAAAAAAACTCCATAAAGATAGTTATTTTGCACTTTGTAGTGTTTTATTATAATTTGAAAACTGGTAGTATTTTATGTAAAAAAAATATTTTAGGGGAGGTCTAAGATCTAAGTTATGGTTTAAAAACTAAAAAAAAACTTTGGGTAAACCTGGGCTTAATACTTTCTTAGCATCAACGTTTTCTTTTTAAAGGGAAAGAAAATCTTTACTACATCTTATTTTTTTTACCATTTTTTGATTTTTGTTTAGTTTGTCCAGAAATCTGGTCATGTTTTTAAGTTTGTGCTAAATAAATGCACTTTCTTTTTGTTCTTTTTTTAACCTCCAAACCAACTTCCAACTTACCACCACCTCCGGTCAAACCCTGCCGAAAAATCGCTTTCAAAACTTCACCTACCCCTAACATCAATCGGCCCAGGGTCCTGGTCGTTCAAGGGCACGTGCCCCGGACATTTTTACAGCCCCGAGTAAAGAATGGGACATTTATTATATTTATTTGCTTGCTCCCATTGTAGGCATTTTTTTCTCGCTCCGTTGATGTCTTGTATTGAATGTTCGGCTCGAGAATTACGAAAAAATGGAGGATTTAGTTTCATTTTGTTGTATTGGGGCAGGTATTGCCTTGCTAGTCTTGCCAAGGGCTATTGGTATAGTGTATGAGTACTATGTACCCACTGTAAATCTACCATTTACTGTGCCTATGTGTCGTTCGTTGACTTCTGTGTGCCCTGGCAGTTGAGAGTGTGTCATGCTCTCTCTAATGTCTCTGTGATGGTCATGGATCATTCGGTTCCCTTTATGATAGTTGAGCTGAGTGGTGCCAATCCATGCGTCATGTTCGTGAACGGGGGCCATCAGTTGGGATTGGCCATAACTTAACTGCTTAGGCATGCTTTTAATTACTTACTTATTTTATTTTTGTTTGTTTGTGTCTCTAGACGCTTTCACATGCACGTCTTATTACATCGTTCTCACATATGTATTTTTCCAACAAGAATGATTAACCAACTAATTGTAATTAAAATTGATGGAAAAGAGTGTCCTTGGAGTTTCTTGCACATTCTTCTCTATAGAGACCTACTGGCGCTTGCGAATATTAATTGTGATTTAAACATATCTGGCGAAATGTGTATGTACTGTAATTACTTATTTATTTATCACATCACAACAACATATTAAAAAAAAATAGAATTTTATATTTTATTAATTATAAATATATTATTATAATTATATTATAATCACATCACACTAATATTATAAAGGCGAAAGTTTGTGAGTGTTTGTATGTTTGTTACTTCTTCACGCTCAAACAGCTGGACGGATCTGGATGAAATATGGCACAGAGATAGATTATAGTCTGGAATAGCACATAGGATACTTTTTATCCCAGAAATATGTTTCCTTGGGATAATATTCGACTCTCACGCGGGCGAAGCCGCTGGTAGAAGCTAGTATTAAATAAATAGATAAATACTTACTGACGTACTTTATTGTACATCATAAAATACAAAGGAATCTTAAAACACATACAATGGGCTGGTACTGTGATTGATTATCCAAATAAATAGGTAAGTTGGCTTTGGTTGAAAAAAATACTCTGAAAACCAATCCACAGAAAGATTAAATATGAGTCACATAATGTCACACAAAATGTTAACTAAACACAAAAATTACACACCACTAAGCAATCACCTTGTTTGCTCCCTATCAAATTAAGTTACGAACTATTTATCGTCTAGCCGAAGCTTACAAAATTCTAACTCAATCAGACTCGTCAAACGTATCATGAACACTTTGTTCCCGAATGGTATAGTCTCAATGTGTATGAAGAATAAAACGGGTAAGACTCGTAAATCATTCACAGGCCAAAAACTTGGCCTCAGGCAGGTCTAGGGTTGTCAGATGTCGGTATAAAGCCGGATATAGTAGTTTTTTACGCGTTGTGTTAGGTCTAATTTTATGGTCTGACCTGTTAGGCTTTTTGGATTTAACAATCAGTTTTATTTTAACTATTTTTTTTAATAAAAGCCTATTTTTTTGTTGTCATATTAGTCTTTTTTGATATAGGATCTGAGAAGGAAAAGTTACATGCAAAGATTTTTAAGAACCTAACTTCTTTCTCTAAACTTTCTCAACTCCACTCAACTCAGTCGCCATGACCACCGCAAAAAACTCTCGATTAATATCAATAAATTACAAGCTATAACTGTGAATATGATTGAGAGTCGAGGTTGAGTCGAGCAGAGGAAATCCCTTAGAGTTACACAAAAAATCTTTTTTTTTTGTTTTTTTCAAAAACATTTCTGGCTGCTAACTAAAAATAACTGGCTGGTTTTTTCGGTTTCCCGTTTTTGGTCATACCAACCCTGGCAAGCTTCAAGGTCCCCGGGATTTTGTGTAATGGGCCTCAAGAAAACCTTTCAGGACTCAGTTATGTCCAGTAAGAATCTCTATTGTGAAAGTGTTTTTGCCAGAATAGTTTCGCGTTCCGTTCAAGGATAAGTAAAGGGTTGTTTACGTGTTATATTTTATGTATGGATGTGTGAGTGTGCGTGAGATTTTTTTGTGATATGTTTTTGTTGGTGATTTGATAAGTTATGTTAGAGTTCTCGTTGTGGTTGTGTTTCTTGAGTTAGTTAGCAGGAGTTATCTAGGTAGGTACAATTACTGAAGGTTTTTTTTTAATGTAAAGAAGATGTAATTAGAATAAGAAGATTAGTTAAGTAATAATAGTCTATTTTAAGTTTCCTTATTTCTTTCTACACACTGTGTCTTCGTCTATCATCCAACTTCCCTGTCGCAAGTCTGCTGGAAGAAATTTCTTTTCAAATAAGCAGTACCTTTGTGCTCTTTTACCTGTATTCCTTCTGTTCTCTGTTAAGTGTTATGTGTGTACATAAATAAGTAAATAAATAAATAAGATGGGATGCATTTATTTTGCCTAAATAAAAGCGCTGAGGGGTTAGAATAATGAGCGGTTCCAAAAAACACAGCACCAGAAAAGGAAAAGGAAATTTGGTTTCCTTACGTCACGTCCTAGGCGACCACTTAAAATCAGCGCCGTGCTGTGGATCCCCCACGGCACAGCATTATGCTGAGTGGAAGGATTTTTGCCACAATCACGATATGAATCTGCCTGGCATCTTTTTCACCCTATTTCTTTACTGTTTTATGCAAAATGTAGGTAGTAAATGGTATTATTATTTTTATTTAATACTACTGTTAAGGGTTTAGCATAAGCATATATTTATATTGTATGTCGTTTTGTGACAATTAAGCACTTTTTTTTTCTTTCTTTCAGAACTTGTTAGAACGTACATATCCAAAATATTCATCTTCCTGATCTTGCAGGCTTACATAGAGATAGAGCAAGAGATAACCAGAATTATTAACAAGAGTTATTGTGTAACCCAGTTATGGAGCTCAGATAGATAGTCGTTCCATGTAAAAGGTTTTACAGTTCAGATAGGCTATCACGACGCGTTGGGTCCAGTTGGAAACCAGCATCAGGCACTAGTTGCCTGGCGCAGGCGGTTTTGGCGCACCCCTGAGGCATACTTTCCAGCGAATTTTCTTACATAGGTATATATTTTATTTGTTTTTATCTGATGTTCATGTATCTGGTATTGTCTATTTTAGTCTGTGCTAAATAAATGTTTGTTCTTTCTTTGACAGAAACAGTGAGAAACGTAATGTGATGCTCTATGGGTTCACTATAGGTTGCTTGAATTCCTTAAATTCTCCTCCATACAAATGCGACGCGACAATGTGAGAACGATGCGTCGACGCGAAATTGTTATAAAACTGCTACACAGGAAGAACAAAAATGCCTTGATGCTCTTTCAACGAAACCTCCATACGTAGTCATTCTTCATTTCATTTTTTTAAAAACAAACATTTAACTGTAAACTCGCACTAGTGCATAAATAAAGAAGTTTACGGAGTTCCACTGACCACCCATTACGGAAAACTATTGTACACAATAAAATTGTTTCTTAGAAGTAAATATACGAGTGTAAGCTAAGGAGTGCCTGGGACAAATTCCTGTTAAGAAGATTTTAATGTACTGTTAAATAAATAGTGGAATTTATGCGTCTCTGCCCAAGGGGATTGATAGATAAGAATTATAAATAATATCACATGACATAGGTACTACATTTTTTTCGTCCCCGACCATTAATTGTGGCAAGTATCTAGTCATACCGTATAGTGACGGACGTAAAGAATTTCATCATCCCATATCTTCCCGTGGGTGTTCTCTTGGTGACTAAGGGATACACCAGAGAATGGGCAGCAGCGTTCTCTGTGCACTTTAAGAACAAACAGCGATCGGCAACCCGCGTGCCAAGCGTGGCGATTACGGCAAAGCCCCCCAAACTAAAAATAATAGTACAACTAAAAAACGGCCCCGAGTGCCCGGCAGCCCGTCTACCCTCGACTACGGTAGCGGTCGAGGCGATGGCGTGGCAAGGGGTGCGAAGAATCAGCGGAGTGGACCTGGCTACTCCAATAAACACCGACAAATGGACCTGGCACAAGCGAACCCTCCGGACCGACGAGAAGATGGCCGAACTCGAGGAAGAATTGAGCAGGTTAAAATGGAATAATATAGGGTTATCTGAAGTCCGAAGAGAGGGGGAGGACTCGATAATCCTCAAATCCGGCAACCTGCTCTATTTTCGAGTGGGTGACCGGCAGTACCAGGGTGGTGTCGGGTTTATCGTCCACAAATCCCTTGTGAACAAAGAGGTGAAGATCGAGAGTGTTTCGATTAGGGTGGCGTATCTTATACCCAGAATATCCTCAAGATATTCGCTGAAGGTCATACGCGACAACCTCAACACACCCCAACGACGAGGTGGAGACCATGTTTGAGGATATCTCCAGAGCTGTGCATGGTTTCAAAAAAACTCACTTCATAGAAATTCAACGCGAAACTGGGCAAACGAGACGAGGATGAGCTGCAAGTGGGGCAATTTGGAGTTGGACGATGGAACCACTGGGGTCACCTACTGGCCAGTTTTACGGAGAAGGAGGGCCTCTTATGATGAACTCCTTTTTTAAAAAACGTGAACACAGGAAGTGGTCCTGGCAGAGCCCCGATGGTGCAACAAAAAATGAGATCGAATTCATCATGAAGAAAGAAGAATTCACCAAGAAGCAAATGTTCAATGATGTCTCTGTGATCAATGCGGTGAAAACCGGGCGCGATCACCGCATGGTAAGAGGCACATTGAACATTAATATTAAGCTTGAAAGGTCTCGACAGATGAAGTCCACGCTCCGTACAGCACAGATCCAGGTTCAAAACTCCGAGACCTTTCATCCGAACTCCAGAATCGTTTCGAGTGCCTAGGGAGTTCCGTGGACGAATACAGCGATGGGTTCGTGGAAGCTGTCGATACGGTCGGGTCTAAGTTTTTCAAAACCTGTCGTACAAATGGAAACAAAAAGCTCTCTGAACCTACTCTGAAGCTGATAAAGGAGAGACGTGAGCTGATCCTGCAGTCTTCAGAGGAGTTGTGCGAATACCGGCAGCTCAATAGACAGATCTCTAAATCCTTGAAAAGAGATCTCCGCCTCTTTAATACCGAGCATATTAAAGACGCAATCGAGCGAAATAAAGGCTCCAAGGTATTTTCAAGGGATCTGACTATTGGGCAGAGCCAGCTCACGAAACTGAAGACTGATGTTGGCAGGATCGTATCCACCAAACCAGATCTTCTAAGGGAGATGAAGACATTCTATGGACAGTTGTACACATCAATCAGCAGGCCCGTTGCGAAACTAGCAAACGACCCAAGAGCTAGATTGACGCGACACTATACCGAAGATATTCCGGACGTCAGCCTGTACGAGATTAGGATGGCTCTGAAACAGCTTAATAACGACAAGGCGCCGGGTGACAATGGAATCACGGCCGAACTCCTGAACGCGGGTGAGACATCGGTCCTTAAGGCCCCTCAGAAGCTGTTTGATTCAGTAATACTCGAGGGCAAAACGCCACAGGCATGGTGCAGGGACGTGGTGGTATTCTTCTTCAAAAAGGGCGACAATGCCCGGCTGAAGAACTATAGGCCCATCTCACTTCTTAGCCATGTCTACAAGTTGTTTTCAAGAGTCATCACGAATCGTCTCGCACGCAGGTTTGACGATTTCCAGCCTACCAAACAAGCCGGTTTCCGAAAAGGCTTTAGCACCGTAGACCACATACATACGCTGCGGCAGGTTATACAGAAGACCAAAGAGTAAAACCTGTCTTTCTGTTTAGCGTTTGTGGACTACGAGAAAGCTTTCGATTCGATTGAGACTTGGGCTATACTGCAGTCTCTCCAACAGTGCCAGATTGACTACCGGTACATTGAGGTGTTGAAGCTTTTGTATAAAAACGCCACCATGTCAGTCCGTCTTCAGGATCAGACCTCGAAACCAATCCTTCTCTAGCGTTGCGTGAAACAGGGAGCCGTCATTTCTCCGAAACTGTTCACAGCTGCGCTGGAGGATGTCTTCAAGGGTCTGGACTGGAGGGGGCTGGGCGTTAACGGCGAGTATATCACTCACTTTCGGTTTGCCGACGACATAGTGGTCATGGCTGAGACCATGGAGAGCCTCAGTACAATGCTCGATGACCTCAGTAGAGCTTCCGAAAGAGTGGGTCTTAAAATGAACATGGAAAAAACCATGGTCATTTTGGATGACCATGTAGCACCCACTTCTATCAAAATCAGAGACTCTACACTCGAAGTTGTGGGCGACTATGTCTACCAGGGACAAACGATCCAGTTGGTAGGGCCAACTTCGAGAAAGAGGTCAACCAGCGAATCAGACAGTTCGGGAAGTTGCGCGGTATCTTCTCATCCAACTTACCACAGCGTCTCAAGACGAAACTCTATGGCCAGTGTGTGTTGCCAGTGATGAAATATGGCTCTGAGACGTGGTCGCTTACAATGGGCCTCATCAGAAAGCTTACAGTCAATCCCCGCTCTTTTTTAAAATAAATATGTATTTTATTGTAAAAAAGCGCGGATTGCTTTTTAAGACATTTTCAAAATTACTACTTGTATAGTCCTCGCAAAATTTCTGGGCCGGCCTGAAGTTGGTTTCATGTTGGCATGTTGTTGGTTCGCGCGAAGCACGAAACGCTGTTTTTGTATGAGATTTACTACTGCGCAGCCATTGTTGCCAACTTCAGGGCGGCCAAGAAGTTTGGCGAGAACTATACCAATATCTGCCAATAAAATTTTATAACAATTGACATCAAGCACCCCACAATTTTTTACAATATATATATTTTTTTATATGTTTTCTACTTTTTAGTTTGGTATTCTATTAAAGCGTGTTTTTTCGTATTTTTTTTTTAAATTGTTATTTTGACAGTCACATTATGATAGTTTTGACACGGAGGCTGGTCTGCAAACAGCCTTATTTCCAAGAAAACGTGTGTCGATTCGACATTTACAGAACACTGGATATTAATTCATATCTAATATTAATTCATATTCGGTATGCAATCGAATAAAGAAAGAGTATTGTCGTATCGATTCGATAACCCACTTAGGTTGAATAAGAATGAGGTTTTTCTGTTTACATTTTAATTTTCTTGGGAAAAAGTTTCAAACTAGGTAGCCGTAGTGAAAAGATGGTGTTGGTTTGCTGTTTTATTTCTCCGTGTACTTCATCATCATCATATCAGCCGAAAGACGTCCACTGCTGGACATAGGCCTCCCCAAGCGTCGCCAAATTGACGAGACCCGTAATTTCCGAAGGATTTCCAAACTTAAGTGGCAGTGGGCAGGGCACATTGCTCGCAGAACGGATGGCTGATGGGGCAGAAAGGATTTGGAGTAACGACCGCGAACCGGCAGACGGTGCATTGGAAGGCCTCCCACTAGTTGAATCAATGATCTGCTGAAGGTAGCGGGGATCCGCTGGATGCGAGAAGCTCCAAATTTGCAAAGCTTAATCAAATATCTTATCAGTAAATCTATTCGCTCTTCGCTTGGGGAAGGTATTCTTGAGGCTTCCTTTGTTCAGCAGTGGACGTCTTTCGTCTGAAATTATGATGATGATGATAAGACCTCTGCAGATTTTACCAATAGAGACATCACACTTATTATAAAGAAATAAAAACATGGCGATATTTTATTATAGCAGGAAGCGCTAAAAGTCTCTCTTAAATGTTTTCTGTCTAAATTTTAAATTATTATAAATAAACAGTTTAGATTCATAGTCTGAATGTTTAATTTTTGTGCCTATGTACCTAACTAGTATCATTGTTCCTATCTATTTCGACCAGCTAGATAGTTTAGGGCGCCGAGACAAAATGGTGAATATGTATGTGCGCCGCGGATTGAAAAAGATTGTAAATCCCTGCTATAGCTACTTACATAAGACCTATGGAACTTGGAACTTTTGTGTCAATCACTGAGTAAGTTATAAGATCATAGATATATAAATAAGTCCCTGTTGTCAGCAAGAGATAAACATACTGTTCAAACGTACCTTCGTGTCGTGGCCAGGCGCAGGACGGATTGACTTCACTCAAACTGGTCAGCTTGAGTTTGTATTGCCACGCAGACGTCAGTAAAACTTATCTACCTCCGTATATGTTTTTTTATTATTAATTTTTTTATTCAATTGTCTCGATTGTAACGATTTACCCCATCTATTGAATAACAATTTAAACATGGTGTTATTTGCTGATGACACTTCTTTGATTTTTAAGATAAATAGACGTACGAGTAACGTTGACTACGTAAATGACGTCTTGCGACAGGTTCAAAATTGGTTCACGGCTAATAATTTAGTTTTAAATGCTAAAAAGACTAAGTGCGTAAAATTTGCCTTGCCGAATGTCAAAAGTATTGATTGTGACATTATCTTGGATAGGGAGAAGCTAGAATTTGTCGATAAAACGGTATTCCTGGGGATCACGCTAGACTCAAGGTTGCAATGGGGTCCTCATTTAATATCACTTGCAGGGCGGCTAAGTTCGGCAGCTTATGCTGTTAGAAAAATTCGTCAGTTTACTGAGGTAGATACCGCGAGGCTAGTCTATTTTAGTTACTTTCATAGTATAATGTCTTACGGTATCTTACTATGGGGAAGGGCTGCAGACATTGATTCAATTTTTATTCTGCAAAAACGAGCCATCAGAGCGATATACAATCTTCGCCGGCGCGATTCTCTAAGGGAACTGTTTAAGGACATTAACATCATGACGGAACCCTGTCAATATATTTATGAAAACATCATGTACGTTAGAAAAAATTTACATCTTTTCAGTAAAAACGGTGACAGACATAATTATGTTACTAGAAATAGGGACCAATTAATCCAAACAGGTTTCAGGCTGGCTAAAGTAGCATCATCTTTTATGGGGTACTGTATAAAATGTTACAATAAAATACCTCCCCACATTCTAGAACTGAATGAGACGAAATTTAAAACTTGTATAAAACGCACACTATGCAGGCAAGCATATTATAAGTTGGGGGATTACATCGCTGATAAAAATGCTTGGCTAAATGCTGGTCCCGCTCCGCAGCCATTAGGGCGCAAGAACAATTAGTGATGGGCAGAAAAGTTTTGAAGTATTGTTGGAGCTGTGAAGACTGTATGAATATATTTGTATTGTATAAACTCAATTTCTTTTAGTATTATATAACTGCCCAGCATATGTGTGAGTACTATGTTCCGACTGTAAATCTACCTATGTGTCGTTGGTTGACTTCTGTGTGCCCTGGCATTTGAGTGTGTCATGCTCTCTCTATTTTCTCTCTGATGGTGGCACATGTGTTGGATCATTCGGTTCCCTCCATAATGGTTGAGCTGAGTGGTGCCGATCCATGCGTCATGTTCGTGAACGGGCGCCATCAGTTGGGATTGGTCATAACTTAGCTGCCTCGGCCTGTTATTGCATTTTTATGTTGAAATTGTTTGTTACTCTAGACGCTTTTACGTGCACGTCTTTTTGCATCGTTCTCACATATATGTATTTATTTCTTAACAAGAATGATGTAACCAAAAACTTGTAATTGAAACTGATGGAAAAGAGTGTCCGTGGAGTTTCTTGCAAATTCTTCTCCATTGAGATCTACTGACGTTTGCGAATTTGCAACTAGAGTCATATTTTTTTTTGTTTGACAATTCAAAAGTACCTTTAAGGTTTATTTGAAATAAACTATTTTGATTTGATTTTGATTCTCAATTAAAATTTATATAGGTAGTATAAAATACTTAATAAACAAAAACTACCTATATATACATTAAAATTAAAATTAAATAAAACTACGAACGCGTATAAAAGGGCAGGGGTCATAGGGCGTCAAAAAATTCGTCCACATCGCTGTCAACGTGAAAAGTGCCCAGAACGCTGGCGGCATTGCCACGTTGGATGGCAATGCTGATTCTCTGGCCAAGGAAAAGCCAGCCCTCTGGTCTCGTGAAGAGTCGACTAACCGATTGCTTACATCTCGAAATAATCGAAGAGCACTCGGACCCTATGGACCTAATGTTTCAACCCCAAACGGCTCAAATGTATAACTTCCAATAAGGTATTTGCGCAATATCAGCAGCTGACCCAGCACAGCCCGCCGTGCTAAGAAGATGGGATGGCGCAAAGGTGTCAACACATGTTGCATCCCACACCAAAGGTCTACCCACCTTCCAGAGCATTATGGTGATCCCGTCTGGTCTCTTCCCATCGTCGCGCGCCAAGCCATTGGGTTCTAAAACGGTAGCAGTATTGGTGGACGTATCTAAAAGACATCATTGGTTAATAAGGTTTTATAAGATAAGAAAACAACGCTCTTTGTTTACCGATGACTGTGCCGATAACCAATCATTCTCGAAAAGACACAATGCGATGTTCAGTTTAAGACGAAGAAGGTTATGCGCCTCAAATAAGAAAATTTAATAAAATCTGATAGATAGAAGTGCTGTTTGTCACATGCTTTAAAGCTCCCATTTTAACGTGCTTTCATTTGCTTGGTATGTATGTATCTATGAATCTATGTAACGGAATCTTTGAACGTGAGTTTCAACCCCTTTCAAAACGTCGAATTAATTTGAAATTTTGCACGACACCATACAATAATTTAAATAGTTTGTCGCATTATCCTTACCAGGATCTTCAATATTAGCTATTTAACATAAAAGTTAAAAATAAATAATAGTTTAAAAAAAAAAAACTAAAAAACAAGCTTTAATAGAAAACCAAACTAAAATGAAGAAAATAATTAAAAGCAATATATTGAAAGAAAGCGTGTGGTGCTTTTTAAGATATTTTCAAAATGACACTACTTTTATTTTACCAATATCTGCCAATAAATTATTATCACAATTGAAATCGAGCACTCCACGCTTTTTAAAATAAAATATTATTTTCGTCTATTCTTAATTTAAATTCATTGAAAATTATTTTCTACTTTTTTTAGTTTGCTTTTCTATTACAGCGTGTTTTTAATTTTTTTTAAACTATAATTTTTTATTTTGCTCATGCTAATTCACCACGTAAGTATGTTTTGCTAGATAAAAACAAAAATATTAAAGTATCTATTTACTGCTATTGCCCATATTTTGTACAAAACTATCTACAACCGGCACAATACTATCATCCAAACTGCAATAAACTCCATCAGAAATCACTTGCTCTAAAACAAATGCCATCCTGTTTGCACGACCGAATAATGACAAATGTTCTAACTATCCTACTAAATCACGACGACTGACAGTAGCAGGTCAAAACGCAATAATTATTAACTCAATTCATTCGCAGAAACTGCAACAAAACTAGCCTTCTTTATCACTGAGAATTAAGGTTGAATTTGGCTTGTTGAAAATACCGCTGATAGCTCGGGAACAAAACTTCTGCGTGACCATTTTAAGAGGAGCTACCGCTTATGGTAACGTTGCGTTCAAATCGCCGCTTTGTGGTTGTTAAAGAAGGGCAGGGAAGGCCATGTTGGGGTAGTGGTCTGGCCACCCGCGGCGACCTCACAGCGTGAAGGTAGACTATGCGTCACCGACAGACCCTCAATGAGACATTTCGCCAATAAAAATAATCAAGAGGTTATTGTGAACTTTTCTTGGAACGTTTTGAAGATTCCGTTCTGAAGGCGTATCGGAATCGGAATGGAGAATTAGGTTTTTGTGATGGGAAAGATATGCTTTTACACTGGTTATTGGTCGTGTCTTGACATAATATCTCCCTTGTAGATGTGCACTAAACATGAATCATCAAGGCGTAGTAAGCAGTTTTCGTGTGAGGATGTGGCATCCTCTGGTGTCACAGTTAATTAAGCCGCCTCTGGAAAACTTAGCTATTTCAGACTTACATTAAGTATATAAGTCCAGCTTTCCTCCCGATGTTTTCCTTCACCGTTGCCAAGATAAATTTAGAATTTATGCCATTTTATAATGTATTAACTTTAATTTATGACATTTAAAAGGGTATTATTTTGACATTATGACCATACTAATATTATAAATGTGAATGTAAGTTTGTTTGTTACGCTTTCACGCAAAAACTACTGAACCGATCATCATGAAGCTTTGTACATATATTCTTGGAGGTATAAGAAGTAACATAGGATAAGTATTATTAAAAAAAAAAATGGTTTCACTGCGAGCGAAGCCGCGGGTAAAATTAATTTGGAAAAGACACATCGGTACTTGTACGGCTTTGAACCCACGATTTAAAGCCCGAGAGGCGAGGTCTTAGCCACTGGGCCACCACCACATGAAAGTAGTGACATTTACTCACTGAATCTCAACTTTTCGCAAAAGACAGAATTGTTTATAAATTTATTTATTTATTCAAATTGAATGCACAAAGATATAATGGCGGACTTAGTGTCTTAGGCATTCTCTACCAGTCAACCAAGGGTAGTGAAGAGAAAAACATGGCAGGTGCATTGTTTAAATCGTGAAAACAACAAATTAATTAATAATCTAGTGTTTATCATTTTTTTTCTGGATTCAAGGATCACAGGATCGGTCGAAGTTACTACTCTTTGAAGTTAACTATCTGTGCCCAGAAGTGGACGTATTTATTTATTTGGACTTCATGCACAAATGGTACAAAGGCGGACTTAATGCCTTATTTCGGCTGAAAAATTATTTAAAAACATTTGAGGAGCTTGTGGCTAAATAATAACAGCCGCACGGATCGATCTTCAAGGTTAAGCAACGCTTGACGAGGTCGGCCTGTGGATGGGTGACCATTTTAAAAGGCTACTTTTGTCTTCAAATACATCTCAAAATTAGAGTCTCAACTGCCATATTTACTAAATAGGAAGAATTTAATAAAATAATGTGCTACTGTTTCAACCGTACCCATACCAGGGGCGGTTGAAACACTAACATAAATAAGTCAAGCACTACGTATTAGCTTAGAAAAAAAACTTACTTATTTTATACGACTTGGGTTTCGTAGAAAGAATTGAATAAACGACTAAACACCAGTAGGATTTCTACTGAATTCTTATAACTTATGTATTTGGATTAAGACGTAAGTTGACCGACTTTCTGGAAAGTTTCTGTTTTAACACTACGTGGAATCCTAGTAAAATTCTAATAAGCTTTTAAAGTAGGTAACAATGAAAAAATAACTTATGACAACTTAGGGCAGGGTAAACTGCATTTTTGGAGGCCGCGGCGGGTGAGGAGTGCCGGTATTACGGAGCGCCGCACGCCCTACCCACCGCGGCCTGCGCGGGGTCGCCACCTTCTGATGGCGGACGCGGTGGGGCCGCAGGGGCCGCTCGCCCTATTCCTATATAGGTATTTCGCTAAAAAAAAATGGTAAACTACATTGTGGGTATTTTTCCAGTCAAGTCGGAAGGCCCTTTCCCGTCCTACCTAATCAAAAATGCGATATTCAGTCTCGAAGGCAATCAAAATCAAAATCTTGGGCTCTAGAAAAAAATATTCTATCAGCAATACCGACTGATTTTCGAAATACTAAAATGTAATGGATTGCCACCTGAGTCATGACAGTTCGGTAGCACATGTCAATTTTTACCCGACTACGGCGAAGCAAAAGGAGGGTTATGTTTTTAACCGGAATGTGTGTATGTATGTTCATCTGTTCCCTCATAATTTCTAAACTACTTATCATATTTTGAAAAATGAGGTGTCGTTGGAAGCGTCTTGTTTGTAATTAAATTGAATATGGCTTCCTCTACGGGGCACGAAGCATATGTTGAAAAATTCGCCGCGCCCCACCATTGAATAGGGTTTTTAAAATGAAGGTAGGGTTTTTACATCATAAAAATATGTCAAGCGTACCGTTTGCGAGGTATATCCCGTTAAAGTCATGAAAACTGTTTATTTACCCGACTACGGCGTCGCGAAGTCCACTTTTGTATCTTAAGTAAGGTTTTTCCTAGATACATATAAAACAACCAACCTAATCAGAAATAAATGTGATGTAGCTCTGCAAAAATTCCAAAAAACATAAAAAAAAATAAGTTCAAAAACTAAAACCCGATTACTGAAAAATCACGCTCTAAAAAGTATGAAACAAGAAAATGTTCTCATCTGATATTGTTTAGTGTAGTGATTTTTCAGTAGTCGGGTTATAGCAATTGGATTTTTCATTTACCAAAATTGTAGTGAGGTAAGTTGAAGGTACTTTTGCGAGACCTTAAATCAGACTGTAACCGCTCTTAAAAATAATGGAAATGCCCCTCTGATTTCTACAATTAAAAACTGATCATAAAGGCCTTTAATTCTACCTCTTTTAACAGCCAATACCATTACACCATTTCTGTAACAAAATGGCTATTTTTCTTTAAAAAAAAATAAAACACAAATATACAAAATCACCCATACACAACCAAGAATTATTCAAATCATTGACAGCTCACCATATTAGCCTATACTGAATTCCTAGCAATTTGACCGACTATACTATATTATTTGAAGAGATTCGGATCTTATGTGCCAGTATTAGCAATGAGCATGTCTTGGGAATGCAATCGGAGTCGTAGAAGGCAGCGGTGTCAAACTATTAAGGTGAGTCACGCCATCTAGCGGTGGATGGTAACACGCTATCGGGACCACTACTAGGGACTAGAGGTTTGAATCGAGATGGAATTGGGTTGTCAGCTCCTTATATCATGGAGCATCAAAGTGAGATAGCTCGGTCACTATAGAAGTTGTAAATTATTTATCATTTCACTTGGCATCGCTCTTGACATCGATTTAGCTTGATGAAAAGCGACGAATAAGGTCTATGATGGAACTAGAGTGCCCAGAAGATGCCTATTCATTCTTGCTATGAAGACTTTTTGCCTGTTAAAAGTTTGATCTTTTTATGGCGATTTATCGCCTGAAACTAGTTACATACTTTAAATTATTTTTCAATACAGTTTTCAAACATGGCGTACTTTCAGAGGCTATGATTATGATTCAAAAATTAAATCTTTTGCATAGGCATCTTTCTGTGACGCGGTCGTAACTTTTTTACGAGCTCGATCATTACTTTTGCAGTTGAGTTTTAAATTTATAAGTCACTTTAAAAAAGTTTAATAGCAAGGAGTTTTCATACATAGAATAAAATGGGATAGATTTTATACGAGGAAAAATGAATGAGTCCGTACGTCATTCTCAAAAGTCTTTTGAATGGTTGTTCAATGTAGATAATTACCAGTTTTAATTTAATGATTTTCACATCAACATTTGTCAAAAATCGAACTGGCTTTATAGGCTGCTTGAGTTGTAAAAAAACATATGTCCAGTTACAAAAACGCGCCATTTTCTGAAAGCTTTTTTTAAAAAATTGATTATTCTTTTGTGAATATGAGTTCAAGTACAAGTGATGAGATGGAATTAACTCCACCCGATATTTTATCTGAGGCGAAAAATGCACAAGATGAAATTTTGCCCCCAAAATCTCGAGAAAGATAGAATACAATAGAATATATTTTATTATACACCAAAAAAACAGAAATTACACATATATATATATATATGTATTTTTTTTATTTGTTTTGACGTAACCTGTAGACTATATAGTTAACAATGTTGATTACTAAACAATGACCACATATGAAAATAAATTATAAAAAAAAATAAAAAATAATAACAATACACTACAGTTCGGAAGATAATAATGGAAATTAAAAGATACAAAAAAAAAACAGACAGAAACACAAAAAACACAAAAACAGACATATATATATATTTTTTAAAGATATATGGCGACTTACAATAATGTTATTTTATGGAAAAAGCAAAAGAAAACTAAGTCATTTTTAGAACATGTTTTGTTAGCTTATTTTCATGAATTGAGTGGCAAATATAAACCATCTACATTGTGGTCAATTAATTCCATGTTAAAAACTACTCTCAAAATAAATAATGACATAGATCTCCGAAGATACCTAAAATTATCAGCTTTCATGAAACGGCAATCTGATGGTTTTAGAAGCAAAAAATCAAAAGTATTGACAGCCGATGACGTAGAGAAATACCTAAATGGAGACGATAAATATTTGTTAACAAAAGTTTGTTTCACCAATTTTTATACAGTATAATTTGCTTATAAATCAAACAACTTTATGGACGGCATTTACTATGTACAATATTTACCTGACGTTCGTTTTTATTGTTTTCAGGTTATATTGATTTTTGGCATAACTGGCGCCATGAGTCGACAAGAGTTAGCAAATATGGACATGAGTGAGATAGAATTCCATGGCGTAATGCTTCTGGTGAAAGTACCAAACACAAAAAATAAAATACTCCGGACCTTCACAACATAAGGTAAATTTTGTGAATCTGTGAAGAAATACATAGGTCTGCGTGTTACAAGATTACCAAAATCACATTAAAAATTACCAACACGGAAAATGTATACGTAAGAATGTTGGCGTAAATAAAATAGGATCCATACCTAAAGATTTTTCTACATTCCTTAAACTGCCAAACCCTGAGAAATATACTGGCCATAGCTTCCGCCGAACTTCTGCGACTTTGCTGGCAAATGCAGGATCAGATATAACAACTCTAAAGCGTCACGGAGGATGACGCTCTGCCACGGTAGCAGAGGGGTACATAGAAGACACGGAGGAAATAAAATTGGCCATCAAATCACAGATTCTATAAAAATAAATCAAACGGAGGCACGTCCGTCGACATCTCGTGAAGGGCCGTCTTTCGAAACAAGTCCATCAATTCAGTGACACTACATGTTTCGACAAAAAGACCACTGATACAACTACTGAGTCTATACGATTTAAGCGATCTTCATCCCGTGTACAACAGCCAATTTTACAGAATTTTACTAATTGCTCGAATTTTAATATCAATTTTCAGAATTAATTATTTGTTATTTTTCTCTTTACCTATGTATATATGTTGAAATAAACATATTTAATTCTTTCATTCATTTTTACTATTACTTAACTCGTGTCATTAAAAACCCTCGCTTTCGGCTCGGGCTTGCTAATGACAGCTCGTTTGCAATACCCGTGTATCACACGACGTTTTTCAATACATGTTTTCAATATGTTTATATTTGTATTTTAACTCTCATGTCAAAAACATTCAGGTCATTACTTATTCAACAAAATTTCTTTATTGCTCTTAAGAACAACTTTTACACATTCGAATACAAAAAATCAGCTTTTGCTGTTTAAAAACAAATTCAAATTTTATTTAATCAAGGATTTTTTACAAAGTTTTAACATTGGCCCCAAACTAGGCAAGCCTGTATCTTGGCTACCAACTATGAGGGTTTACCACTAAACATTGTTTTAAACGTTATCGGTAACATAAAAAAGTTAACTTAAATTACACAAAATAAAATAAACAAAATAATTACAGAAACGGAAGAAAAGAAAAAGAAGTTCCCAATAGGTAACCATAACTTGTATTAAAACGCTAGATAATTTGTATGAATGTGAGTGAAAGGTGTAAGTGTGATGCAGATTTGTTTGTGAGCATGTGTTGAAAGTGAGATTAAGAGTGAGGTGTAAGTGGAAAACGACTATTTACAACGCTGTTCTTTCTTTTATTATACACATAGAAGAGATCACTCGGTCATCTTGGGCAAACATTGTGCGAAAGAGAAAACTATGACTTGGTATCATATTTTTTCCGTCTATATCTAAACTAACCTTAGTAAGGCCACTGCACCCGTCGAACCAATAGACTTGTTCCCTCGAATAACGATTGAAACATTACATTTTTAATGCGGTCCCTTAACTAGGGCCCCATGCACTACAGAGGGTTACAGGTTACCAACATATGTACTTATGACATGCGATAGCCGGTACAAATAAATTATGAGACTCAATGTGAAGGAACGGGGTAATGAAGGCTCTTTGAAAACATGTGCTCCTGGTATTTCGAAATGGTATTGCTTGAATGTTGCTTTTAATGCCAATATAAATAACATTGTTTTGATAAGCCCATAGCTATGGCCAAGGGTCAAAATTTCTTAAATGTTCTGGACAGAAATTCGACTTCATTTTAGTCGACATCATACTTGTTATTTTTAATTCTGGTCAATGTACTGGTATAGTCCCACAATTTACTTAGACCTCAAACAACTTCATGTTTGCCTAAGCCTGTTCAAGAAACAAAGAAATTATGAGAAAGACTACCTTGTGCCAGCGGCTTCACCCGCGTGAATGTCGAAAATCGAATCGAAAAAAGGATCTTTTTATCCCGGGAGGATTCCCGCGATAAAAAAGTATCCTTTATGCTACTCCATACTATAATTTATCTTTGTGCCAAATTTCCTCCAGATCCGTCCAGCAGTTTGAGCGTGAAGAAGTAACAAACATAGAAACACACACTCACAAACTATCGCCTTAATAATACACACACTGGCAAAATTAGGGGTACAAAATATAAATGTCGATTTTCTTTTTTACAAATATTTAAATTAAAAACTTCTATCAAGGCATTTTTCCTTACTCAAAAAAAATACCTTTTAAAATAAAAATGATATCGCATAATATAGTACAATTTCTGTGAGTAACATGACTTAATACGAAAACTGGACATTGTTGATTTTTTAAGGTTACTAAGGAAAGATTAAAAAGTGAATTAAAAAAACATCTACGCATTAAAAATAATGTGATGATAATAATAATGTCTTTTGTACCTATTGTTTTCCGTTTTTCGACACCGACTTTGGAAAAGAAAGTATTTTTTTGCTTTGTAGTATTTTGTTCTGGAAGTCGGTTTGATTTTTTGTTATTTTTTATTTTATTTTTTCGCATTTTAGTTTAGGTAGGTAACTCCAATTAACATGATAATCATTTCTAGACAAAGTACATCTCATGACGATTCCAATAAGCCCAACACGGCTAGGATAAATTGTTTTATTTCAGAATTCCAGTGCCTACCTTCCGGTTTCATCATCAGATCAGTTCGATGGTGCCATTTTCATCAGTACCATTTATTTATAAGTATTTGCTTCATCATTGTCGGTTAACTATTCGAGATATCTTATACGTGACATACTTAGCATTAAGGAGTTCCAGTGGCCATCTGTGGTCTTCTTCATCAGATCAACTTCATGAAATGATACTTTCTGAGTGCAAATGATTGCATTGTTGATGAAAATACCATAATCGCTACATGTATGGCTATTATATTTGAGGAGTTCCCTCGATTCCTCTAGGATCCCATCATCAGATCCTGATCTGATGACTATGGGACCACCTTTCAAACAAAACAAGAATTTTCTAAATCGGTCCAGGCGTCTTTGAGTAATCGGGGAAAATAATAAAAAAAATGATTTGCGAACCTCCTCCTTTTTTGAAGTCGGTTAAAAAAACTTTTGTGATATTTTTTCTTGTTCCGCTAATTTTGCCGATGTGTGTATTAGTGTCATATAAAGTATGATTATTCTATTGTGTGTGAGATAGAGTTTATGCTTATGAGGATGACCCTGTTTTCTGTGTTTTTGTTTGTTTTGTTTTTGGGTCCATTAATGCTTAATGGTCATGGACAAAAGGACAATCGCTTACAATTTAGTCCAAATCAAATTTTGTTATTTTTTATTTCGTCCAATAGTCCCACGAATTACTTTAGACTTCAAAGTATTCCTTGTTCTCCTACATCTTTACTTATAACATGCGATAACCGGTGCAAGCAACTTAGGATCAGGGAATGAAGGTTCTTTGAAGGTATGTGTAGGTACCTGGTATTTCGAATCGGTATTGCTTGGTAGGTTGCGATTAATTCCAATGTGAATAACATTGATTTGATATGTGATTGATTTATTTTATAGTATATAAGTGTAATATATATAAGTGTCAAATATAGCAAAAGGTTTTGGACAAAACTTCTATCGTCTAGGTTTTATTTTTTTTTAAATTGAATTTTATCGCGGGCATGGTCGCCAGCGCCTTTTTTTTGTGTTAATTCGTTTGTTCCGTTTTTCTTTTTTATAAAAAAAATACAATTATTGGACTCCTACGTCGGACATTATTTTTAGGCTTACTTAACTAACTGAAGGCTACGTGAGTTCATCCCTCAGTAAATACTAAGTATATGTATATGATACATAATTTTATTTTGTTAGTATTATTACACATTGGCATTACAATTTTTATATATCTATTCACATAGTTATCTTTATGTTATTAACTATTTTGTTTACTTATTTCTATTGATACACTTTTTGGGGAAGATGAATGGCAGTGCGAGCAGACCAGTCGACCGGCCGACGGTTTCCGTTCTAGAACTCCGTCGTGAGGACGTTAACGTGAGTATGACTAACTCATTCCACCACGCAGCTTTACATATTATTGTGTAATTAAATTAATTAAATTACTGTACATGTGTTTATTTAGGGGTTAGGGTTTGGGTAGGTGTTTGGGTTTTAGTTTTGGATGGGACTTGTTAGGTGGTGTTTTGGTGATGTCTGCTGACTAGGGACTTCGCTAGCGTGAGCAAGGCCTCTATGACGACTACGTTTCGATGCTGCATGGCCGTCTTAAGATTGTAATCGACGACCGTATTAGTCGGCGCATCCATCGCCCTCTTAGCAAAGCGGCCTGCGGCGTCATCGGCGTCGTCGGTGTAACAGACGCAACTGACTGTATGTCTGGACACCGCCGCTACCGCGTGGGAGATGCTGTCGTGAATCTGAAGCTTGCCGGACTTGGAGTTGATGATGATGACGCTGTCGTAGGTCAACCCCTGAGCCTCGTGTATGGTTAGTAGGCGCGATCCTTCGCCGGACCCACATCTCTGTCTCGCAAGAGAAGCTTTCTCCCCCTGCGTATAAACCACGAACAGGGTGTTTTGGCCAGTGCACGGTATTTGCGCCCCTGTGTAACCTTTCATCTTCAGGGAGTGGACCCGCGACAGCGACGACTTGGAGGAGTATATACCGGGGTATATCTCACTCAGTGCAAATACCACGTCCATTGGATTGCGGTGTGTGCAGAGAAACTCCTGGGTGATGCCAGCTACCAGACGGGTATACCTTAGCTCGAAAAGGTTATCCTGTTATCCCCAGGTTATCCTGTCCAAAAATAGAAGCTGGTTAACGTCTCCGGCAAGGACAAGCTCGCTTGCTCCAGACAACTTTACTGCCATGACTATGGCCCCAAAGTGGTTCATAAGAGCCTCGTCTACCTTAAGACGGTAGCATTTGTTTTGGCTCTTGAAACCGTTTGCTTGGATTGGGGCCATAGTGCGCACCTTGGTCTTTGCTCGCTCTCCTAAGCGGCGCGCAAGCTTTTTCCACTTTTTTCTTTTGCAGCTTCTGTTGTGGTGGTGGCTATCACGTCCCTGTCCTCGTCGAAGTGCTTTAGCAGCCAGGTTGTCTTACCGTAACCCGGTACTCCGTTAATCCACCTGATATTGGGTACCGCCCAACATTCCTGCGATGCCAGGATACCTAAGGTCTCCGAAATAGGCTGTGCTATTTCGAGAATCTTATCATCCAGCATGATTTTGGTACATTTGGCGGTAAACACTATCAGGTCGTCATTTAGCATGCTGAATTTGAGTTTGCCTGAGCGCTCCATCTCCTACTTGTTCAGGGCCCCAAAAATCACACCTCGTGCTGTAAGCTGCCATGTACGACCCCGTCATTTCCCCTTTGATGATTTGGGATGTGACGTTGTCGTACCCCTGCTTCCTCGAACAGTAACCTTAACATACCGTCTGCGTCTCTCTGGAAGGTATGCAGGATCTGCCTGCATGTCGTTAGATTGACCTCTTTGGTCGCTCTTACGATTGCTACGTACTCGAGGAACGCGCTCTTTACGTGGTCTGTGGTACCCGACTTTACTACGAGGGTCGGCGGGCTGACTTGCCCTTAGTCGGCTCGTGTTGGCTTAGGCTTTTGTTGGGTTGGTTCCTTTGGTGATTTTTGAAGAACCTCTCCAGTGCTGTCTCCTGCTTGTGAGATGGTGATGCGTGGCAGGTGCTTGGGAGAAGCGCACTGAGGAAAGTGCTGAACGCTTTCAGGCGACTCCTCGACCGGGCCCAGTCCTCCGGGCTTATGGTGTTGCACTGTTCCTTTGCAGTTTTTTCGGCTGCTATCTTCTGCTGAGCCCTTTCCGATCCGTTTTAAGTGGTAGGGCTTGTTATGGGGCTCGTCGCGCTGGCTGTTGGTTGTCTGGGGGCTTTACGGAAACTCAGGGTTTCCCCTCTGTCCTCGTAGACAACGACCTCCTGATGTCCTGAGGCCTTTAGACAGCCAAAACGGTCTGCGACGTCTCCTCTCTCTCCTCCCACCACCATTGCGTCCACACTTATGGTTCGGGCCGGGGCTGCCTGCTGTGTAGTCTCCTGCCTCCCTGATCTTCTGAAGCAATGAGCTTGCCTGAGCAAATCGAGTAGCCTGTCCCCACTCAAGCAATGCGATTCATTTTCCCTTTGAATCGCATTAGACGGCATCGGTGAGTGGCCATTTGCACTTGAGGTAGTGCAGCATACTAGCTGTCTTTTATGCTCGTTTGGTGGTGCTTCCGTTCCGTTAATTAAGGCGGCAAGGCCCGGTAAAAGGTGTATTTGGGCCGTCTCGTCTAGGTCTTTTTGCTGTTTTTTAGTTCCGTTCAATGTCTAGATGATTTACTTATGATCAATGCTTGATCTCTTACTTTCTTATTTTGTTTGTTACTCGAATAAAGAAAGAAACTTTGGTCACTGTATGAATTACCATAAAACCGTTTCCCCGTATCTCGTGAGGACTCAGATTACTCTGTACGGTAAAAAAACATCCTGTATGAAAATAATAAAAAGAATAAATTGATTCCAACCATTGTTACAATCATACTTAACATAAAAAGGGGTATCGGTAACAGGTTGTAATTAACAAATTGATTGATTGTTTGATTTTTGATTTAGTGATTTACTCTCAATATTGCAACTGCCACTATTTGTCTCTGCATCACCCAAAGGTCGACTGGAAGAAAATGCCTAAAGCAATAAATAAAAAAATAAAAATATTGCCGACTCAAAGGTCCATAGTTTTGTTAGTATTACAAATTACTCAAACTTGTTTATGTTGTTAGTACATCCTACTTATAAGCTATGTTACTTGTAGTAACAAAACAAAACAATCAATTTCATGTATTTGTTGCGCTTACTTGACGCACCGGGCACATACACATCACCCAGTGCGCCACGATGGCGCAACACGGCTTATCACGGAAGACCTTCAGAATGCCGTTGGGGCTCCCACGCACTCTGCGCATCATGGAAGCCATCCTTTTTCGTAGGATGGTATTGAAACAATCCACACGTGTTTCGGCAAACATCCCTGACGCGCTGCAGTAATGCGGGAGCCCCAACAACATCCTGAAGGTGTTATTGTACTGAACTCTGAGGGCGTTGTATGCCCTTTGCGTATATCGAACCCACAGAGTGCATGTGTACACCGATTGGCAAAAGGCCTTGAAAAAAGTTGATTTCACTTCTGGTGTACAACGTGCAAACCTGCGGGCCAACATGTTGCATCGGACAGCCAACGCCCTCCGTTCTCTTTCCATATCAGCATCATCTTTCAAATCCTCAGTTACTATGTGCCCTAGGTATTTAAAATCTGGTATTCTTTCAAGGGCCACACCACTTAACATAACCGGTGGTACATGTGCTGGTTTTTTATGGTTTACCCTAAACACAAGAAGTTTGCTTTTTTGCACGTTATAAAAAAAACCATGTGCCTCTACATACGCTTCGCAGACCGCCAATAACTTCATAAGTGCGCTAATTGACTGACCCAGCAGCACCATATCATCCGCAAAACTAACGCTATTGAAACAGAGACCATCAATAGTACAGAAAACTTGTGTGCTACTGAGGCCGACAATCTGCTGGTTTACGTACAGATTGAAAAGCGTTTGTATGCATGAAGGATAAAATAAATAAATTAATTAAGAACCCAACTAGGTATGTTAACATTCCACAAAAATGTGCCTTTCACAAAACGGGGCGACAAATTTGGTAGTAAATAAAGGAGAATTTTATCTAAGTGGGTACCTCTGAAATTCCTCTACCTATTGAGCCAAAAAAACCTACAGCTTATCCGAAAAACACAACGTAGCAAAAAAACTGTTCACTTCGGCTATTTCTCAAGAACAGCACCTTGTTCCCTACATTGTTGTGCCTCATTAGGCCCAGGCTAAGCTTTCGACGCTTCGAACTCGACTCTTTACGATTGCGAAATAGCCCCACCCTAAAACTAACAACTTTATTTTTACGGGTTAGTGATGTGCGAGAGGAATATCGATAGGTACGCATTCAAATAAAAGGTTTTGTAAAAGAAACACGACTGCTTAAGAAGCGAACTAAAAAGATGTTAACAAAAAAAAATATGCTGTGCAGTCGGAGGATAAATATTCGCGAGCTGGCTGACCACCTGATCCTCCGACTGCACAACATGATGTTCTTCTTGTTTACATCTTTTTAGTTCGCTTCTTAAGCAGTCGGGTTTTATTTATTTTATCTACAACTTTTTAGTATTTTTTTTAAAATTACTTTTAAACATATAAGTGGGATATATTTTTGTAACCGAGTCTTAAAACTCTTCATTGTGATAACCCCACTCGATAGGTTTGAAAGAAAAAATAATGGGACCCCACATTATGGCGCCATAAAATCCGCCATGTTTGTTCTTTTGCTAACGTCACTTGTCTCGGAACACTTGGGCGGTCAAGACGTATCTAACGTCTTAATCATATAAATCTGTCAAGCGGTTTGAAATATATGAGTTAATAAAGAATATTACATACATATGTACAAGTGGAACAACTTGCGACCCACGGATGTCCTTAAAGTTAAAGGGGAAAAATTACAAGTCCGTGATTAGACCTGTCGTACTGTATGGATCATAATGTTGGGCTGTGAAAAAGATGGATGAAAAGAGTTTGCATATAGCAGAGATGAGAATGTTGAGATGGATGTGCGGAGAGTGGATAAAGTGAGATATGAGTATATTAGAGGAAGTTCGAAATTGGCGCCAGTGACAGAAAAGTTGAAAGGAAACCGTTTGTCCTGGTATGGTCATCTGATGAGGAGGGATGAAACGCATGTTACTAAAAGAGTTATGAGTATAAATGTGGATGGATGGAGAGGGAGGGGACGGCCAAAGAAAAGATGGATGGACTGTGTGAGGAGTGATATGAAAGAAAAGGGAGTCAGTGATAGCGTGACGGGGGACAGGATGGTATGGACGAAGAAAACCTGTTGCGCCGACCCCGAGTAACATGGGGCAAGAGCAGGAAAATGATGATGACATACATATGTACAAGATTCGCGCGAAAAACATAATTCTTTCCTTGCAGTCGTGTAAAAAAGGTACAAAGATCGCTTTGCCATTAAAGACGTACAAATATCAAATAGGAATCTACCCAAAGCAAAAATAAGTCACCTAAAACAGCATTTTATACGTAGTTCTTAGCTATAAATGGCTGTGCTCTTTACAGAAACCAGAGGAATAGATCTTCTCGTTTTTATGGCGTTGTTGTGCAAACTGGCTATTTCACAACCTATCTACACCGTTTGACGGCACTTAGACACATAAGCAAATCGAGATGAATGTTAAAAAAATATCCGCATTTTAAAATAAATAAGCTCCAGTAATTCGAATTTGAATCCCCGCTTCAAGAAGTACCGTCTAAACGAAGATGAGACAAGAAAATTACAACAGAGTGCATCAGTCGCTTGCGTTCTCCAAAGTTATTAGACTTTGCTAAAGGATATAGGTCACAACGATGTTCTAAGAGATAGAGCTAGCATAATATGAACAAAGCATAGAGTACAGAAGGTCGGCTCCATACAACGAGCGTACACATAGACACGCTTCACGTACAGCGAGTGCAATTATCGCACTCACGATTGTCATTTATTTGAGATCGTTGAACGAAGGCGTCTAGTTTTCCCTGAGTGACCAAATCGGAATTAAAGAGGTTTGCAGGAAATCTATGATGACCTATTAAGGCGACGACAGTCGCGTAGGACCCTGAGGGAACAAAACGCGCACTCGTTTCCCACCCGCGCGACCCAAAATTCAGTAGTTTCTTGTACATTCCTTACAATAACTTAGAAAAAAACATAAATCAAAATTTAGATACTTAAGTTGTTTATGAGATGGTGAAAATTTCATTAAATACTCCCGGCGGTTTAGGTGCGATTGTCGTTTTTTTGTCCGTGTTAGACGTAACTTTAAAATTAATTACACTATGTTATACGAATAAAACTCTGTTCATAGATCAAATTATTAAGAAAATGGCCTAATTCTGTAACATATAATTTTTTTTAAAAACTTACGACCAGTCGTTTAGACGTAATTGTCATTTCACAATCAGCTACTGAGGGATATCTGCGCCTTAGATGGCAGTGACCAGGGCACGTTGCTTGCAGAACGGGTACGGGAACGTGGCAACTACGTACCAGAAGACGGAACGTTGGAAGGCCTTCCACAAGGCAACAGATTCTGTTAGAGCAAGGAGACCAGGATCAGTCGATATGGCGACACTTGGGGAAGATTAGGTATATATGACAAGCAGAAGATGCCTTTGGGCCGAAATAATGATGATAATGATGACGAATATTTGTGTGCGTCGTGGGTTTATCCTTGTTGTATCTAGTCAACCTTCTGTTCTATTCCGTAACGATTTTCTCAGGCATAAACCTAGCATAATATGGTAGCTGGAGAATTCTGTACATAAACGTTTCGTGTGTAATTTATGGCGTTGTCTGTTTATTAAATATGAATTTGACTTGTGCCCATATGGAGACACTATTCATGTGAAGTTTATGCTGAGAACTAAATGCACGGTTTAGCCGCTTCGCTTATTATTTTTGGTGAGAATCTTTTACTCCATTTTCCTTATTGGTTTACTAGCTTTGAACCGCGGCTTGCTCGCGCCAAGGAAACGAATAATCAATCATTCTGCCTATGCTTTCCCAACTATATTGGGATCGGTTCCCAGCATACCTGGATGCAACTGAGAACCAATATTTTACATGGAATGACTGCCTATCTGACCCCCACAACCCAGTAACTGGGTAACACGATACCCCTTGGCAAGATTGGTGTCAGATTTCCTGGCTTCTCACTATCCGTAACGACTGAAGAGAGGAACAGCCGAGATAAAAAAACCCATGTCCTTATCCAGTTTCTACATGGTCTACCCTCGCGCCAAGTTTTACGCAAATCGATTTAGGTGTTTCACAGACATCTAAACGTACAGCCTATTATAGCTATGGAATGGTAGTATTCGTAAGACTAGATATAATATATCAGGAGACTACAAAAAACTTCTAGAAATAAGTAAGTATTTCCGATTCGAAAATCGTAACAAACCAATAAATAAAGTATCATTTTAATTGTTCTAAAATAGCTGCAAGAGGAAAAACGGTTTGGAACGAAATGAGCCCAATCAGGTTTCATAGGAAGTAAATCCAAACATTGTTGGAAAAAGAAAAGAGAGAGAGAAAAACTTAACCGTTTTTGAGAAAGAAATTAAAATAGGGTTTGAAAGACACACGAATGGATCAAACTCAGAAAGGCAAGACGGGATAAAGTGACAACGATGTCACATCGCGATTTCAAAGAAATTATTTTTAATTGTTCTTCGATACTTGTGTTATTATGCTACTTCTATTAAATCAGCTTGTTGCATCATTGTCGCATTGTTGCGGTGCAAATTTCTGCAGAACATTTAAGAATATTAAGAATATAAAAACTGTACAAAGTGCGTTTTCGTAGATCTGTTTTTAAATACGCCGATAGTAACAAAATAATAGTGTTATCGATAAACACTTGAGAATGTCCCCTCACTAGCATCTGAATTGAGTTATTAGCCCAACACCTTAAGGTTCTCTTCTTTGTAAAAAGCAGTTTCCTTGTAAAATGGTTATAAATAACAACAATTTAGCCGCGGGATTAGTGTTACTACGACATTTACATCGCCTTATAAAAGTTGCGTTGTAAATATATACATACGTAGCTGTATTATAGATAATATTACCTTTTTGCAGCTTGTTTTGTTCATGAGAATCATCACGCTGGTGGTATTTGAAGGGGGTAAGCAGAGGTGTTAAGCTCCACCAAAATTGGGCCAGTTACATACCTATGTTAAAGACGCATGTTAGAGGGAGCGAGCATGATGCCATAAATAAGGCGGGTAATAGAGCCAGATATTTTTTTTTATCTTCTATAGGCTTGCGCTTGACCACTATCTCACCTGATGGTAAGCGATGATGTGGTCGACGGTGAAGCACGCTTGCCTAGAAGTAACCTATTCACTCTTGACTTATAGACTCCTAGATTGTAGCTATCGGGAAACACAGACTCCGGCGGGGAATTCCACTCCTATCTTCCACTTCCATATCAAGCTGCTTCGGAGAAAAAGTTTAGTCTTGCTTTCTACAAGTGAAATAATTTTCGTAATCGGTCCAGCAGTTCATTGAGAATACCTTCTAAAAACAAAAAAAATACCACGTTGTAACATTAGTAGGGATATCATCATCATCAGCCTATGAATATTCCCACTGCTGGGACACAGGCCTCCTCTATGTGAGAGGGAATGGACCTCAATCCACCACATGTCACACGTCTTCGAATTTTTGGTTCTAGGACATGCCGGTTTCCTCACGATGTTTTCCTTCACCGTTTTAAGAGCAGTGGCTATGAAATAATTTACACAAAGTAATACGCCTGCCTGGGTTCGAACCCACGACCAACAACTTGTAAGTCGCGGCCGTAACCACTGGGCCACCACTGCTCTCATATGTATATATTATCACTTTATTTAAAATTCAATACATACGTTTCCATATATGTGAAAGTGTAAACAACAAAATGTGAGATTGTAAGCAAATGTGCAGGTAAAAGTTAATCGAATGAAACCAATGCATAAATGAGACCATATTTTAATCAAAACAGGATAATAACTTCAATAAAATACTTGCCACAATATTATTGCGTAAAAACTACACGCACATTAATAATGAAAATCATCAGTACACAACATAATCACATTCATCACATTAATAATAAATCAAGAGCGATCAAAAATTACCTGACCGTTCAAGTCCAAAGTCAAACTAAAATTAAACGATCAAGACTCTTGCGTACTCTTATATAATGCGGCTTGCTTGTCAGTGCAGGAAGCGTGTAGTCAATACACCGACTTATTAAACAGGAAGTAAAATAAATATTATAAAAAATAGGAATTAGTTATTTCGCCCACATAAACATTTACTTGTCCTTCACGTGCCGAAACACGGTCCACGGCTAAACAGACTGATGCAATTTGAATGAAATTCGTGTAAGAATGTTTACCCAAATTCTCATCAAAGGCCAGACTTCAAATTCAATAATCTAAAGTATGTCTAGCATACCTACTGACCCAGGTCATTCCCAAATATCTTGAAGACCGTCCACCAAAGAAGAGGGGGGGATTGGAATGTTAAAACTACACTCGTCTTTGTGTTTTCACGTAAGGATCAGCTCACACCGACACTGCGAAAACTTTTGAAGAAGGCTATGCCATGTAGAACTTTAAGGTACCAAAAAGGTTTAAGGTTCCCCTAGTCGACGGCACGAAATATTTTGTGCGCGAGGTTAAAATGCATGCTATCTCATCCGACAACACGTGCGAAAGGGATAGATGCTGTGAGGTAGAAGCTAGTTCGCGTACGAACTACCACTTTTGCAAATTTGTATCGAAATGGATGATGATTTAGGATGAAAACGAGCGCGAAATTTTATAATCAGACGTTTGGAAGTTTAGATATCATGAAAAAATGACAAAATGTATATTTTCAAAATAAAATTATTTGCATTGATGAATTACTAAGCTATCCCTGTATGGAGGCCGTTTTGCAATTTTCCTTCTTCTTATGGTATTTATTTCCGCCCAAAGATGCGTTAAAGTTAGTGTTGAAATATGGAACTTTCTACACTCATAACTTTCAAATATTTTATGTTATTACTTTTTTGTTTCCTTACAGAGCTAGATAATGATGAGACAAATTGATATCATTTTTTTTATTTTGAACGTACACCGTCAAAAAGTGGAGTGATTGCTAGACTGTGTGGCAGAACGAGTGATTAGTGCAACCTTAAGTGTAAGAGAGCATTCGAATACACCTCGCGGCATTTAAAGAACAATGACCTCTTCCCATAAATTTAAAAACCTCATAATGAAAGTTTATATATTCTTATGAGTATAAGGTATAGTAGAAAGACTACTTGTAAGTAAGAGAAAATAATGTCTTATAGGCTTTTTTTACAATTTAAACACTACGAAGTCCAAAATATATTAATGTGCCTTTTTAGGTTAGTATTTGCCGTTACCAAATATAAAGAAATAAAATGTGCTAGAACTAATTATTAACGCTTGAAGTTTAATCCAAAATAAGAATACCTACCTAGCTATGGTCTACGAGTATAAGTCTTTTTTACTTTTACACACAAAATGACACAGTATACAACGAGACGCAAACGCCACAACGAAGGACTGCGTCAGCCACCGATGCCAATCGCAGAACTATCAAATCATCAAATGTCAAAAAACTCTCAGTCGTGCGAACTCAATTACATACTGCATGATTAATTTATTTAGTTGTTATGTTATTTTTACAAAAATAATAAAGAAATACTCACTGATAAAATAAAACGTAAAATACTCTGAAACAGAGTTCAATAAAGTGTAGTAGCAGTGTGTAAAATGGAACGTCGTAAAAAATGGGGAGGTATAGATGCGTCCAGAGCATGATAATACATTTACACTTGACTTAGAATAAGCATAAAGAAAATTTATCTTGCGTTTCTTTTTACATAATGATAAGCGTAGTTAATATATAATTCAACTATTTATTTCATTTCTATACATAATCAGGTGGGCATGGCATAAATGGGCATTCTTTTTTCTAATTCTCTCACTGAAATGTGCACCATGTGTAATTAATGCTTGTACGACAAAAAGGAACTGCGACTCACCATAATTCGAATGCACGCTTGTGCCATACACTGAAGGTCGACATCACGCTAGTGCGACAAATGGTTTTGCGATTTTAGTTTCACACAATCGTAGTGCGACAGTACCTACCTACTGTTATTCGACACTGCGTTCGTCCAGTATCACAGTAGCCAGATGGTGTAGGTGCCATTTGGCACGCTCCAAAACATGCAAAAAAGTAAAGTTCTATATTGTTTCGCTGTTTTAATAAACATGCGTCGAGTCTCGTCTCGGTTGACCCTTAGATATCACATTAATGACATTCTTGACATGTCATTAAATCTGGTCACGTCCTGACCATCATTATGAGTTTTGAAAAAAATGGCGGCAGCGACGTGTTTTGTATTGCATATTTAGATGACTTATGAAAGTAAGATACGCAAGAAAATGAATAAATAGAAGGAATTTGGGAAGAAAATGGAAATATGAAACTATACATATTATACGCACAATTGACTAGCCTATATTTACAATACGACTGATGAGTCATGGCCCGTCTGGACATAGGCTGTGCGAACTTTTGCGCATGTATACTCGTGAAGAAAAGAGCCATTTGGTTCCTAAAGTATTGTTACAAGATTAGGCAGCGCCATCTAGTATCAAATTGTGGAACTCATCTTCTCGAAGTTTTTAGTCGCTTCGGGAACAATAAGTTCAAATGTCGATTGTTCTGGAAGCTTGTCGAAGTATCTAGAACAGTATGGAAGGTTTTAGAAACATCTTCCGTGCTATATATAAAGAGCAGTCGGGTTCGTCGTGAGTCATTTTCGATTTGGAAGCGATACAGAGCGATCGGAAAAGGAAAATAGTGCAATTTAATAGAATTGTATGTTAATGTTTTTGTAATAAATTGTGATTAATTAAAGTCTGCTGTTTAAATAATTTATCCCTGAACCTCAGCTTGAAACAGTATGTTTTGCGCAACCACGCGCTTACTTTAGACGGGCCACGACTCATCGGTCGTACTGTAAGTCTGATAATAATCGAGGGCGAGCCTTTTATCGTCAACAAACAAAGACTCTACTGGACCTAGCCCGACCTGAGAATCGAACCCAGAACAGCAGAGTAGCTCTAACGAACACTAGATCGAGGCAGTCAAAATGTGAAAACGATACATTTTCTATAAATCTGCGGTTGTTAATAATACTCCAATTCTAGGCAGTGAACCCTTTTAGATATTTAACATTTTGTTGGACACGCTATGAAACAATAGATAGGAACTTACAAGTTTTATTGCTATACGGATCTAGTTCACTCTCTTGAAAGTTGTTGAGTTCTATGGTACCTACGTCAATGATATTCTAGTAAACAGATATTTTATGAGCGCGTGCATTGTGAAGACTCGAATACGTCCTAATTGGGACGTATAGTCTTTAGTCTACGTCACGCATGGCGAAAAGCGATACGCTTTGTTGAAACTAAAACAAAATTAAAAAAATGCCATCGTGTGTATTTAGAAAGTGTACCAATTATGATGCCAAAGTAAATAAAGCAGAAGGGATCTCATATCATATGTAAGTACGCAATACATCTCAATTTACAATTTTTTCTTTTTCCTAATATTCTGATAAATGGAGAAAAAGAAAAAAACATTTATGGTCAGAATAATGTTTGTTTACATTCACACGCAAGTGACAAACACTAGCTGTCTCTTTTTTTCTTGTTGGTTTTATCAAGCCATTCCTTTCGACTTGTAGTGAAATGTCAGATGAATGAAAAGTGTGTATGTGTGCTGCCGCTGCTATGCGGAACACTTTTTCTGCTGTTTTGTGAGTGTGTGACGTATCTGTTCACTAGAATATCATTGTTACTTAAAACCGTAATCAGAAGAATCAAATGTATAAATTATCATCTATCCATCTCAAGGTAGAGATGATATTACGTCTTACTTATTTTTGTTGTTACCACTGCCCACCAGGAATGGGAACCATAAGCTTAACCACATATAAGCCCTATATTAACTCACACCATTCATCTCCTCACTCATCGTATTCTTGCCCTACTAAATTTACAATATTTATATCGGGAAGGAACGTCATTGTCTTCTTCAATACTTCTCTATCAGCCTTCATATCATAAGCCATAACATCTTTTAGAAAATCTACTTTTCGTAATTATCATCAAAAAAGAAACCCTTATAGGTGATCCTATAAGGGTTTCTTTTTTAAAGATAATTAAAGACGGACAACGAAGTGATCTTCGTTGTCTGTCTGTCTGTCAAGACCTGGAACGCGTGGAGGTATCAAGCTGAAATTAATATCATATACTCAGGTCTGCAAAAGTGCCATCCGTTGGAGCTGCAAATCAAACTTCAAAATCAATGCAATCAAAAGATACGGCCGTGCATGTCTCATATTTTTAGTACTCTATATCCATCCTGCCGTTTGCATGCAGACTCAATCTTTCCTCACGACATGATCCTTACTCACACAAAGGTTGCCACAAAAATCTACCAACCGAACACTTTAAAAAACTCCTGCCTCCATTCTCCTTTTTTCCTGCCAGGAGTTTTATTTAAAAACCAATTTAGCTTGTGAATTAGTAGTAGGGCGCAGGAATTAGAAGTGCAGTCGCCGGTCTTATATTTCCATTTGTAAAATATCTATTGTACCTACGTAACGTTTCCTGAGCAGACGATTTCAATTACTGCCGCTCGGGGCCGGCTGGTTAGTGAGGACTAGGAATATTAAAATATTTACTAGAAAATTTTCTTAATTTAGTAGTCTAGTTTTCTATAGAAAGAAGTTCCAACCAGACTCTAGATCAAGTTAAATAGCTGTCAACAGAATTTATTTTTCTGGTATCTGTAATTGTTGCTGATTTTAAAATGAGAATCACGCCTAAACGGCTAGTCGTATTTTTTTGGAAAAAATATATGTTACATTAAACCATTTTCTTAATAATTTGGTATAAGAAAATTTTGAGTTTTATTCATATAACAAAGTGTAATAAATTTATAAAGTTATGTCTAAAACGGACAAAAACATGACAATCGCACCAAAACCGCCGGGCGTATTTTAATGAAATTGTCACCATCTCAAAGACAATTTAATTATCTACATTTTGATCTAAGGCTTTTTTTTAATGATAAGGAAAGTACAAAAAACTGTTAAATATTGGGTCGCGCGTGTGAAACGAGTGCGCGTTTTGTTCCCTCAAGGTCCTTAGCGACAGTCGTCGTCTTAAAGCAAAAAAACTACTATTAAAATTCGCCGCACTTCGGTCATAACATAACCAGTGGTGTCTCATCCCATACAAAGAAACCGTGCCGACGTACTGTACTGATTATACTAATTATTTTTTGTACATCGATCGCGTTCGGTTCCATTCCGTTCCTTTCCACGGATATAGATGGTGATCTATCTATCGCCGTGGAACGGAACCGAACGCGATCGATTAACAAAAAATAATCGGTATAATCAGATGAAAAACGCTAGTTACGTCAGCACGGTTTCTTTGTATGGGATTAGGCATCTGTATGGTAGTATTATATTATCTGTGACATAACACAGATTATGGGGAGTAAATCTGTGAGTCAAAACGAAAAAAGTATACGCCAGCCTCAAATTCTATGAAGAATTCTTTACAGCGAAATAAAAAAAAGACAAAAACAAAAGGAGAAAGATACATCCATGGTATGATGGTACCGACCTGTATCACAGTAACCCAGGATTGGTAAAATTGAGCCACTAGAAGTTCGAAAATATTATTCTATTTCTTCGTTTAGCATTACAAAATATTATTAGCTATCATTGTTTTAAAAACGGGTTAATGGATTCAAATTCAATAAAAAATACTATTAATTTGTTTCCTTTACAATCATGTCTAAATGTAATTGAATTAACAATTAATCTAGCAGTTCAATTAAATCGGACCACTGTAATCAAAACTTGTCGGTAATTTATTTAATTTAAAACAATCAGATCATTGCAAATTACACTTGATTAGTTATTAGTCAGTTGGGTTTATTGTAATGAACTGAGTGTTTTAAATAGTTTGTGTCTTGAATTATTTTTATAGACACACAGGAGATGGATGGACTGTGTAAGGGGTGTATGGAAGAAAAGGGGAGTCAATGGTAGCGTGATGGAGGACAGGACGGTGTGGAAGAAGAAAAAGTTTCGCGCCGACCCCAAGTAACATGGAACATGGGCAGGGAAGATGATCCGTTGTTTCTACAATGAGAATGATTGAATTGAAGCGATTTTAATTATGTTTAACACTTAAAATGGTCATCCTGTCTGGAAACACGTTTATAACCATGAACAAAGTCAACGATTTTTCGTTTTTATAACGTGTTTTTATTTGGGAAGTAATTACGCTTTCAATATTAGTGTTTTTGTACTCAAAAACTCAAGCCTGAAAGGGCAGAAACTAAGTTTTGTTAAATTATTGTCCATCAGTTTCTTGTTACGGAGGAACGTTTGGCAGTCGCTCCATTGTGTTGACACTGAACATTTTAGGCATATATATTGTGTCGGCGTCGACTCTGCGATTTCACAGCGTAGACGTTGCAGAAATTCATCATTCAGAAATGCTTGTACGTGTCACTGCCGTCTACACTATTCTCGCTCATCTTATCAAATGATAACTATTCTCCTCTTTAACTAGACCGGCCAAAAATAAGCTTTTTAAAGTACAAAGAGTCGATCTCCACACAATCAAACCCGGGAAAGGCAGAGTGTCCGATATCAAAGAAGATGCAGTAGCTGTAAGTGTTACAGCGTCAAATAATAACGATTTCACTTCAGTTACTGCTGGATATATTGTTACGTTATGTTCTACTGTTTCATTGGAATACAACGCGTTTTGTAGCTAATAAATAAAGAATAGTAATTCAAAGATGGAATATACTTTATCGTCGACCAAAATTATAACAAAAACTTGTTATTATTGGCAGGCACTCGTTTGACCACTATCTCACCTGATGGTAAGCGATGATGTGGTCGACTGTGAAGCACGCTTGCCTAGAAGTAAACTATTCGCTCTTGACTTAAAGACCCGCTGTAAGTATTAGGAAACAAAACACATACTGCATGCTAAGATTTGTACTCTCCGGTCTTATACAATCTGCTATTGCCTGATGCGTCTACATTTCCATCCAAACTTAAAGGAAATTAAAAAAAGAGGTCCACCTCAAATGAATATCCAAACGCGGTCGAAGTGAATGTTAAACTTTTGCCTAGGCAGACGAGAAGAAACAGATTTCGTCTTCTTTTTGAACGTCAAACAGGATTGATGTCACGGACCAAGCGATTAATCAGTGCACTATGCATAATACCCGGACATTATGAATATTGCTGCGTAACGGTTGGGCAATTCGATAATTATGTTCATTGAATTGGTCCGAGAGCGAGCGAAGCGAGCTCAGGAGCGGCAACCCGACACGGATAGGTTATGTTCGAACGGGATGACAGGAGATGAAGTGAGCCAGCAAAGCGAGCGAACTTAGCTCCCTTCATCTCCTTCATGTTTGCTGCTTAAATAGTAATCATCCTTACCTATTCTATATAACGGCACATTATGTGAAGGGCATTATTCAAAAAGCCCGGTCAATTTAATTATTTCAATAGTTTTAGCATATTGCCTACTCATATTGAGCATTTTTCAATTGTCTGGGCTTTATGAATAACGCTGTATTATCAATTTGTCCATAACATTGATACTATTGACTGAATTGAAATTTGCTCAGTCACGAGCGCTGATCTAAACCAGTTTTTCAATAGTTCTCATGCTGTTGTTCTCAATATCAATCTTGTGTTTGGTAGGATATCGATCCTCTTTGCTAGGTCATTTTTTAATCTATACTCCAGCTGTTCTGAAGATGCAATGTTGTCCATAAAAGTAAAAGAGTATTTTTTAGGGCTACCCTTTAATCAATAACAAAAATAAAAAGAATTCGATGTAGAATGTTGTATCTCTTGTACGTCGATTTAACTGAGGTAGTACAGATGAAAGATAATTCGAGAACATAAAATATCAAAGTTATGGGACTAGAAGATTATATTAGAGGGAACCTAAAATATTCACCCCAGCTGTTGATTGACTGAGCTGTCAATTCTTTGTTAGTATATTATATTAATTTTATTTTCTAAATTCACACGATTTACAGTCCATTTCTTTTTAAACTAGGGTTAGTAAAAGGTACATTCCAAATCAAATAAATATTTACAAAATATTGCGAAATTGGACGAGAAAATGAATAAAAAACAAATTGTCAATTGATTAAATTTAAAGTAATAATTAATCAAAAATGTATAAATCTATACCAATATTATAAAGAGGAAAGATTTTTTGTTTGTTTGTACCGAATAGGCTCCGAAACTACTGGACCGAATTTAAAAATTATTTCACCTATGGCAAGCTACAGTATTCCCGAGTAACATAGGCTATAATTTTGACGGGAGTTAAAAATAAAAATGTTACAAATAAAAAGATTTTAAATGTCAAGAAAATGTTTTATGGAATAGAATTTTAAATGAACATGTCAAATAAAATAAAACTTCAAAATGCATGGTAAATATCCCGCTTCTAATGTTAAAGTTAATATCGATTATATTGATGATGCTCAACAATATTAATCGAAGCTTTGTTAGTGTTAGTGACCATGACAGTTTAAAAACTTATAATCGATTTTATTGATCGAAGAGCCAAAGAGACAAAAAAGCAAAGAAATTAAATATAGAACCTCCTAAGTTTCAACAATGTCCAGTAAAACCTTAGTCTGCTCACAGACAAGAATAACTTTGTAATAAATAACAAACATTACTATATCTCTATGTCCTACACGACATTTCTTGTTTCAAGTTTATCCTAAGCCTATCTTATCACCGCACTCGTTAGTTTTTACGAGATGGGCAGAATGCGAGCTAAGTACGTGTTGCCATAGAAACCATGTAATACTGGCCAATATTGGATTATTTATTGGGATTCGTCTGTAGTGTAGTGACCGTGTGGTCTTCGTAATGTGTGGGTACATCGTATATTAGACTGAAAATGTGAAGATGGGTTCCCTACATAGGTCGGCGATTCTGGTAGAGTATCCAAAAGTCGCGAAAAAATGTCGTGTTGTTATTTTATTTTTTTAAAGCAAAACTATAAGATACGAAAAAAACCATGTTTCACAAACAATGAATGTGAATCAATAATATTTTTTTCAAACCTTTTATCCTAGCCGTTATTAAGGAGCTATGCTTTAGAAAATAACCGTCTTAAGGCACTAAAGGGGTCGAAGGCCCTTAAGAATTTGAATTAGATTAAAAAATGCCTGAAACTCTACCTTCAGCTCTAATATAGACTGAAAATGTTTCAAAAGGCATTAAAGAAGAGATTGACAAATTCTGAACACTGAATTTTCAATTCGGACACTGGCCAGTTTGATGCTATTTAGCGTAAGTCTCACTGCTGGGCTCTCAAAAATTCTTCCGAATATTATTTGCCGGAGCCTCCTGGAACCAGCCCTTGCGGTACTCACCAAGGTCGTCTAGCCAAAAAATATCTAGAGTCTTTAAACGTTCTACCACAATACGGACTTGACTAAAGTGAGCCTGTCAATAAAAAATGGTTTGAGAAAGAAATTACATGGGTACTAAAACTGCCAAGCAATATATCTAACTGTCAACACCTCCTACTAACAAGGTTTCAAATTACAACACTAAACACAAAAGCCAAATGATTTTATCATTCATCTTACTATCAATTTAAACTACAAAACACATATAGATCAAGATACCCGAATAAAAACGACATAACAGATTAACAAATATATAAAATAAAAATATCAACAAATTGACAAGCTGTTGACAATGATATAACTGTAGTAGTGCTGTCAAAATTATCGATATTTCGCTAGCGATGGTTAAGGAATGTCGATCGTAGGCAGACGCCGGGAAAATGGACAAAATCGGACTTATCTTTATTGTTTACTAGCTGTCCCATGTGGCTTCGCTCCCGTCAACTGGCTTCCTACCTATCCTACATACATGAATGTTGCGTAACTTTAACCACTTACGCAGCGCACGCAACGGAAGCTCTCTAAAAGGCTCCGTTTTTGCAACATTTTTCATTTATGCTCCGCTCCTATTGGTCATAGCGTGATGTTATATAGCCTATAACCTTCCTCGATAAATGGAGTATCCATCACAAAAATAATTTTTCGATTCCAACCAGTAGTTCCTTAGATTAGCGCGTTCAAACAAACAAACAAACAACTCTTCAGCTTTATAATATTAGTATAAATTAATATTAATGGACATTGAGGTGTTGTTGGAGTGTTTTAGAGTATTTGTTTGCATATATGGTTTGGGTTTTAAGTAAATTAGATGTAAATAAGGTTCAAATTAATTGTTTGTTGGACAATATTAATACAGATTGAATAGAATAGAAGATTTTTTTTGACACAGATTCAACGTTTTAATTGGTTGTTAATTTAAGTGGGCTTGTGTTTAAACACCGCCCAAAAAAGTACCTATTTTACTACCAAAAAAATTCTAAACGGTTACCAAAATGGATAAATGGTCACCAAATAACGTTTCCTAAAATATTATGAAATAAATCCATTTTTTCGTATTATTGACTGCCAAAAAAATATATGGACGCCTTTAAAGTCGACGGAGCCCCGCTGCGCGGGGCTCCTATTTCCGTCCGCAGGGTCTAAAGTAACCTAACACGAACGAGATGACGGGAGCCGAGTTCGCTCGCTTTGCTCGCTCACTTCGGCTCCCGTCATCTCGTTCGAACCTAACCTGTCCGTGTCGGGGTGCCCTAAGCTCCTGAGCTCGCTTCGCTCGCTCTTGGACTAATTCGTTAAAAACACGAATACACCCGGTATATTAATCTTTGAGTTGGATAGAATTTGGTGACCGTTGATCCATTTTGGGAACCAATTATTTTATTTGGTGCCTAAGCTTAGAGTCTTAAAAATATTTTTGATGACCGTCTAAATTATACCCATTTAAGTGGTCAGAATGAAATATTCCAGTCAGTCATTTACTGAGTAACATTAAACTAAGAAGGAAAGAGCAACAAAGAAAGAATAAGATGGCACTCACCTAATGTACCCATCGGTACATGGTGGATATCCCACCCATACGCACTAAACGTTTTGAGAATACTTTTATTATGCGTACAGCTAAGGAGTGGAATTCCCTACCGGAGTCTGTGTTTCCCGATAGCTACAACCTTGGGGTCTTTAAGTCAAGAGTGAATAGGTTACTTCTAGGCAAGCATGCTCCATCGTCGACCACATCATCGCTTAACATCAGGCGAGATATTAGGCAAACGCGAGCCTATAACAAATAAAAAATGTAACTTTGACTGTCACTAAGCTGCAATATGTTCCTACAATGATTTTACAGGACGACTCGGTGTATGGCACCCCTGGTACCTCTGTGACGGGTCTGGTCAATGGCGCCGCCACTTACAACTTTTTGGCCGCAGGGGATAGGGAACCCACCGGGAGGATCAAATACATAGCCAATGAACCCCATAATTTCTATATTTCTCATTGCAACTATTCCCACAGATGAAAAATTTCTCTCGACCAACCAATAAGAACAAACTAGTGCCATGTAAAATATTATCGAAAAAGTGACAGATGACATTTAACGACATGTCATCGGCTGATTGGACATGTTCACCGCCCTGTTCCTATTGGCAGAACATGTTGATAGCCACGCCGATATCGTACGCAATGCTTCGCGAAAGCTGTGTTGTCATGGGTGAATATTTTAATAATGATTATATCATTTTGTGTTGTTGTTATAGTTTTGGTGGGTTAATTTTTTATGGGTAAACTTATCAAAAGAAGAGGTTTTATTTCGTAGATTTAGGCCTTCTTATTTTCTCTCTTGGATACTAAATACAAAATCGTAGAAAGATTGTTGTAGGAAGATACTCAAATGCTAAATATCAAACACAATACAAAAACAATTGTTTCTGGGAACCAAAGTTGCCAATTGGATAATTAAGGGGCTGTTTATTTTAATTCCTTCAAAGATTCTTGCCCAATAATTCAATTATTGATGTGTTTGATTTTTTTAATCGGATGATTATATTCGGATGGTTATGTTCGTGGTGCGTGTTCCGACGCATGGACTCGAAATGTTCCTCAAGGAAGAGTTTTGGCCGAAGGGTGTTGTGTACCGCCGGTTTCGTGGCCAGCTACGTGACACCAGTCAGCGAAACACGACGCCGACACTTCGTCTACATTAGTTTAGATAATTATGTTATACATATTTATAGTATTTTTAAGTTTTTTATGTAAATATAGTATTGTATATATTGATATGGGCCTTGATGCCTGAAATAAATGGATAAATAAATAAAATATATTTTTTTATGTATATTCGGGCATAACTCCGTCATATATAAACGGAATTGCAAAATTATTATTTGTTCGAAAGAAGCATATTCAAAAATGGTACTATTTATTCTAACTTGGTCCAATTTAATAAAGATATGATGATGAACTTACAGACATATACAACAGAAATCTTCAATAAATAACGGCAAATCTCTCGGGATTGCTGCAATCGCATGTCTGTTTATTGTTTACACCATTTCATATCATACCATCACGCCAGTACGCTCTAAACGGGTAGAAACGCAGATGTGTACAGGTAACCCTAGTACACTCGGAAGGCGATGTCAAAAAACAAAGAAACGAAAACAGGAACACCGACTTCCGAAATTGAAGTTATATTTCACATTGTAGTGTTTTTATTTTTTGAAGTCGGTTGTATTTTATTTAAGTTTACTCTCGAACTTGTTCTAACAATCGCATAATGTATAGCCAACGATCTAACTAAAATGTCTAAAATGATAGACTAACACAATAATAATCCGTGTTATTAATTCCCCTAGATAGTTCGAAAATTAAGGACAAATCTTACCAAGTAACGACTTACTTGCCGCCTTCTACCCGAACCGAGTCAATATCACAATGTCACCAACAATAATCACACAAAAAACAATCATATTTACCTGTAATTTTGTTTAAAACTTAACAATACTTCCACCTCTGAATAACGAGCGGGTCGGGTGTTCCGGATAAGTGAAAACAAAGCCCGGGTATTGGCCGCCATTGTTATCCGGGAAAATCCGCAAACATCGCTGGTGGCGACCTCTAGTGGCTGTGAGGGGGCACTTTCCGCAGATTTGCTGTGCTTGTTTGATTTTGTTTTGTTTGTCTGTGGTGGATCATGTGGATGGTAGGGATTTGTAATTAAATCATTCTTATCAAAAAGTATATCGACTGCACACTGAGCAATAATTATCTTTGCTTTTGTTGATAAACTCACTTTTTTAGGGTTCCGTACTTCGAAGGGAAAAAAATGGAACCCTTATAGAATCACTTTGTTGTCCGTTTGTCTGTCTGTCAAGACCCTTTCCTTTCTCAGGAACGCATGGAGGTATCAAGCTGAAATTTATATCAAATACCCGGCACCCTTATAGGATCACTTTGTTGTCCGTCTGTCTGGAGGTATCAAGCTGAAATTTATTATAAATACGCAGGTCTACTGTCCTTTAAAGCTGTGAAAAAATCAAACTTCTAAGCCAAAGCAATCAAAAGATACAGCCGTTTATGCCGCTAATTTTCGACACTCGCAAGGTAATCAAAACCTACAGGGTACTTACCGTGAACTCAGAATCTTGAAATTTGGTACGAAGCAACGATAGCACAGATAAAGGAAAAATTGCGAAAACCGTAAATTTTTGGTTTGGTTTTTAATAATTTTAAACTTACTACCCCTTTCCTCATGAACGCGTAGAGGTATTAAATTGAAATTCATATCAAATACTCAGGTCTATAATACCTTTAAGCTGAGATTTGTACGGAAACCTAGGTGCGCGAGTCCGACTCGCACTTGGCCGGTTTTTTTTTAGCTGACTTTGAAGTTAGGTACAGGTTGGGCGTTCACGAACAGTTACAATTATTGCGACAGTTTGATATGAACTAACGTTTATTTATCTTAAAATATTATCTAGTTACTGGGTTGTGGCCAGTCGCGTCATGTAAAATACTGGTACTCAGCTGAATCCAGTTGGTCTGGCAGCCAACTCCAACATAATTGGAAAAAAAGCTAGGCAGATTAATTGCTTACCTTAAAACATTATTTTCTTATATTGGGCTTTGCCGTAGCCGGGTGAAAATTAGTGGTTTACTAATGATAAGTATAAAATATAATTATAGTCATAATTTACATTGGCATAACAAAATTTAGCATAATGATCATTACGCATGATATTATTAGGCATAAATGTTTTGCCAGAATATTTATTGCCATAAATACTTGTGGCATAATAATAATGAAGAGCAATTTGATAATGCCTGTTATAAACGCATAATGATATTTACGATATAACTCATATAAAAAAAACATGTTCGCGGTTCAAGGGTGGCTAAAGGGCCACCCTTGAACCGCCGCACCTTAACCTAATCCAATAAAGTAAGACCCAAATTTTAATATATAATGTAACTACATACGTATATAATACCTATATTTTTTCCAGATTCATAAAATGTTATGCCTTAAAATTTATGCAACTCCAAATTTACGCTAACCTTTGCATAATGCCAAAATATTGTCATGCCACGACATAATTTATGCGAAAACCTTATGCCAAACAATATTATATCTTAAAATTTTATGCCAAGAGGTGATTCCCAAAATTATTTATAGTTAATACTAGCTGTTGCCCGAGACTTCGTCCGCGTCAAACACGTGAATGATTTAATTCTTAATTTTCTCACAGGTACTGTGAATCTTTCGGGATAAAAAGTAGCCTATGTTACTCCTTATAACATCAGATCTACTAGTGAAAGTCCCGTCAAAATCGATCCAGCCGTTTCTGAGATTACCAGGAACAAACAGACAGACCGAAAGAAAGACAGACAAAAATCTTAAAAATTGTGTATCTGTTAGGTATTAGTACCGTATATACTTTCTCATGCATTCAATACAATGTTGATATTTTGATATAACTTATGACACTTCAAATTTTATTAATTTGTGTGTATAGAAGTAGCGATAGATATTTGATAGGTAGATACAGCGAACAAACAGCAGCAATGCTAACAAATTCAGGTTGAACATTCGGATTAGGATGACAACTCCACCTTTCCCCATGGTTGAAGAGGGACTAAGGGATTAAATCAAGAGGCTGAAGATCAGTGTCCATCCACCTGCAAATACTTATAAAATGAGAGACAAATCCTGAAGCAAATAAACTCATTCCTTTCTTTCTTTCTATACTCTATTCACTGGGGCAAAAATAAAAGGTAAACAAACCATAAAAAAAGATTTTTACATTGTCTCCTTTGCTGTCACTAAAATAAAAAATATCACGAGAAGATGTTTATTTCATACAACCACCAAATACACACATGCACGAAGTCAAACATTTGAATTATTATTTTCTTAACTGTATTTTTACAATAATATCAATATTTTTTAATGTATAAACAGAAAATAGGTGTTATTAAAACCAAACCCAATAGCCGACATTAAAAAGCATCTCAAAAGCCGGGAGTTTGGAGGTATTGCGATAAAAAATAATTTTCAACAAATTTAAATTAAGAATAGTATGATTAACAAAATAGTATTTTATTGTAAAAAAGCGTGGCGTGCTTGATGTCAATTGTAGTATATTTTATTGACAGATATTGGTAACAGTAGAGTCATTTTGAAAATATCTTAAAAAGCACACCACGCTTTTTTCACGCACAGGCAGGATTTTGGGAATCAGCTTTGTGTAAATTATTTCATCACCACTGTTATAAAAACGGAATAGGAAAACCTCGTGAGGAATGTACTAGAACCAAAAATTCGAAGACATGTGTCATCCACCAACCCGCACAAGGCCCGCAAGGCGGATTAAAACCCATTCCCTCTCTCGCAGAGAGGAGGCCTGTGTGCCAGCAATGGGAACATTAAATAATCTGACGATGAGGAAATAAAGCTTCACTATCACTGGCTGCTATTAAGATGAATTATATTTTAATCCCGGTATACTGCAGTCTTCCTGGATCCTGTCCTACAGGAACTTTGCAAGGTCAAAGGCTACTCGAGAAGCGGCAAAGTATTTGCCAATAATATTTAGCTGTACTAAAACAAAGAAACAGTCATCAGGTCCAAAATTAGTTCACGGCAAACAATTTGGTACTAAATGAAAAAAAAACAAATGTATTAGATTCACATTGCCGAATGTTAGAAGTAACGAATGAGACATCATATTGAAAGGCGAAAAACTGGACTTTGTAAATCAAACAGTTTTCCTGGAAATCACTCTAGACGACAAATTGCAATAGGGTCCTCACATAACATCTCTTGCGGGTCGGCTAAGCTCAGCCGCTTATGCTGTTAGAACGATAAGACAGATAACGGATGTAGAAACCGCGCGTTTGGTCTATTTTAGTTACTTTCACAGCATTATGTCATACGGGATTTTACGCTGGGGTCGAGCGGCTGACATTGAATCCATATTTACGAGTATATTGCAAAAGAGAGCTGTCAGAGCCATATATAAGTTAAGTCATCAAGAATCTCTTAAGGAACTATTTAAAAATATTAATATTATGACAGTTTCTTGCCAATTCATATATGAAAATATTATGTATGTAACGAAAAAAATATACATCAAGCATCTCTTTAGTAAAGTCAGTGATAGACACAATTGTCAACCAACCAAGATGGTTGTGTTCAACCATCTTATAGAATAGCTAAGAACACTCATCTTTCATGGGGTACTGCGTTAAATTTTATAACAAAATACCTTGTGATATATATTAAAATTAAATGAAAGTAAATTTAAAACTTTAGTTAAAAACACACTTTGTAAACAAGCATATTACAAATTAGATGATTATTTTCAAGATAAGAATGCTTGGAAACATGCTGGTCCTGCTCCATAGGGCAATCTTTAGTGTAGACAAAATCAAATTTGTTAATTTATATTCCTAGTCATAGTTATTGTACTTTTTTTTAAGAATTTCACTCACACACTGTTCCGTTGTTGTTGAATTAGGTATTTTACTTATGTTTGCAATATTTGTAAGTATGTGAGAACCATGTTCCTATTTATCAAACTAATAAATTTAGTTAATGCTACTGATACTTTATACCTATACGTAGTATAGTATAAAGTGCTATTCTGGGTGAATCGTCCTCACATATATGAATTTATTAATGTATGTACTTATATAAATATTGTAAAATATCTTATTTAATTATTTGAGGTTCAAAAGTTCCGCTTATTGGCCTAGTCGAATAAATATATTTGACTTTGACTTCATAACAAAAGAAAAAAAAAAGAAAAAGATCATGTTGTGCAGTCGGAGGATACATGTTCGCGAGCTCGCGAACATGTAGTTCGCGAGCTGGCTGACCAAAACCAGATGTATCCTCCGACTGCACAGCATGATTTTCTTCTTGTTTACTTCTTTTTTGTTCGCTTTTAAATCAGTCGGGTTTTTTGTTTTCTTAATTATTTTTTTTATTTATAACTTTTTAGTTCATTTTTTTTAGAATTAGGTACATTTAAAAATATAAGTGACGTACATTATTGAAATCACCTCTTAAAACCCTGTATTTTGATACCCCATACGATGGGTTTGGAGGAAAAAAAAATTGGTGACCCACACTATGGCGCCCAAAATCCGCAATTTTTTTTATTTCCAATTTTAATGTCGGCAGTTAAACTCGCAGGGTTAAGACGGCTCGTGATTGACGTAAGAATCATTAAAATCGGCCAACGCGTGTGGTCTCTAGAACGCCACATTATAGGAACAAACATACATACATAGACTAATAAACACATTACCCTCCTTCGGCAGTCGGTTAAAAATTCCCTCAAGATACCAGGCTCAACCAATGCTGCCATCAAAAATCACAAAAATCACATATATAGTAGATAATAGTCCCAGTTCGAAGGTGGTTATCTGTTAATCCACGACAACAACAAAACCTCAACAAAAAAAATTAAAATCCGCTAAGACTTACAGCACGCATAACACATAGTTTATTCATCGTTAAGAGAATATAACATAAAATGTATCAGGTGCGTAACAGACAGTTAGTCGTAAACTGTGAGCAGGGAAGGGTTTATAATGTAGTAGTTAAGAGACCAAACAGTCTGAGTAGGATTGTTTTATTATGGCACGCACTTACGCAAAGCTTAGCGGTTTCTACAGGGTCTATAGGAAAGCTTTTTATCAGTGTGTGTTTTGAGGCGATTGACTTACAATTCTTTAGTCTAAAAGTCACAACAGATTAAGATTCTGTTTCAATTTCTAAGCATTATTGGGTTATTCCATTCGAAATTTCTTAATAGCTGTATCGGTTGATAGCATTAGCTGTTAAATTGCCCAAGGCACAGAGTACAAAGTAAATCTGAGGACCCATCCCGTAAATACACGCGTTTGCAACAACGCACAAGTTACGTTCGCCGTGGTAGTCAGTCTTTGTCTTGTACACAGTGTAAACGAAAATATATAGATTTTGTTACTGATGTTGATCTTTGCGGATACATACTTTTCATGTAGAGCAGGCATGACCAAAGTGGTCGATATCGACCCCTTAGGGTTGAAATCGGTTTCCCAGGGGTCGACATAAACGAAAACTGATTTTGGGGGCCGACGAGGTCTAAAAATCGAAACCTAATAATTAGCACAAGTTTTTATTTGAACCAACTTGTTATAAGAATGACTAATATTGTAGTAGGAAGCATCATTGTTGTAATTTTAAAAACTCAAGTCGATAAGCGTGCACAAGTTCGTCCAAGATGAAAATCTCGGCAAGACAATAAACGGAATGTTAAATTAATTTGGCAGTGGGTGTCTGAGGTATCAATTCATTTTGTAAAATCCCTGATCTAGAGTCTGGATTTTAGACACATTTTTTTTTATGGTAAATCATCCAATGACTTCTCCCGCTCTGGGTGAAGCGGAAGGGCATGTCAGACTTTTACTGACTAAAACCCACCCGTGTTCCTTCAGTTGCTTGTGCCACGGCCGCGGTAACTCTTTTTCAAATTTATCCGCGACCGTATTTTAGACACCTGCCAACTTGTTCCAGTCTACAGAAAACAAGAAGGCCTTACGAACTCTCAACACTAGGACTTCAATATGTATTTTCAAATTGGCCATATATTTAGGCACTAAATCTAACTAGAAGTTGCCTCATATCTAGACATAATATTTTACTCAAAACGTGTGGTTTTCAAGGACCGCAAATCGTAGCATACCGTGTCTAGCAATTACTTAGGGCCTAAGTTATAGCCGTTCAGTTTTCAGACACGCTTTGAATAACAAGTCTGGGACGACTGACATAGTTATTCGTATAAATCATGATGAGATTTTTGATAGGTGTATAAAGTATTCATCATACTAATATTATAAATGTAATGAATGTAAGTTTGTTTGTTACGCTTTCACGCAAAAACTACTGAACTGATCATCATGAAACTTTGTACATATATTCTTGGAGGTATTAGAAGTAACATAGGATATATAAAAAACAAATAATGGCTCCATTGCGAGCGCAGCCGCGGCTAGTACATAATAAAATGTGAGAGATATAAAAATCTTTTTACAATTAAATACTCTCTCTCTCTTGCCTAGCCTTTTCCCAACTATATTGGGGTCGGCTTCCAGTCTTGCCGGATTCAGCTGAGCACTAAGTGTTTTACGTGGAGCGACTGCCTTTTATCTGACCCCCACAACCCAGTAACTGGGTAACACGGTACCCTTTTGGCAAGATTGGTGTCAGATCTCAAGCTTCTGACTACCCGTAACGACTGTCAAAGATCTTCAAATGACAGCCGGGACCAACGGCTTAGTGTGCTTTCCGAGGCACGGAGGAAACTCGGTATGTTGAAAATGGTCACCCATCCACAGACCGACCTCGTCAAGCGTTGCTTAACCTTGAAGATCGATCCGTGCGGCTGTTATTATTTGTTACAATTAAATACTACCAACTTCCAAATAAAAAAACTACAAAGTGAAAAATAATTTTAGTTTTGGAAGTCGGTGTCTTTCATAGGTACCAATTTCTTGCGTTATGGACACCAACTTCCAAAAATAAAGTTATTTTTCACTTTGTAGTTTTTTTATTTGGAAGTCGGTAGTATTTTTTTGTAAAAAGATTTTTAATTTTTCTTTTTAGTTGTACTTACCTAATTATAATAGGCAAGTTGTTTAGTAAGGTACCTATAACGCCGAATAGATTACCCGAATATCATGAAATATAATCATAACCGGTGCAATGAGAGATCTGCGTACCCCTTAAGAGCGTACTGGCGTGATGTTATGTTACGAAATGGTATAAACAATAAACAGATATGCGATTGCAGCAATCCCGAGAAATTTGCCGTTATTTATTGAAGCTACGAAGCTCGTTGGGTCCCGGCAACATGAATCAACTGTCTTAGATCCCGCGACGAAATTTATCAGAAAAAAAGCAGCATTGGAGTAATTAAGCAAAATCGAATGGAAAATGACGCCCTCTGTAACTTTCTAGCTTACAAGATAACACAAAAAATCCAAGCCCATGTAGTAGATATCACCCATTATGTCCCTCCCTCTATAATTAAACACAAATGACGTAAACAGTCGGTATACACACGGCCGTGCATCGTGATGGCGACACAAAGCAGTCTGCACTCTGCCTTATTGCTGTATACGGGGTGTGTTAACAAGAGCGTGGGGAAAGATGTTGACATATTTTTTTAAGTTTCAAAGATTCGGATTTTGTTCTGACTTCATGGTTTTTATATTAAAATGTCAGCCTATGTGTTATTAGTTTATCATTAAAATCAATCTGTCTAGTCGTTTACCAGACTGACGAAGGAGGGTAATTTTTTTATCAGTCTATGTATGTACGTATGTATGTTGCGTTCTATAGACCAAACGCATGGGCCGATTTTGATGATTCTTACGTCAATCAATTCGTCCTAACTTTGCGAGTGTCACTGAAGATATTACAGTAATCTAAGTTTACCACAGCGACCACCAGACGCCAAATTGACAAAATATATATATTCGTCAAGTGGGGTATCGTTCAAAGGTATTCATAAATAACGGTTTGGCATATATAACGATTTAAAGTTGGTTAACAACCATTCTTGTTAATTACCTCATATCTTTCAAAGAACTAGACGGACTCATATAATTAAGACATCGTTATTAGATACGTCTTGACCGCCAAGGTGTTCTTAGATAAGTGACGTAAAAAAACAAACGGCGAATTTTCGGCCCCATATGGTGGCCCAGCCCAGTTTTTTTTATTTCTATCCCATCGAGTGGGGTATCAAAATAAAGGGGTTTTAGAGTTAATTAAAAAAAATTATAACCCTTATATGTTTAATTGAAATTCGAAAAAAAAAATAACCAAAAATTTGCAAATTAAAAAAAATACAAAATCAAAAACCCGACTGCTTCAGAAGCGAACCAAAAATAAGTAAACAAGAAGAAAATGATTCTATGCAGTCGGAGGTTACATAATGCGAGCTGGCTGATCAAAACCATAAATTGTATCCTCTGACTGCATAGAATGACTGTCTTCTTCTATACAACATTTTAGTTTGCTTCAAGCAATCGGGTTTTTGATTTTGTATTTTTTTTTTATTAAACTTTTTCGGGCTCAGCTTCCATTCTTACTGGACACAGCTATTTCAAAATGGAATGCCTGCCTGTCTGACTTTCATAATACAGTAACTGGGTCACGATATGCCCCAGCAAGACTGGTGTCAGATTTCTTCTTTCTTACTACCCGTAACGAGTAACTAACTGCAAATGATAGCCAAGAACATCGGCTCATCCTTAATTGATTGTAGGTAGGGTAGGGTAGGCAGTTGACGGGAGCGAAGCCGCGGGCACAGCTAGTTGATTCATATTTTTCAGGAGATTTTTCATGCTGAACTGGTGTCTTTTTCCTGCTTTTATAGTCCGGATTTTCAGATAATTACGAATATTTTTTCAATTACTGTTCATAATGATTACAACACATCATCATCATTTCAACACACTGCTGGACATAGGCCTCTCCAAGGCGTCGCCACACTGATCGGTCTTTTGCGTTTCGCATCCACTGGATTCCTGCAGCCTTGACCAGGTCGTCGCTCCACCTGGATGGGGGCCTTCCAACGCTGCTTCTTCCGGTACTCGGTCGCCACTCTAGAACTTGTCGGTCCAACGGCCATCCGTTCTGCGAGCAATGTGCCCTACACACTGTTACAACACATACCCATACCCCCTTCTTCTCTTTCGTAGTTAAAGAAACGGTCTTTAAATGTCCTAGTTTTAGCAAAATCGATCCAGAAGTTACAAAATGTACAATTTATTTATAGCCCTACAAGCTATTTGAAACTAGTTCTATAAACGGGTCGTACTGAATTGATCACACGTCACTCGGGACCTCACAGCTTCATTTAGACTCATGAGATACATCTAGAATTTGAAACGGTATTGCCTAGCGGTTTTCACGTATTTCTGTTTAAGGAAAAACTGGAAAACTAGTTTTTCTTTGTCTTTGTGATATGGATCTATTCTTTTTAGGGTTCTGTGCCTTAAAAGGAAAATAAGAAACCCTTATAAAATACCCTTGTCTGTCTGTCTATCCGTGTGACAGAACTTTTTCTCTGGAACGCTGGAGATATAAAGTTTTTGACGTGATAACGTCTTTAAAATCGTTTTAGTCGGGTGACATGTTCAGAAACTTGTGTCACACCAAAACCTCACGAGCGCGATCGCAGGTATAACGAGAGAGAGACGGACCGATCTCCCGTCTCATCTCGAGCGCTGCCAGTCATTCCGTGAAACTTGTCACGCGGAATCCTCACGAGCGGAGGCTGGCATAGCGTTCGAGTGAGTGGACCGATCTTCAGTCTCTCTCACTCTAGCGGCATACAAACGAATGGAGATTTTCTCGTGCGGTTAAGTTTTCGTTGAATGTTTGACGTTATCACGTAAACATCTCGATCGTAAACCTACTTTACAAACAACCAATTTTTTTTTTATCATATACTCAGGTTTACAATCCCTTAGAGCTGTGAAAGGATCAAACTTCTAAATCAACGCTCAAGGCGAGTTGGTTCTTCATGATGTTTTCCTTCACCTTTTTCGGCACGAACTCCCTATAATTGATTTTTTTCTGAGGTGAATATTAATAGCCTAACACTGATACACACTGAACAACTAACTATAACCTCTAGTGGCGAAAATAAAATCAATTGCCCACACCCTATACATATCAAAACGCATGTCTATCAGTATAGGCTGATGCATACCTTGTGGCTTTGTTGTGCTTTTAAAAAAGGCATCGCGGTAACAATACGGCTGGCTGGCAGGTACGTCCCTTCTCGGCGCAATACCGGGTTGCGTAGTACCCTGGATATAGGGGAGGAAACTGTGGGCGACTGGCGAATATTGCTGGGAGATATGTTGGGAAGACATAGAAGAATAATTTGTGAAAAACTTGCCCATGAAACAAGCTGACTTTTGTCGCAATAATTCTGCCAAACCAAAATACTAAATGCACAATTAGACCGCTCAATTATTTCTGCAGCAGGAAGATAGAAGGGGTTGACTATCGTTTATCCATGCCATATTTGGTAGTGATTTGATAATCTACACATATTTAGACCAAGAGTTAAAGGTGTCATGAAGGAGCTATAGCCATCACCTTGTTGATGAACTGTGAACTGATTTTTATTTTTTTTATTTTGATAACGAACCCAGCTTATGATTGCAGCTTCAAACAAAACTAACGAGTTGCCTTGTTAGTCATTGGTATTATAACATTGCATTTTCTAACCTTATCAAATACCACATTTTGTCAGCTACAAACCTAATAATTCTAACGAACAAACAATTTACCTAATTCGGTAAAACAGTTCACATTTAATGGAAAGTAAGCCGGTGCGGTCGCACGATACCCGAGCCCCTAGCACAATATCACTATATTATCTTGTCTGTGGGTACAGTCAAGCGGGGTGGCCTATGTCAGTGCCAGTGCGAAACCTCTTTGTTGGAATTGTAGTACTCCGAATAGGCAGACAGAGGCACAAGAGTCTCTAGAGTTTAGACAAAGTGACTTTCTATCAGTGAACAAGAAAAAAGTTAAATTATTAACTGTACTTACCAGGATTTTTTTTTGACCCTTGTTACCCGGGCCATAATAACGTATCGATTGACACCTGATTCATCAAAATCGGATGAAAAGATTAGGCGTTACGCAGAAACATACGTAAATACAAACATACATACATAGACTGCTAAAATCATAGCCGTTCCTTTTGGTTTCGCCGTAGTCGGGTAAAATATAAAGGCATGCTCTTCCAAAATGTCTAGTGGTCAATTCCAAACATTTGGCATTTCGACAATCGCTATATCTGATAGAATAGAACTTTTTCTTGAGTCTCAGAATGCTATGGAGCATTTTCGTAATCGCCAAATCGCCGCGCCGCCGATGGATAATATTTAAAGTAAACTCTAATTCCGCCCAGCCCGTTTCATCATCGGACTACCAGACGTACGGCGATGCGCCATCGGTACATGGTGGACATTCCACCCATACGCACAAAACGTTTTGGAAACACTTTTATTATGCGTAAAACAGCTAAGGAATGGAATTCCCTGCCGGAGTCTGTGTTTCCCGACAGCTACAATCTAGGAGTCTTTAAGTCAAGAATGAATAGGTTATTTCTAGGCAAGCGTGTCTCACCGTCGACCACATCATCGCTAACCATCAGGTGAGATAGTGGTCAACCGTGAACCTATAATACATTTAAAAAAAAAGTAAAGATAGACAGGCATGCAACAAAAAAAGAACACGCAAAAGTTCAGTTATTTAAATCATAAGAAAAAATAAATAAATAAAGTACCATACGTCGAGTAGAGTTCGGTTTCAGTAACGCATTTCATCAGCAGAAATCATAATGATAGTTTATTAAATCGATGCAATAAGTATCGAAGGATCAGACTATGGTGTAAAGTTGTAAACAATTTTCGCTTAGGAGGTTTTTGAAGTAACGTTAAACCGTCGCGGTCGTCGTTAAATCATCGAATTAAGGTGATATATACGCCTCAATGTAACGCAGTACTGGCCGTGTGTCCGCTCGATGTCAAAATATCAATATTGAACCACCTTTTGAACAGTTTTGCTTGCAAAATATTATTTGATTTACATATGCTATTTCAGTTATGAAGAAATTCCAGCTATCAATTTTTCTGAGTAAAAATATTTCTAAACATCCAAGTCGTTTTGGAGGAGTATCCAAAAGTGGCGAAAAATATCGTTTTGCAATTTTTTTTTTTAAAGGAAAACTATTTGTTATACGAAAAAAACATGTTAAAAAAAAACTTTTTTACAAAAATTATAACCGACTTCCAAACAAAAACACTACAAATTGAAAAATAACTTCAATTTCGGAAGTCGGTGTTCCTGTTTACGTTTCTTCATTTTTTGACACCGACTTCCGAAATTGAAGTTATTTTTCAATTTGTAGTGTTTTTGTTTGGAAGTCGGTTATAATTTTTGTAAAAAAGTTTTTTATTTTTCACTTTTTAGTTGTGGTACATAATGGACCAGTTCTATAGGCTAGGTACCTACGCGTATAGTGCCCAAAGTGAAGCTAGAATAGATTAACCCAATAACATGAAACTTAAACGAAACCAGTGCAATGAGAGTATACCAGGGTGAACTGTTCACACCTGCGTACCCCTTAAGAACGTACCAGTGTGATGTTATGTTATGAAATGGTGTAAACAATAAACAGACATGCGATTGGATCTATCCAGAGTGATTTGCCGTCATTTATTGAAGAGTTCTGATGTATTTCTCCGAAGTTCTTCATCAGATCTTGATGAAAATTAAATGGGACCACATGACAAGCACCCGCTTTAAAATTAAAAAAGAATCATCAAAATCGGTTCGCCCAATAAAAAGTTCTGAGGTAACAAACATAAAAAAAAAAAAATACAGTCGAATTGAAAACCTCCTTCTTTTTGCGAAGTCGGTTAAAAATAATGTACATGAAACAATAATAAATATATTTTTTTTCAAACCTTTTAACCTAGCCGTTACTAAGGAGCATGCTTTAGAAAGTTACCGTTGTATGGCACTAAAGCGGATGTAGGTCCTTAAACCGCAGTAACGAAAAGTGTTCGGAGTAATGCAATTCGAACAATGAAATTTGGTACCAACATCACCACTAGCTTGACACCGTCAAGCATCAATTGTACTTAAAACTGCGAAAACCGGTATGGGGTGCTACGAAATAAAACCCATGAACGTGCATTAGACTGTACAGGACCCGCCCACTTGTCAAGGCAAAGTGTCTTAACTACGATATTTAGTAGTTTATATAATGTTATAATTTGTGGAGTTAGGTTTAACGTTGAAACGGCTCTATACGGTACAGATATTGATGTTTTAGTTTTGAAGGGCATCACAGCCCTTATGGTTAGAACTAGGTGCCCAAGTCTTTGTCTCCCGACTTCTATAAACCTGGATGTTTTCAGGTATACAGTAAATTGTTTTATTTTCAAGCGTACGCTATCGTCAACCGCATCATCACTTAGGTATGAAATGAGACAGTTGATAAATGCACGAATAAACGGTTCCTAGAACCAAATCTGGTAGGTATAATTGCCGGCACGTAAGTTGGCAAAAGTCGTTAGATGCGCACAAGTCGTTTTTTAGGTCTCTTTGGTTACCAAGCAGGACGCGGGGAACGTTTAGCACCGTTCGCGCGATTGGTTGGACAGTTCACAAGGATCGACTGACCAATCGCGTCGCGTCCACGTACCGTTCACTCTATATTGTGGTTGGTAAGTTCGCGCACTATGCGAGAACTTAACTATACTGGGTGATTATTTATTTATTTTTAAAGAGCAAACGTAACCTAATCTGCTTACAGAAAATTCAACAAGTCGGTTAACTACATAATAGTGCAATTAAAAACCTAAAAATATTCCCAAGTTTAACAACCAACACTCCCGGAATCATCATTATCTTATCCTTATTTATATTTATCAGGAGTCGGTGCAACATGTTCACCTCTTCCACAATCCAACGGCAAACATTAATCAAAAAAAAAACGGCTCGCCACAAAATGCATCCGTAAGTACACCGAACTACTCTCATCACGAACGAACCGTTGCCGTTGATTGTAGGAACGCTACACGACAATGCTTACCGCTAAATTATAGTCGCGACCGGGTGCCTATGTAGATGGACAGCGGATGATCAAAAGAACTACCTCGGCGCCGAGATGAAAAATATCGCAGACGAAAAATTTTAAGTGATTATAATTGTTACACGACTGACGAAGGAGGGTAATGTGTTTATCAGACTATGTATGTTTGTTTGTTCCTATGTGGCGTTCTGGAGACCAAACGCGTAGCCGATTTTAATGATTCTTACGTCAATTGATTCGTCTTAACCTTGCGAGTGTCACTGGCTACATTAAAATTGGAAAATAGAAAAATGGCGGCTTTTGGGATCCATATTGTGGGAGCCTAATTATTTATTAGCTACTTTAATTTTAACCTATATATAAGGATCGTAGTAGGAGACGTTATGTAATTTCTGTATTTTTATTTTGGATGCTGTTTCTTTAACCCCATCCTAATTAACTTATTGCTAAAATAATTAATTCAAAAGAGGAACGATGAAGTTACCTAAGTATCGATTTTTTAATACTCAGATAACTTTTGAAATAGACGAGAACGAGAATAAAAAAATGTATTCGTCAGTTAAATTGAAATTTCAGCCATAAATCAATAAAACTGAGCATTTTTAAACCTTTTTCAACAATACACAATAGAAATTAAACTAGAGAATATATCAACAACTGTGCTTTGATTTGAACGAGAAAATAAAAACAATTGGATCCAGTATTGTGACTGACAAGCAACAGGGGTAAGCACTCTACTAACAAATACAGAAATCGTATGAATTCTCATATTTCTGAACTGGGAATGAAAACCACACGTTTCTGTTCAACTGAACATTATGGAGAGAAATGTGGAACTGAGATATGTATCTATGAAATTAAGATGTTGTCTGCTATTCTGATGTTATTTTAGACTTAAAAACGCCTAAATGAATGTTTACGTTAACGATGAATACGGTATTAAGGCGATATAATTATACGCCCCAATGTTAACGCAGTACTGACCCTGCGCCCGCTCGGAGCCAAAATATCAATATTGAACCTCCTTTTGAACAGTTTTGTTTGCAAAATATTGTTTGATTTACATTATGCTATTTCAGTTATGAAGAAATTCTAGCCATCAATTTTTCTGTGTAGAAATATTTTTTTAAATCCAAGTCGTTTTGGAGGAGTATCCAAAAGTTCGGAAAAATATCGTGTTGCTTATTATTTTTTTAAAGCAAAACTATTTTTTATACGAAAAAACCATGTTTAAAAAATAATGTACATGAAACAATTATAAATATATATTTTTTTCAAACCTTTTAACCTAGCCGTTACTAAGGAGTATGCTTTAGAAAGTTACCGTTTTACGGCACTAAAGCGGATGTAGGCCCTTAAGGACTGAAATTAATCCTGAAACCTATAATGACTTTTCTGTAGAATAATGTGTTAATCAGTGTTTAAACAAATCCGACGGTTAGAGAGTTTTTAAAAGAATTCCAAAAAAAAAAACAAAACCCAAAAAATCAAAAAAAGGCACTATATTATTCGCCTTCAATATAAAATTTATTTGATCTTGTAAGAGTTCCGAAGTTCGCTTCAATGGGATCCGTTTCATAACACGACAATTTCATAGGTAAAGATCTAAAATTAAAATGACCAATTCAAGATTCAGATCACTTTAGACTAAATCAATTCCATAGTCCTAAATTTAGGAGCCATAAAGTCGTAGTCTACAACATGACAAAGCAAAATGTCAATTCAATTTATATGAAAAATGGCTACCGAACCGACTCGCAATTTCGCAAACAGTTTACAGCAAAAATATATCCTTATTAGCAGTAAAATACTACACTAAAACGCAGATTTACTTAATAGCCAATCCCAGATCGTGTGCCAAAAAATTCAGCCGAAAATTCAGAATAATTTCAAGTCTGAATCACACAGTTCTTCATAAAAACTCATTATGTATATCAATTCACCAGAAATTTAATTTCCGTAACCATTAGAGAGACTTTTTTCGTCTGTTAAAAAGATGGCGGACGCACAGAAAACTTCTGGCCATTTAGAATTCAAACAACGAAGGAGAGGGGAAACAGAATGGCAGTGTTCTCACTGTTCTCGGGAATAAATTTTAAAACAAATCCAAACTTCGTCTGTCAACGTACAAGTGAGTGAAACAAAACAAAAGATTTACGTATAAACTTAGGCTTAGAATTAGTTACCTATTCGTGTTTGAATTAAGTCCGGACTTTGCTAACGGTGTGAAATTTGAACAATTATTTATATTACTAGCACTTGTAAACAATAGATGGTGACATGAAGTATTAATAAGACTAGTAATTATAACTTATTTTTCTAAGCGTGTCGAGGGCAAATACAGGTTTTAAATATTTAATCCAGTTTTTTTTTATGGGTCAAGTATTACCAAAATGGTAAAGTTTTTATGGTTTTCAGCTTGATATCCTATGTGTATTTTGTGTTGCGCCGAATAGATGTCATTCTGTATACAAAATTGTAAAGAAAATAGGTACCGTATGTTCAAGGGCGTCGTCAGCCAATGGCACTGGAGAGAGGTTCGAGTCACCATCAGCTATTCGGGTTCCCTTAAATCAACAATCTTCGGGGCATTTTTGTAAACTTCCCTACCACTTTATTATGAAAATCTTGTAATTTGTCTACGCACACACATCATCGGCAGACGATTAAGGCGTTTTTTCACCTTACTGCTTCTTAATCAGGTTTTAGCGATCAGAATTGCTTATATTTAATTTTCTATTTTATGAATTTTATGTTTCCTGTCAAAATTGCTACAGAATTACCTTGGGACAGACCAAGCTTCATTTCGTCGGCGTGTTTCTGGTTAATCGCTAATCGGCTTACAGGAGTTGCAAGTCCTAAAAACAGTGAATACCATAAGGAAAATTATTAATTGATCATCTATAAATGATTAATACTCAAACGTGAAAATAAACAGATACAGTATCTTAAGCCCTTTGTTCAGACTATCCCAATGAAATTAGGGATACGGTCATGAATCCACAAACTTCTCTTACTTTAGAAATTACGAAGCACATTTTTGTTTGGTATGATGATGATTATCTTTTTCTCAGGTAACAGCCACACGAGATGTTTTCAAGGTTAAGCAGCGCTTGCCGAGATTGGTTTGTAGAGGGGTGACCATGAACTGTATGTTAATACCGAGATTCTCCCATGCCTCAGCAAGCTCTTGGTCCCTGCTGTCGTTTCCTATACCTCCTTTATTATTTTCTGATTAATTTCGTTGCGGGATCCAAGACATTAAATTCATTCTCCGGGACTTCGTCGAGCTTCATTGCCTCGGCGCTTTTCTGGTGGTCGCCACTGTTGATTCTGGCTCTCAGGATTTGCAGAGGTTTGGGAATAGTGCGGTGGGAATGTCCCCGTTACGGATAATCAGAATCCAGGCATTCTGACTCAAATCTAAAATCTCAAATCAAAAAAAAGGTAACAAGGCAGTCCTTGGCAGGACTGCCTTGTTACCTTTTTTTTAATTTATTTAACGATAGTCTCACGTTTGACCACTATCTCGCCTGAGGTTAAGTAACCTATTCACTCTTGACTTAAATACTCCTAGGTTGAAGCTATCAGGAAACAAAGACTCCGGCAGGGAATTGCACTCCTTAGCTGTGCGCACAATGAAAGTATTAGCAAAAGGCTTTGAGAGTATAGGTGCGATGTCCACCATGTACCGATGGCGCATTGCCCGTCTTGTAGTCCGATGATAGAAAGGGCTAGGCGGAATCAAATTGTAAAGTTCCTTCGCACACTCCCCGAAAAAAAACGCCAGGCAATTCGGCGCCGATGTTCGAGGTTCTGCAACTTTGACGCGACCAGTACATCGTTGCCAATAAGCCTATTGGCCCGTCCGTAAATCAACTCAAGTGCATAAAGCTGGTATTTGTCAGATCCATCACAGAGATGAGAGCAGTACTCCATGCATCACCGAATTTGCGCTTAAACAAGTTGAGCAGCTGTTCAGGCGTGAAGTACCATCTCACCTTTGCAAGGATCCCAAAAAAAAATATCGGAGCCCAATTTGCCAGGTTGCGGAGGCCAGATAGGGCTTCATTGCAATCGGAACACTCACTCTGTACGATTGAACTGTACTACAATCCATACTATGTTGAACGAAAAGCGTAAGTGCCATGAATTACTTGGCGCTTATGCTGTTTTGCCGATCGCGAGTAAATTAAACTCTATAAGTGATCTAACGCTGCATGTTTTCTTAGTTTGATTAGACAACATAAATAATGTTTAGCGCTGCAGCGAACTTTAGTTCTAACTCACCAGCATTTGAACAAATGGTTTCATAAAAGTTCTTGTCTATCGATAGAATGTATGTCAATGCAAATTTTGGTTCAGCTTTGCCTAAGGCGGCTTTTACAAGAATAACATGTAAACCGAAACAAAAATATCTACAAAAACTGCCAGCGTTCTAAATATGAATAACCTTCGAAAACCAAATATCTGTTGCCAGCTTTAAAGAGGTATGGAGGTCGCCCTCCTTACAATACCTACCAATCGCAAAGTGCACTAGCGATTAGTGTCAATACCAAGAAAAAATGTGACTTATTGACAAATTCGAGTGACATTAATAGAAAACGCTATTATTTCTTCCCCTTCAAAGTATTTCGAGCATAAATTACCAAGTTACGTAACGTGCCCGTAATAACAAAAAGAGTCCCTCTTATGACTATTATTAATTCCAAAATAAGGTAATTTTCTACAATTACGTGTAGAAATATTGACAATTTGCTGACAAATTACCAACTTCCGACAGACAATCAACTGTTACTATTGTTGTATAGAGTTTTAAAGTAATTTCTTTTGTTTGAACTTGTTCTCTGATCTTTTTACTTATAGTTTTTATTTTACTGTAACTGTACAGGATTATTATTGGTAAAACACATATATACATTTAAGTATTTATTTTATTAAAAATAAAGTTTACTGTTAACTCGTTAAGTAAATAAATTTTAATTGACGCACAATATAATATGGACATTTTAAGTATTAATTTTATTAAATATAATCTATGAATATCAAATAAACTAATTGTAATAAATACAAAAAATTTATCGAATAAATAAATAAGTAAATATCATACTAATATTATAAATGTGAATGTAAGTTTGTTTGTTACGCTTTCACGCAAAATCTACTGAACCGATCATCATAAAACTTTGTACATATGTATATTCTTGGAGGTATTAGAAGTACGTGTTACATAGGATACTTTATATTAAAAAAAAAGAAAAATGGCTTCACTGCGAGCGAAGCCGCGGGTAAAAGCTAGTAATACATAATTTAACATACACACAGAAACACGCAAACATACTAATATCATAAAAAAACAGCTGATCCATAGCAACCTTTTTTGTTGAATTTTGAAAAGTCATAGAACAAAAATTGTTGTTTATGATGTTAGCCCCTCAAGTTTCTTAGTGTTTTACCAATAATCCTGTACTATGGATGGATTCAGAAATATCAAAGTTTAGCGTTTTAGTTTATATAGGCTCATCCCTTTCTTTTATTAACCGACTTCCCAAAAAGGAGGAGGTTTCTCAATTCGACCGTATACATTTTTTTATGTGTGTTCGCGGATAACTTCGTCGTTTATGAACCGATTTTGAAGAGTCTTTTTTTGTTGGAAAGGAGATATCACAAGGGCGGTACCATGACAAGGAAACTAGGATCTGATGATGGGATCCTAGAGAAATCGAGGGAACTCCTCAAATATTATAGGCATACATATAGCATATAGTATCATTTGGTGAAGTGGAACTGATGAAGAAGACTACAATGGCCAGTGGAACTCCGAAATGAAACAATATATCCTATTCGTGTTTGGGCTTATTGGAATCGTCATGAGATGTACTTTGGCTATAAATGATTTCCATGTTAATTAGAGGTACCAAACAAAACTAAAAGAGGAAAATAAAAGTCTTTTTAACAAAAAATCAAACCGAATTCCAAAAGAAAACACTACAAAGCGAAAAAAAGACTTTCTTTTCCGAATTCGGTGTCGAATAACGGATAACAATGGGTACAAAAGACACCGACTTCGGAAAAAAAGTTATTTTTCGCTTTGTAGTGTTTTGTTTTGGAAGTCGGTTTTGGGACTTTATACATAATTGGCGAAATGGACACCCCATGTTCTCTCTTGCTACAAGTGTACCTACCTCTGCCTGACCCTTTGAGGCATACTGGTGTGTTATCATGGTATGTTAATACGATTTAATAATAATTATGTAAATCATCATCATCATTTTAGCCGAAGGACGTCCTGCTGGACATATGCCTCTCCCAAGTGTCGCCACCTCGACCTGTGCGTCTCGCATCCAGCATTCCCACGCGAAATGACAATGCTGATTGCATTGCCACGTTAAGGTTGCCCTAGTCGACGGCACGAACTATTTTGTGCGCGGGGTTAAAATGCATGCTATCTCATCCGACAAGACGTGCGAAAGAGATAGATGCTGTGATGAGCAGTAAGCTAGTTCGCGTACGAATTAGCATTTTTGCAAATTTGTAGTGAAATAGTTGATGATTTAGGACGAAAACGAGCGCGAAATTTTATAAACAGACCTTTGGTAGTATGGATATCAAGAAAAAACGATTAAAAGTATGTTTTGAAATTAAAATTATTTGAATTGTTAAACTACTAATCTATCCCTGTATGATGGCTGTTTTTTGCAATTTTCCTTCTTCTTATGGTATTTATTTCCGCCCAAAGATGCGTTTAAATTAGTGTTGAAATATGCAACTTTCGACGCGCATAACTTTCAAATATATATACTTTTTGTTTCCATACACACAGGGCTAGATAATGATAAAAAAAAATTGATATATTTTTTTTATTTTGAACGTACATCGTCAAATAGTGGAGTAATCGCCAGACTACGTTTGTATGGATGAATGATAGACTAGTGCTACCTTAAATGGCAATGCTGATTCATTGGCCGAAAAAAGGCAAGACCTGTGGTCATATGAAGAGTCGACTTACCTACTTTTTACTTTGTATGTTTTTCATAACGTAGGAGAACGGGTTTCAAGAATATATGAATGGGCAATTTTATTATACAAACATAGTGTTCATAGTATAATGCAAAATGGAGAGAGCTGCAAAATTGAAGTGTTCTTGCACAATATATTGTAACGTGAAGTGCGGTTTTCTTTGTCACTTGGCATTCAGAAAGCTTATTTCCTTTTGATTTGACATCAGCATATAGGTGCCTTACACACACGGTATAGTGTTATCTACACATGATAAAACCTATACTTTCCTAAGAAATGAAACCATGTTCTGTAAATAAGAAGAAAGAGAAAAGGAAGAAAGAGAGAGAGAAAGAGGGAGAAAGTTCTATAAAGGAGAGGTATCACAATTGACCCAGAAACCGATACGAACAAACTGTAAGCCGATTGATTGTTTTTTTTTTATTTTGCTTTAAGTTACCATATCAGTTCAAAATATTAAATAAGAATTAAAAGGAATAGATCGGCCAAGCACACCTCTGATTTTGGTACTACAGTAAAAAACCATAGTAGATAATGATTTTTCATATTTTGTCAGCTCCGATACCCCATAGGTTTCAAGCCTGCGACTTCGATATAAGCAATCGATCCGCATACAGTTAGTTTGTATCGATTTCTGGGTCCTTATATTATTGACCATCTCTTTTTGTTAGAAATACCTATTTATGTTTTTATTGCTGTAGAGTGGTACCACAGGTGCGTTGTCTTCCCTTTTCTTTGAGGGTTCGCTTATTATTTGAAGCTGTCCATAGTAGGCCCGTAAAAAGATCTCAGGAGTCATACATTACATTACTATATTTATATATATTTTTTTACATTTTGTTGGTACGTGGTGAAAACAAGGGATGTTTCCAGGTTTTAAGAAATATAAATTATTATTATGTTTTCAGGGTTCAAAATGGCAGTGACCCAAGAGAAGGAGGGAAATCATAAAAAAAAAACAGATATAAATTAATACGAGACACTGGACTCAGGGCAAACCACAACAATCTGGAGTCCGTCTAGAAAATAAATAAAATAACAGAACAAGCGAGTTCCGCAGCAAATTCAATGTTAAAAGTAACGGAGACAGGGAAATGAGTGCACTTAGAGGGAACAATTTTATTTTCTGGCTTTTAAACTGTAACGTAGTCAATTTGAACCCCGGCGAGGACAAACAACTTTGAATAAAAACTGATAGAAGGAATCTAGGGGTTTTGTTGTGGAAATCTTGTAGTGGGACTTTGTCGAATTCATTCAGACAAATTTGAAACATTGTCAGGGTTCAAAGATACAATGATGCTTATGTTTCTGGTTCGAAATAGGCTTATCAAATTTTATGGAGTACTTTCTCAGTCTATCTTTTTCGGAAAGAAGGAGCCTGGTCTTCAAAACCTCCCCCCGTACCCTGGCGTCATAGTTCGACTGTAAACAAGGGACAGATGTATACAAGTCATATACATCTGTCCCTTACGCACACTCAAAATAACCTTACTCTAAGAGCTTATGGTCACCCCCCTGGACTTACCTATAGTGATTTAAAAGCACTTACTTTCAATAAGCAAGTGTGATGTTAAAGCTTGTTGCTTCTCTGAGTAGAAAAAATGTTGATAGTTTTGTTTATGGTTGTTGTTATTCTTTGTCCAGCTGTGGGAAAATTACAAGCCAGTAGTAAAAGTATCACATCATAATTAAAGCATTAATTTCCTCATTTTAAAATGAATTTTATTCGTGCTTACATTTGTGATCAATCAATAATTATATGTCTTAAAAGGCAACTATTCTTTACATCCGCGTCCATACCCAAAATATTCAGTTTAAAAGGACCTCAGACAGAAATCAACGTGTCACCGTTTGCTTTCACAGGTTAGCGAATAACGTCCATCTTGATTACTGAGGCAGACCTGGATATGACATCCTTCAGCGTGGTCAATGGAAAGTGTCAATCATTTCATTGACGAAAAATCGAGGTGAAATTGGCTGTAGGCGAATTTTTGGGGGCGAGATCAAAGTAACTTTACGGGTAGGATATTAAGTCCAATCGGTATTAGAATTTAATGCTTTCACCATCTATTTAATTAAAAATTCAAGTTAACTTATCCAGAAAATACCTGCGTGCAATCTAGAAAATATGATTAACAGAGATTCCATTAATCTTTTAGTTCATCAATAAAGAGGAGACTCTAAACAAGGTTATTTTAATTTCATTGGCTACCTATTTTTGAGGGTTTAACTACTCTGAAGTATGCCAAAAAAAAACTTAAAAAAGAAAATAAAAAAGCGACTTTGACGGGTATCAAAAGTCAACAACCATTTTATTTTTTTTGGACTTCGATACTAGTCTTTTTGCCTATCATTAATTGAAGTATTTCATTTATTTCTACTTCACTGTAGTATTGTTATCTACCAGCAAGGAACACCTACACTTAGACATAAACTGGATTGTTAATTCATTTACTCAATTTTATTTTATTAACAAATACTTTAGTGATATACTTATTGTTAGACACAGACAATTTAATCTCATACAATCTGTGCCTTAGTGGACTGCACTAATCTATCGTGATTGTTTATGTTCACATCCGGGGACTCTATGTCAATTCCGCTGCCATTACATGTGTAAAAATTGTATCTCTTTAGCGATTATAACAATAAGTACAAGTTATCCAGCATTTATTATTGCTCGTAGTAATACCTACTCTGCCATTAACTATGAACATAACACTTACTACAGTAAATACTTGTCAATTGGCAGAATAAGTGTAAAATGGCAACACAGAGCTAATGAAAAACAACGGGATTTTTGGCGGGCTTTTTGTGCGGGCTTTTTTCGAGTGAAGTTCAGCGGCTGTTAATATTGTTTGCAAATTGATTCCTAGTGGATATTGTGATATAAAATTGGTGTAGTTTTGTGTCTCAACTGTCAACGCAACTGGACAATATGTGAAATCATTGACAGAAGCGAATACTTTGAAAAATCGTAGACAATTAATGGAATTTCATTCGTAAATACCTCACTTGCAAACGCTCAAATTTAAGTCAGCTAAGAATTCGCCATTGTTCTTTGGCAGAGAGACAAATTATAATCAGGAATAGTACATATGATTATTTTGATCCCGGGAATATGTTCCCTCGGGATAATTTTCTACTTTCATGCGGGCGAAGCCAAGCAGAAGCTAGTATTACATATATACGTGTCGAATTGATAACCTCCTTTTATTTAGAAATCGTTGAAAAACGCTTATTCTCTTCATTTTGTCACGTTAACATGTACTGAAAAGCTGATAATTTTTATATGAAATATCAAGTTATTCCCATTGTAACAGTTGCTCTTATTCATGGGTACTTTAAACCAGAAATAGTCAAGTACTCAAATAAACCTGTTACTATATTGTATTGAATTTATTTAGCTGGAATACACATTTTGCATGAATGTTCTATTAAATTCTAGAAAGATCAAAATATTATTCAAATCATACCACAATAACATCAGATATCGTGTCTTGGATAAATTTGACAGTTCTCAAAGCACGCTCAAACTATTCCATCGGGATGGCGTCTCTTCTCGTTCTAAGAAGATAAACGCGTCACAAGATGTTTGTTTTGGACGACAGAGCGTTTTGTCCCTGTGAGGTCTGGGCACTGAGAAGAGAGGGACAGAAGGATCAATAGGACACATTGGAAAGTATTTATAAGCAGGTGAAAAATACTAATGTCAATAGGTTTTTAGAAATTTATCGTCGCCACGTCACCAATGGCTGTTGGTTATATATTATTCAACCACATCTGCTTCAAAAGTAACATGGAATATTTAGGTCTACGCAAATATTTGGCAGTTTGTTGCATTCTAAACAATATAATGCCTAAGGTTACTTCGTATACTTCTTCTTAGCGTGTCGGTGGAAAAATAAAACAAAAAAAAATACCAGAATTTAGCTACGGTAACACCATTCGGTGACGCAGTCATAAGGTCTTCGCACGTGCGGGTAACAGGGCATGCTGTGCACTCCGATAGGTGAGGCAATGTTCTGCGGAGCGATGCCGCAAAAACACTTCGTATTGAGCCTCCTTTTAAAAATGTGATAAACTAAGGGCTTGTCCATACCACCACGTCAAAGTGGCGCAGTGCGGTGTCGCGGCGCGGCACGCTGACTTGCCGTACATGATTGCGTTACCGGGTCGTAAAATTGCACATCAAGATGCCGCAACATTACACGATGTCGTGCCTTGTATAACTCCGGTATTTTTTTCACTTACGAACCTGTGAAATAGCAATCTCTTTCTAGACGGTCCTCAACAAGTGATATCAATAAATCAGAATCAATAATTTCTGTATTTTTTTTTATCACTACTAATCGCTAACACAATTAAACATCACCTGAGCGAGCGTATTGACGTTTGACGCGTCGTTCCACGGCGACTTTGCCGTACCTTGTATTAGCACTTCACGTAAAAGGGTCGCTCCGCGACACCGCACCATTCCACGTTGACGAATTTGTAACGTGGTGATGGGGAAATGTCCAGGCCAAATAATGTGGTGAACTACATAATAATTAAGCAGAAATGAAATTGGCCTCAATCTTAATAGTGCTGTGATGCTGTCGCTGGTAAGTGCAACTGCAAAACAGTTTTAATTTTTGTAAGACCTTGAAAAGAAGTTTCATTTCCTAGTAGTACCTGTTGTTTCGTTTATCTCTGTGAGTCCTCATTATCCACAGACCAACATCATCCACAATTGGGCTAGCCCTTCTATTTTCGGTTCTTTTCAAAGGCCGTACTGAATGAATCTTCTGTATTTCTTACAAAGTGGTCCAGACACAGATGTTAGTCTTTGTTAAGCCAATAGTCTGCTGGTTCAATGTTGTGCGTCTTCATCGGATTTGTAGCCCGCCATTAGTCAGGGGTTATTGTTGAATGGTGCCTATTTATAATGGTGGGGTCGTGAAGGTCATAGTTTTGTATAAAGATAATAAATAACATTGTTTTAGAAGCAGGTCTGTGTCTTTTATTAGTAGTGGACGACTTTTGGTTGAAATGATGATGATATTATTCTAGATTAATTTATTAAGTTTCTTTTTAAGACAACGACAGTCGCCAACGACCTTCAGGGAACAAAATGCGCACTCTTTTCACAACCGCGCGACCCAAAATTCAGTAGTTTTTGTAAATTCCTTATTATTCTGTGACTTTAAAAAAAAATCCTTAGATCTAAATGTAAATAATGAAATTGTCTTTGAGATGGTAAAAATTTCATTATAACACGCCCGGCGATTTTGGAGCGATTGTCGTTTTTTTGACCATGTTAGACATAACTTTACAAATTAATTAAACTATATGTATTTTACGATTAAAACTCAAAATGTTCTTAGATCAAATTATTAAGAAAATGGTCTACTGAACATAATTTTTTTCCAAAAACATTCGCCAATTCTCATTTTAAAATCAGCTAATGCGCCTTAAAAAAAATTTATTTGTGAAATTTATAAGATGAGTGGAAAACTAAGCTTTGTCGATGACAACAATGGTTTTACGGTTAAAGAATCTTTATTTTTCAAAAGAATTACACTCATTTACAGTCATTCACATACACATTACTATGTGTATGTGAATGAATGTACCAATAGTAGTTCATTTACATAGTGGTAATAATATTTTATTTTGATAATTTTAGCCAAAATTCATTATTCCGTTTTCATTGTCGGGTAAAATATGCATAGGTGATACCAGCACTATATATAATTATTTAGATAATAATACCTGATCATCATTTCAGCCGAAAGACGTCCACTGCTGAACAAATACCTCTCCCAAGCGTCACCACGTTGACCGGTCCCGTGCGTCTCGCATCCAGCGCATTCCCGCGACCCGGTCCGGTTAGGCCTTTCAACGCATCGTCAATCGGCAGGTCCACCCAACCAAGTCATCGTCCATCAGCAATAATACCTAGTCGATTTTAAAATAACCTTTTACTTCTTCATTTATTTCGAAATAAATAAATGCTTACAAAAATAAAACGTCAAGCAAAATATTTAAGGGAATTCCTAGAATAATTTTAACTTTATTTCTTGTTATCTCAAATAGAATCTAGACTAATCTTACAGATAGTATTCCTTTGTATGTGTAGTACTTACTAAGTAAATAAGATACATTCTACAATAATGAACTTAAAGTGCTCTGTTTAAATGTAACATTTTTTTCTTGGAAGCCTTCTCTTGGACAAAGAAGGATGGGTGTAATTTCACTTGTAAAATGCTTGCTTGGGTTACTAAAATCACTATTTGTTACATAAATTGGGAGAACTAGAACACTCGTTTTAGCTAGGTTAGTGCAAGATATTTAATGGATCTTTATCAATCTAATTCATAGAGTTTGTAAAGCATTTTGACAAAAACAAATAAGATGTATTCTTCTGAATACATTGTCTTTCATATCTTCATTGTTTCGATAGCATAATAATCACCCTATTATGTTCCCACTGCTGGGAGTAGGCCGTAATCTGCCACATAGACCCAGTGCGGGTTGGTGGATGACACATGTCTTCGAATTTTCGGTTCTAGGTTTCCTTTATTTATTTATTTATCTCAATTACTCAATGCACTTTTAGTTTGACCCAACACGTGCATTAGTCAACAAATTCAATATTACACATACTATAGCAGAACATTAATAACTTGTCAGACGATATTTAACAACACAAACAAAAAACATAATAATCAATAAAAAAATTACAATGCCTAAATAAATAAAAATCCTTACGATGTCTTCCTTCACCCGTATGGGAGCAGTGTTGATAATAGTAGATTATTCACCAAGGGGATAAAGCAGTGTCTTATGTCACGGGCGGCATTTTTAGCCCTGAGCGTAACGAGGGACTCTTGAGTTAGGTAGAGTTCTGAGTGAAGCGTGGGGTTCAAGCTGTCCAAGACGAAGACAGGCTTTATCCCAGAGGAGCATACTCTACTTTTCACACATTCTGCGAGTTAAAGCCAGGGCTCAATAAATTAAAAACCATCTTTTGTTTCATATTCTTTGATAACGCCCCTTTTTTGTTATTTTTTTAGTTCTGCTTACTAGATCGATTTTCGAACAAACCTCTTTACAATGCCTTATGGGCATTTTTTTACTTAGAGTTTTCCACGAATTCCCCAAGAATTTTACTTTCCAAATTCAAATCACTTTACTCCCCTAGGAGTTTCATACAAGTTTACTACCCTTGGGAGGTAGAGAGATAATATAATACTAGCATACAAAAAAACCGTGCCGACGTAACTAGCGTTTTTCGTCTGATTAAACCGATTATTTTTTGTCCATCAATCGTGTTCGGTTGCGTTCCCCGGCGATAGATAGATGGTGTTAGCAGCAACTTGCAAGTAAAAGGGTTTACTCGTTTCGTGAATATTTTTTTCTTTAAATACAGTGAAGGTTTCTGTTATAGTACATTTTTGCACGTTTTTACAGTTTCTTTGCACCAAAATGTGTTACAATGCAAATTTAAACAATCGAGTGGAACGCCTCAGAAATTTAAAACCGCGCCATCTATTGGCATCAATTTTAAATGATCCGTTCAAATAATCTTTGAAATGTGAATTAAGAGCCCAATATTCCAGAAAATGTTAATTTTACACACATTCAATAATAGATAGGTGCATATCGCGCCATCTAGTGAGATTTATTTGAACCAAATTTTATTTCTTAGCGCTGAGACCCCGAATAATTACTTTACGTTGAGATTGCATGATATGTAATTGGACATTGTCAAGCAGGTGATGTGAAAAATAATTTACAAAACATTAAGTGTCGGCTAGGTTCGAACCCACTACGTGAGTCGCAACGTTTACTACTGTGCAACCATTGGTCCAGTTTCTACAAGCTTCTGTAATTTACAGGAATTCAAAAAAATATTACATCAACAAATGTGTTGACGGCACAGACGGCGCAGTGGCTGAGCAATTGGGTGCTGCGCTGCGTATCGCGGGTTCGATTACCGCACAGAAACGATATTTGTTATGGTTGTTTGTGTTTTTTAACTTAAATTTTTGCTAAGGCACCCACGATACAGTAGAGATTCTTATTGTAGGGCATCGATTAAAAATCTATTCAGTCAGATTCAAACCCTACAAAGGCCGAAACGTTCCATTCCCGAAACCCTTAACAATACACAGTTGTGTATTTATGTACTTTATTTATGTACTAGAGGCAGGACAGCTCACGTAGCCCAAATGTGGCAGCGAAGGGGACATAGTGACGTCATCAATCCGGCTAAACTGCCAGAGGACGTGTTTAGCCGTTCGACGGTTAGGGTCGGTTCACACATCACTGGGTATGCAGGGCGACTGGTTAAACGGTGGACGGATTGAAGGAGAATATTTGGTGAGTAGGTATTTGAAAAAAAAATAGAAGAGTCTTTGTTTATTACCATTTAATAAAACACAAGTAAAATTAAAAAAAAATTAAAACCCGCGGCGCATTTTCATTTCATGCTACATAATTTGTCTAGTAGTAGGCACGCTTCGATCGACAATCAAATGAACACGTAATTATGACACGATATCTTGCGAAAACATCCAGAATCAAACAGTAAAACGTCCATATCTTTTGAACGGCTGAACCAATTTTCATCAAATATAGCTAAGAACACTCTCGATAAAGACTCCAAACAAAAAAAAATCGAAATCAAAATCGATTTATCAGTTTAGGAGCTATAATGCCATAGACAGATACACAAACTTATAACACCTCTCTTTTTTCCTCGGGGATTAAAAAGACAACAGTATTTACTGTTGTGGCTAAATAATAACAACCGCTCGGATCGAACTTTAACGTTAAGCAACGCTTGCTGAGGTCGATGCGTGGATGGGTCCATCTTAACATTCCGAAACTCCTTCGTGCCTGGGAAAGCACAAAGTTGTTGGTCCTCTGTCATTTCTAGATGTCTTAGTTATGGTAAAAGTCAGGAAATCTGTTACAAGTCTTACCAAGAGCTTCCGTGTTACCCAGTTACTGAGTTGCAGAAGACAGATATGAATTGCTCCATGTATAATACAGGTATTCAGCTGCACCCGTTTGCACTAGTAGTCAACTCCAACAAAGTGGGAATAGGCCTCCTCAACCCAGTTACTCGGTAACACGAAACCAGTAAGAATGGCCGTGAAATATTACATGCAGATTGGTTACTACTTCGGTTTTAATGAAACTTTATTCCTAATAAAGACATATGTCACTTATTTGAGAACAATACTAAAAAACATACATTTATATAGATTACAAAAAGTTCTTCATCAGTATTAAAAGTTAATAGAAATAAATATATATAAATAATATATATAAATTAAAAGTTACCCATCCAATGCATTCATTTCTGCAGAAGTGATCGGTCCGCAAATATGTGCTGGCTAAGTTGAGTTTTGAATGCATTGAGTTTAGATTTCTGATACAAGATGGTAACTTATTATAGATATTGTGCTCCTTCAAAAGTGACGATTTTTTTTGCCATAATTAGTTCTTGTTTTAGGTAAAACTAGCAAGCTTGCTCGCCGTGTGCTGCATTTAATTTGTTTATATTGGGTTAATGTTAAGTTTGAGTTAAAACTTTTGTTGAGAATATTTCTGATGATAATTCATGTGTTGTAAATATATAATTGCTTTATATTAATAACTATTGTGTCTTGATAAATTTTACTCGTTGATGTTAGATATGGGTTAGTGGAATAGTATATTTACTCTTTTTTCTCTATTTCTTTTAGTACCTTATTAAGTTCTTAGTTTAACAGGTCTTACTGGTTCACTGGTACCGTCGTATTCAGTAATGAGCACGATGAATCTTTAAGTGAATTCATTAAGCTGATTGTTTCAGATGTGTTTGGGTTTTATTTATTTATATTACTTCTGTTTTGTGTTTGTTTTCTGACAGATATAGTTACTGGCTTTGGCGAATCACCTTTTTAACCGACTTCAAAAAAGGGGGAAGTTCTAAATTCGTCAGATTTTCAGTTACATTGAGTGGGTGGTATATTTATTCTATAGTTACCTTACTATAAAAGTTGCTCACTATTTAGTATTAGTAACCACAGCTACAAAATGTGAAAAATAAAAAGCTTATTTGCAAAAAATTTCAACAGCTTCCAACACAAAACACTACAAAGTGAAAAATTACTATATTTCCGAAGTCGGTGTCGAATAACGGAAAACAATGGCTCCAAAAGACACCGATTTCGGAAAAGAAAGTTATTTTTCACTTTGTGGTGTTTTGTTTTGGAAGGCGGTTTGATTTTTTGTTAAAAAGTTTTTTTAATCCCAAATTTACATTGCACACTAGTGAGCTAAACAAGAAAACTTCATAAATACTAGAAAAGTTTGCACACACTTAGATTTACGTCGCTCCATTGCAACTGTAATTGCACACTGGGTCAAAACGATGTCTCCTGGACAAAATTGCGGGCTTCGACAAAAATAATGGAGAGAAAGTGCCCGATAGGATTCCTTTTAGAAGAAAAAGATAGAAACGCTCCTTTTTTAGAGATCCGTGGTCGGATTTGTCGTTTATTAGTTTTCCATTTCCGTCTCAATGTCTTAGACTTTTTACCCTCAAAGTGCTTTTAGTATGGTTCTAAAAACTGGCATAAATATCATAATTTAGATGGTTCAGTCACAATTCTATACTAAAAACAGACCGACTTACAGATGACAAGTGACATTCAAAAGTGTAGAATGACCGTTTTTGCCCGATTTAAAAAATGGTAGATTATAGAGTTCAATGACGCAACAACTCGCGACGAATTTTTGAAATGTTAAAAATAACATGGCTCCGAGGGTGAAATTTGCTTGTTCAAGTGATACTAAATGTCATAAGTCTTGACCAAAATATCAAGTCAAAGTCTAAAATGTTAAAGATTGACTACGTGAAAATCTTAACCTAGATAGAATGTCTAGAACCCAAGGTATAAACCTACTAACTACGGAACCCCACTGCACGTGGTCCAACACTTACTTACCGCACTTAGGCGTTTTTTTTTCTTTTGCGATTACATAAAGCCATTTTGGGGTGAGCGCGGCCAGACAATGGGACTCTCAGCTTTTATAGTTAAGAATATGACGTTATTACTAATGGATCATATTGAACATTCGGTTTAAGGGGTATGAGACTGGGTAGCCCGCAAAATTCCTTTTTTTTGCATTTTGCAGTTCAATTACCTATAAACAAAAATATTCGCTTTTGTATCAATTTTCCATCTACCTACTTTAAGCATGAAAATCATCAACAAGAAAAGGAAAAATATATTTGACAAGGTTAGTAAGAAGTATTAGTTTGAGATCCCCCCTGGGTTAAAATTTTCATTATGGGCCGTTGATTTTTGGCGCGGGGAGGGTGGGGGTGGAGGGGGGGTGGTTTGGCTACCTCCCTGTACCATCCCCACCACTTGGAGCCCCATGGTTATGGAGATATCCAAGGTTAAGGTAAGAATAAAAAAAAAACAAAATGGTCAGGTAAGAATAAAAATTGCCGTAAATGTCCACCGTTTTAAGGGGCGGGGAGGGAGGGAGGGAAAGGGGAATAGCGGGGCTCCTATTTCTGTCTGCAGGGTCTAAAGTAACCTAACATGAAGGTGATGACGGGAGCTGAGTTCGCTCGCTTTGCTCGCTCACTTCAGCTACCCTCATCTCCTTCGAACCTAACCTATCCGTGTCGAAGTGCCCTAAACTCCCGAGCTCACTTCGCTCGCTCTTGGACACACATTCACATTTTTTTATCTCATTAATTATATTTAAGTAAAAAATATATCTAATATCTCCATAACCATGGGGTTCCGTGGGGTGGGGATGGTACAGTGGGATAGCCCCTACCACCCTTTCCTTCATTTTCATTTCGTTTCTTAAAACGATGGACATTAACGGAGATTGTTAATCTAACCTGAAAATATTAACCATGAATATCTCCATAACCATGGGGCTCCGAGTGGTGGGGATGGTACTGGGGGGTAGCCAAACCTCCTCTCCTACCCCAACCCTCCCCGGCCAGAAATCAACGCCCGTAATGGAAATTTTATCCGTTGTCTGGCCACATCTGGCGGCAAACAGTTTATTTGTTTTCTTTATTTTACTTTGCGCTACACTAGGAGTATCTTCTGTATCGTGGACGCGTATGCAACGTCATCTAGCTGTCAGTTAGCAGCAGCTACACTGACAACCCACAGAGCCTAACTCAGAGCTAGGATGATAATTTTTTCCTATTTTGTATACATATATTTTTTTCAAATGACATTGGATAGTCAAGACGTGCTGGTGTCCGCAACTTCACGTCTAAACGCGTATTTTGCGTACGGGTAATTAAGTTAAATCAAAAACAAAATTAACTGCTAATTATTGCAGTGAGATCTTTGGCTATATATAAGATCGGAATCTGTAGTTCGGATTATTGAATGACTACTTCATGAAATGTTGATCTTGAATTAGAAAGTATAAATAAATCAATAATCATTTTACCGCTGAATACATATCTACGAGTACTACGGCCGTAAAATAGTTATTTTGTTACCGTGCAATAAATACTATACAATAGACTATATATACACCAATGATATTCTAGTAAACAGATACGTTATACACTCACAAAACAACCGAAAAAAGTGTTCCGCACAGCAGCCGCAGCACACATACACACTTTTCATTCATCTGACATTTCACTACAAGTCGAAAGGGATAACTTGATAAAACCAATAAGAAAAAAAGATGCAGCTAGTGTTTGTCACTTGCGTGTGAATGTAAACAAACATTATTCTGACCACATATGTTTTCTTTTCTAACCTCCAAATATCAGAATATTAGGGAAAAAAATAGTAAATTGAGGTGTATTGCGTACTTACATATGGTATGAGATCCCTTCTGTTTTATGTACTTTGGTATCATAATTGGTACAGTTTCTAAATACACTATCGCTCTTCGCCATGCGTGACATAGACTAAAGACTATACATCCCAATTAGGACGTATTCGAGTCTTCACAATGTTCGAGCTCATAACATATCTGTTTACTAGAATATCATTGAGATACACTAATAGACTTATAAATTGCAAATACGTAAGAAAATTTAAAATCCGCGGGCTATCCTAGCGGTTTCGCCTTAACTAGAAACGTCCACAATGCGTGTTTTTGTTAAGGCTTCGCTCTTATTAATCTGAGGATTAGTTCTGAACTAATTTTGAGCTATGTATTATGCTTAAATTTCGGAGTTGTGAATAGTGTTATTTATGAAGACCTCAACAGTGTTTAATTGATTTCGTAAATTAATTTCATTAGAACAGAAACTTTATATCAACTACATAATTGGCACTCACAAATGCCAACTGGGTACGCATTTTGGCCGGGTTATTTAAACATAATTTATAGACCATCTGGAACGGGCGCACGGTTGACGCAGTGATTGAGCGATTGGCTGCTGCGCTGCGTGTCGCAGGTTCGATTCCTGCACGAAACAAATATTTGTATGACCTACAGATAGTTGTTCCGGCTCTGGGTGTTGTATATGTGAGTTTATATGTTTGTGAACGCACCCGCGATAAAGGGAGAAATTTCTAGTAGGGCAACGTCTTTTTAAAGAAAAAAAAAGAAAAACTTTTTTTTAATTTTTAATTAGTGGCAATGGTTTCACGCATGCATCATAGGATGGCGGGACACCGGGGTCGCGGGCACTCAGACTGGGGACTCTATCTGCCCACCAAGTGACTCCAGGAACCACGGTGGCACAGTGATCACGAGCTGCCATACTCAGCGAGACTTAGTGGAGGCGCTTTTTTGGTCTACACAAGGGTGTGCCCTAACATGCGTTGCACAGAGAGGGTTCCGGGGTGATCTTTTGAGTGGTCATGGTTTACGTGCTGGTGGTGATCACCGGGGTGGTTTTAGTAATGTAAAAATCCCACACTCGCTGGTCTTTTCCCCAAAAGTCTAGGTGCCTTTTGAACAAAACACCGTCAAAAAAAAAAGCTCAGTGTTTTCAGAGATTTGCCTCCACTTATAGGTACACAAACTCACAAAATCGCACTATCTTCTTATTTCGTTATTGCACAACAAATACCTAACATAAAAAACACAGTGAAAATAATTTTCGTTTACAAAGGCGAGCTTAACATAAAGAAGGGTTGTGTTCCAGCAAACCTTTAAGTGATTGAGAGTGATCACAATAGCCTTCAATCTCTCTCTTCCTAATATATCCAGCAGTGGATATCTTTTAGCTGAAATGATTTTATTATGACTTGTATCCAAAAGAGAGAGAGGTTTCTCAAACAATCTTGGGGAAACTATTGAAGAGCTAGTGGATAATAATAGCTGCAAAGATCGTTTAACTGAAGCTTCTACATTTCTAAATTTCATAGCTATGGAAATTACGAGTATGATAACTCTTATTTTATCTGCGACAGACAGATATAATAAATTGGTACAGACTTTGCCCAACTGAGGGGCAATGTTGGCTAATTATAAAAAAAGTAATGTAGAAATACTAAATGTCAGTTTTAGACATTATTATCATCATCATATCATCATAGCCGATCAGACGTCCACTGCTGGACATAGGCCTCCGCCAAGCGTCGCCACATTGACCGGTCCCGTGCATTACCGTATTAGACATACTTTGAAATTATTATCATGATGTCCAGTCAGAGACTCTATCCATTCCGTTTTTAAAAAATCAAGCTCACTATGATAACGCTAGGTGATATCAAGCTTCACAGCTAGCAATTTGATTGCTCCCGGCTTTGCCTGTCTGTGTCTAGCAAGTCACTTCAAGACTGCAAGCAGCGGTGTGCTGCGTTTTTGTAGCATTCGGCTTTTACTACACTTTACACTCAAAATGCAGTATCCCTAAAACCTTGGCTAGTCGACAGTTTTTTTTATCTATATTTAGGTTAGCTGTAGGATAAACTGTTTATATATAATTAATGATAAAAAATCTTTATTCCGTTCATTTTTACACAGTACAATATTAAACCAATAATACATTACATAGAAACCTTTAAGTGCTTGAAAACATTCCCTGGATCCCACACTAGAATTCCCTTTGTTGTGGGGTCCAGTCTCCTCCCAAGTAGGTAAGGCAAATATGTTTACATGGACGAGGAGGAGATAAAAATTAATTAAATTGTAATGTTGATAAATATAAATAGAGGTTATTATTTTATATGAATTTAGCTAAAGTTGCTTTTTGGACAGTGTATGTGTATGAGTACATGTGGAGTGTGGAGTAAGTAGGGGGTGAGTGCTAAGTATATAGGTAATAGCAAAAAGCCCTCTGTTTGATATCAATATTGCAGTCAAACAGCACAAATATAAACTTTAACATGTTTTATATCTCAAACTAACTTCTGCCAGCGGCTTCGCCCGGGTGAAGTCAAACATTATCTATATTAAATATATATATATATATATTTTCCCTCGGGATAAAAAGTATTCTATGTACTATTCCTGACTATAATCTATCTCTGTGCCAAATTTCATCCAGATCCGTTAAGCCGTTCTGGCGTGAAGAAGAAACAAACACACTCACAAACTTTCGTCTTTATCATATAAAATGCTTTTGACTACCCGTAACGACTGTTAAAGACCTTCAAATGACAGCCGGGACCAACGGCTTAACGTGCTTTCCGAGGCGCGGAGGAAACTCGGTATTTTGAAAATGGTCACCCATCCACAGACCGACCTCGTCAAGCGTTGCTTAACCTTGAAGATCGATCCGTGCGGCTGTTATTATTTAGCCACGAGCTCCTCCTTCTTTCTTGATAGTAATAGTAAGTAAAAGTTGACGGTACACCACATTCCACACTAAGGCCTTAGTCTAAATCTAAAATTATATTTAGACTAATCTTCTATACATATAAAATGCTTTGTCCTGAATGACTGACTGACGGATCAACGCACAGCCTAATTTGCTGATCGTAGAGATTTGTAACTTGGAGGGTGTGTTCTTTCTATGACGTAGGCATCCGATAAGAAATGTTTTTTGGAAATTCCACCCCTAAGGGGTAAAAAGGGGGTTGAAAGTTTGTATGAAAAGTCTAATTCCTTCGGCCAAAATTTTTGATACTTGGTACAAATAGTAATCTAAGTTAATGATAAAGGTTGTCATCATTAGTTTTTCAAAACTATCCCCAAATGATGATTTAGGGGGTGTTGAAGTTTGTATGGAAGAATCTGATTTCTTGGGTCAATAAACTTGAAACTTGGCACAAATACTGTACTAAATGAATAATAAAGGTTGTTATTATTATTTTTTAAAACTAACCCCAAAAGACTGTTTAGGGGTGTTCAAGTTTTTTTGAAGAATGTTATTACTTTAGATAATTAAAATAAACTTGATATAAATACCAACCTAAATAAAGGTTTTCATTATTATTTTTTCGAAACTACCCCCCAAAAGATTATTTAGGGGTTATTATAATTTTTTTAAATCTTATTTCTTGGGTTGGTAAACATGAAACTTGAATAAATACCAACCTCGATAAAAATTCGTTCCTCCAAGACTGGCTCTCGCCCCCTGTGGAGGCCCTGGACGTCGACGCCGCAGCGGTCCAGCTCCGAAGGTCCCTGACCGAGGTGTGCAACTCCAGCATGCCTCGGTCACGCCGTCCGCCTCCCCGTCGCGCCGTCTATTGGTGGACGGAGGAGCTGGCGGGGCTCCGGGCCACTTACGTGGCGGCCAGGAGGGCCTACACGCGGAGCCGGCGGCGCACAACCCATTCTCAGGTCGGGGGGGACCGCCTCTACGCCTCTTACCAAGAGGCAAAGACGGTCCTCAAGTCGGCGATGTGCGCCGCCAAGGACTCGGCGAGGGCCGAGATGCTGGAGGGTTTCGACAGGGATCCATATGGGAGACCGTACAAGGTGGCGCGGAACCAGTTGCGGCCCTATGGTCCCCCACTGTCGGAGGGGCGGCTTTGCCTCCTCCGTAAAGAGGGACGCCCGGTGGACTCCCCCTCGGCATACCGGCCTATCGTTCTTCTTGATGAGGTCGGTAAAATGTTCGAGGGGATCGTCGCCGACCGGCTCAATAGCCTGCTGCGGGGGGTGGGGCCAGACTTGTCGGACGCCCAGTTCGGCTTTCGGCAGGGGCGTTCTACAGTCGACGCCTTGGCCCTTCTGAAGGGCCAAGTGCAGGAGGCGGTCGAGTCGGGGGGCGGAGTGTTGGCGGTGTCATTCGACATCGCGAACGCCTTCAACTCCGTGCCCCACTCGACGATATTGGAGGCACTCCGGTATCACGGAGTGCCCCAATACTTGCGGGACCTCCTGGCCAGTTACTTGGAGGACCGAGCGGTCCTCCTTGTGGACAAAACGGCGACGGTCAGGAGGTACAGCGCGGAGTCCGGTGTTCCGCAGGGGTCGGTTCTAGGCCCTCCCCAGTGGAACATCGGTTTTGATTGGCTCCTGCGGGGCACCCTCCTCCAGGGCATGAGTGTCATATGTTACGCGGATGACACTCTCCTCGTTGCCCGGGGGAGGGACTTCAGAGAGGCGGCCTGTCTGGCCTCGGCTGGCGGATCCTTGGTCGCTGGGAGGATCCGCCGGCTTGGATTGAGGGTGGCGCTGAACAAGACCGAGGCCGTGTTCTTCCACGGACCTCGGCAGCGCTGCCCTCCTGACGCCCACATAGTCGTGGAGGGCGTCAGGATAGAGGTCGGGGCCCAGATGAAGTATTTGGGCCTCACGCTGGACAGCAGGTGGCGCTTCGGCCCACATTTCAGTGGGCTGTCGACGCGCCTGCTGAATGCCGCCGATGCCCTGTCATGGCTTCTCCCAAACTTAGAGGGGCCCAAAGCGCGATGCAGGCGCCTTTATGCCGGCATTCTGCGGAGCATGGCCCTTTATGGGGCGCCTATCTGGGCGGACTCCCTCCACAGCAGGGAGAACGCGACTGCCATCCGCAGGCCCCAAAGGGCAATTGCACAGCGGGTGGCGAGGACCTACCGGTCGGTAGGCTTTGCGGCTGCGTGCGCTCTGGCGGGCATCCATCCTTGGGAGTTAGAGGCTTGGGTGCTCGCCAGAGTGTACGAATGGACGGCGCGGCGAAAGGCGCTCGGTGAGCGCCCCGCCACGGAGGAGCGGGAGGCCGTGCGGCGGGAGGCGAGGGATGCAATCATCCTCCATTGGACGGAGGACCTCGCCACCGCCGCCTTTGGCCGTCGGACGCTGGACGCGCTCGGTCCAGTCCTGCGGGGCTGGCTCGAGCGGCCTCACGGTTTCCTCTCATTCCGTTTGGTGCAGGTGTTGTCCGGACATGGTTATTTCGGAACGCACCTGCACCGGATCCGGAGGGAGGAAACCCCAGCGTGCCACCACTGCGGCGCGGCGGAGGACACGACGCAGCACACCTTCGAGGTGTGCCCAGCATGGGCTGAGCTGCGCCGTGCCTTGATCGATGTGGTCGGGCAGGACCTCTCACTTCCCAGCTTGCTCAACTCCATGTTGGGGAGTGAGGAGGCCTGGGCGGCGGTTGCCTCCTTTTGTGAGGACGTGATGTCGCAAAAGGAGGCGGCGGAGCGGGCGCGGGAGGACGATCCTCTCGCGCCGCCGCACCGCAGGCGAAGAAGGGGTGGGAGAAGGCGGTTGTACGATCGTCTCCTCCCACCTCCTGGTGGTGACTAGCGGGCGACAGGCGCGGGGGTGCCTTCGCTCGCATTGCACATGTCACCACCCTCGGCGGGCGGGAACGGCCGAGCACTCGCGGTCGTTCCAGGGGGGGACTGGACGTAAAGGCTCTGCCAGTTTCCCAGTCCCCCTCCAATTCAAGACGATGCGGGAGTGCCGCTGGGTTATTTTAGTGGGTATACCGGATTCTTTCCGGGGAGTCCCACATAACCCCAATGGGTGGGTATGCGTAATGCATTTTTTCCCAGCGAGATCAAAAAAAAAAAAAAAAAAAAAGCTACCAACCTATGTAAACGATAAAGGTTGTCATTATAAGTTTTTCGTAACTAACCCCGAGCTAAGAATCTTACTGGATAGGTTTTCGTTTTTGACGCAGGGTTCTAGGTAGCACTTAGCAGGAACTTTTGGAAATACAACCTTTAAGGGGGGGCGAAATTTGTTTGTATGATAAATCTAATTCCTTGGGGATAAAGTAAATACATCGAATTTTACATAAAAACGTTTTTTAAAACTTCCCCCCAGGTATGGTTAAGGGGTGTTAAAGTTTTTTTGAGGCATCTTACTGCGGCATCTTACTGCGGCATCTTACTAACATTAACGAAGAATAAAAAAGAGAAGAAAACCAGTAAATATATTTGGGTTGTTCAAAATTCGACGGGGCAAAATGGGGTTATTAAGTTTTTAGGGAAGGATTTTATTTTGTGGACGTAACCTAAAATGTATTATTCTTTAAGTCAAATAACGAATCGTCCCAAACCAATAAATCCTGTATATCTACTATACCCCAATTTTATTGATTTAATAATAGCTTATTTTTAGTCGTCTTCACTAACTGCACATAAATAGCGTCATATATAGGATAAACGAAATCTCGCGAACGAAGTCGCGGGCAAAGTGCTAGTAATATATATAAGTGTGATGTGATAGTGTGATAATGAAACTAATAAACCGGCCAGTTGTTCCATGTTTGATGCAAAAGTACATAAAACATATAAACCCTTGCACATAAAGTTGAATGTTCCTCTATTGTAAACATTTTTTGTTGCATCGTTGAGGCCGGCCGCAAAATTCGAGCAGTTTTTAATGAAATTCGACTGTTTTTTTACTTATTAATTATTTCACGTATGAGCTGTAACATACTCCCATTATTTCTGTTCGTACCAGGTTTCAAAAAAATACATGTTTTACTTTTTGTGCAGCATTTTTTTTCCACCATCAGGCAGGCATCCATTTTTGGTCAATGAAATAAAATATAACTTGGAAAGTTTTCGTTTTAATGCTTTGTTCATGTTACGTTTCCTTTTTTTTGTAGCGATTAATTTTCAATATGGTTCGATATTTTATATTTTAAAATTATGTAATAGTTCTCTCAGAGAAGCTTTGTGCGGTATACAGCACATCACTCATATAGTTAAAGTACAAAATTTATATTACTATAAATTCTTCAACTCATCTTTGCGCGCGACGCTATGTGTGGATAAGCATGTGTGGGTGGTTGTTTGCTCGGGCGATGACTGCTGCGTCACTATATGCATCGTATGCACCGTAAGCATTTGTGTGGCAAACGCAGCAATAATCTTTCGTCTGATTTGAATCTCATTTGGTTTCCCGCTATGCTCTATGTCCTTACAGGATAATATGATGTTAGAGAGTTCCAGATGAATGGTACTCGTACGTTGCAAATTTATTAAAACATAAGTCTTCTTTTTTACAATTTGCAAGAGCAGAGCACGTAGACAAAATGGCTACTTTAGTTATTAAAAACATTTTTCTTACACATTATTTAACTGGTAAGTAAAAAATATAATATTGAGGACCTCCTTTTCTTGAAGTTAGTCTTAAACATAAAAAAAAAAACTTGTAATGTTCAAAACAGAAGACCATTTTATCGATATCAATCCTAAAAATTTAAAGCTCGATAAAATTCCAACAACTTTTCTGTTAGTTGTTGACGGTATTGGTTGTGGATGTTGGTCGTAAAAATACAACCTTTATTAAATAAAATAAAGTTATAGATAATAAATATAATTTTCAGATTATTTTTAGATAATTTTTATAATTAGTTAGATTTTGAAGGTATAATTATAAGCAGATATATACCAAGTTTGCACGCTATTGTATCCGTGTAAGTTTAGGAGTCCGTCCATATTGTCTAGCATCACAACTCTGCCGTCTGCCCACGTTACAATAACTCCGCCAGTCTGGCAATCCACTGACTCACCTCCGTTCTGGCAAAAGATAAAACAGTATGTTATTAAAATACTGATACGAGTATAATAAGCAGTAATCCTAAACTAACTGTGTATGAAGAACCGTGGTCAATCTCACCGGTGACTAGCAAAGTAGGAAAGAGATATTACAGTGCACAAGCTCTCTGTGCCTCATGGGTATTATAATGCACAAGTGTTTGCCCAAACATAGGTGAATTTTCTGTGCTTTGGTGGAACACTCATGGATATTACAGTCAACAAATGTGTGCCCGGGGTGTGACCGGAGAGGGATCAGGCACAGTACCATCGACTTTACGTCCTTACCCAGGCACGGGGATGTCACATCATCAACTTCCAAACACCAGGTTGCTATTGAGAATTTTCTAATGGAAAGAAACAATAACACTTTTTGGCCGAACTGGGAATCGAACCCAGGACGGGCACGAGAGAAAGCGGGCATAAGAATGTAATAGGGAATCGAAGGAGACAAAAATTATTATGAAATACTTGACTATATGATGATACTTGTCGTAAAACTGCGATGCGGTAGAAATAAAAGTATAGAGTAACGCTTTTATGGCAATAGTAAAAAAAATATAATGTATTATCATCAGCCTTTTTAATGTGCCCACTGCTGGGGCACAGGCCTCCTCTCTGTGAGCGAGAATGGGCCGTAATCCACCACGTGGGCCCAGAGCGGGTTGGTGGATAATGATAAAATATAAGTATCAAACATACGTCACGATATCGCATCGCGAAACATGGTCCTATCGTGTGCTTTCGGTTTTTATTTGACTAGCTTTTGCCAGCAGCTTCACTCGCATAAAAGTCGAAAATTATCCTAAAGGAGCATCTTACCCGTTTCCTCCAACCCTAAAATTCATCCAAATCAGTTCAGCAGTTTCTGTGTGAAAGAGGTACAAACATCCTTCCATCTACACTCACAAACTTTCATATTCATTATATAAGTAGGAAGCTATAGTCAATTCAAAAAATAAATTTAGTTTTCCATACAAAGTTGTCATCAGCTTAGATTTTTTTTATGGATCATTTAATTAAAAAAAGCAAGCATAACATATCTATGTACAAGTGCATAAGTGTGTGTGCAAACAAAGGAGTACTCTATGTTCCTTTATTCTCTAAGTCTGCCGGACGGCAAATGCCTTATGACCGGGGAAGGAACAGGCGAAAGAACCAACGGCTTTACGTGGTATACGTGGTCACAGTAGCAACCTGGAATTCGGCAGCAAAACTCCAAATTCCAGGCTGCTACTGGAAATTTCTAAAGAAAAAATCAATAACACTTTTTGTCCGATCTGAAAATCGAACCCAGGACGAGCACGAAAAAATCGGGAAGAGGAAGGTATTAGGGAAACATTTGGTTTCCACGACACCGCAACGTGGCACGACGTCGTATCGTGTAGTTTCGGCCTAATATTAATAATTTACTTACCGATAAGACCTCTTTCGTGCAGTTCTGTGGAACAATGCAAGCAGTAACTATCAAAGCGCCCACCATCAAAACTGCCAGGGTCACGAACCGAAACATCTTTCTTCTTTGCTTTCTGTAAAAAGAAACGTTATGATTGGATTCAGAGGTAAAACTAAACTGCGGTTTAAGTACGCTATCAAGAAAGGAGCTGGCAGCTTCGTTTTATATAAACGTTTACGTACTAGTGGATGCACCTCTGCCTGAAAGACTCTGCCACTTCGAGTAAATACAGCCATGTTATTATATATGCCAGGATCGGAGTTTTGAAAGCAAACACTTTGGGACTAACACTAAGATCTAACACCCAAAATAACGGACTGTATTTGAACCGGCAGTAACGTCAATTGCTTCCACAGATATAAATCTAACTAGATGAAGCGATTGTCGGAGTAAAGTTACGATCAATGATCGTAATCTGAGCTTTTCATTTAGCATTTTCAGAACTGGAAATCTAGAAAAATCCCTTTTTATGCCATATTGAGCTGTAAAGAATGTATAGAAAACTTGGCCGAGGCATTGGAAATGTTTTCTTTCATTGGTAAGTAAATTTGATTTTGTTTGTGAAATAGTGGCACGCTTGGTTTTCATACAGACGGAGGGACTTGCGCTGCGACGAGATAAATACAAACGATAATTAGATCTAGGCAAGACAAAGCAATATTCTATCGTCGATAGCGATTCCATCAAACTAAAACGGGCTTGAGTTACACATAAACACTGAATAAAATCATAAAATCCATTAAACAAAAATAAAGAAATAATATAACACTAAAACAAACAACTCACTTTAATTTCTTGAAGAGGTGTTGCTTCTCCCGAAGTCAGGCAAGGAATATAATGTACAGTGAGCTATCACCCTATTTATACAGTAGGACGGTACTCTTCCCACCTATATATACTGTGTGTGATAGTGCTCGGAACAGAACAGTGTGACCTTATTTACCCGCGACCTAGCTGTGTATCTTACCTACTTAAATATATGTAGTAACTTGTCCAGCTGTTTCACTTATCATCTACCTAACTATCTACCTATCAGTTAGCGGCCTGCGCAGCCTACCCTGCACAGCCCTAGCTGTTACAGCGGGTCCGTACACTGCTGACTGCATATCGAATGCATCGCTCACGATCGTTGGTCATGAGATTGTATATCCCGCGGAAGTGTGGAGGCCGAGGCTGTTTAAATGCCAAAAACCTCCACAACCGCGAAATATGCAATTTCAGGGAATATGTTCTAAAAACCGACGTGGGTTTGAATCGAGATTTAATAGCAGTGAACAAGGGACTCACCCCGCTCTCCTTGGCGAATGAGAACTGACGCAAGCCTGTAGTGCTTGACACTAACGACCGCAGGGAGGTATGGCAGAGTTAGGAGCTTCACGGACGCTTTTGCCGGGCCCTACATAGGCCTGATGTAGATCAATAGGCGTCCGTAGTCTGGGCGCGTTTTGGTGACCTGAGCCAACTTTTAGATTAGGATCATCTTGAAACCCAACTTTTAGATTAGGATCATCTTGTGGTGGTGAACCGAATCGAGAGGAATGCATTGATAGTGGAAATTACCGTCCCACTTGACAGGAACCTCGTGAAAGCTGAGAAAGATAAGCAAATCAAGTATCTTGACTTGGCTCGCGAGGTTGTCGCCATGTGTGATGTGGACACAGTGATCATTGTACCGATAGTCGTTTCAGCCAATGGCTTAATAGCCACGGGCCTCGACCAACACCTTAGGAGGCCCTCGTTGACGGCTGGAGCAAGGGCCTGATCCAGAAAGCAGTACTGCTGGACACGGCTCGTAATGTTAGGAGGTTCCACTATCTGGAGCCCTGACCGGTAGCTTGGACCCTGTTGCCGATACCGGTGGGCCTCTATTTTTATATTTTTAAATGTATATTTTTAGTGCTTTATAAAAAAAAAATATAGTAAATAAGCAAGTTAATGAAGGAGAAAACATACTAAAAAAATTGATAACATCTTTTGGGTTTCCCTAGGTTAGGTCAGAGGTTAAAAAGTCATACATAAACTGAAATATAATTACAACTTACGAGATAATTTGTTATTTTGATTACTCTTTGCCGGCATCGGGAATACCGAAAATATGTTTTGAAAATAACATGAGAATTTCAACACATTTCGTTATTATTTGGTATAAATAGGGTGATAGCTCACTGTACATTATATTCCTTGCCTGACTTCGGGAGAAGCAACACCTCTTCAAGAAATTAAAGTGAGTTGTTTGTTTTAGTGTTATATTATTTCCTTATCTTTATTTTTGTTTAATGGTTTTTATGATTTTATTCTGTGTTTATGTGTAACTCAAGCCCGTTTTAGTTTGTTGGAATCGCTATCGTCGGTAGAATATTGCTTTGTCTTGCCTAGATCTAATTATCGTTTGTATTTATCTCGTCGCAGCGCGTGGGTTTAAAGACAGTTGAACCTCCTCCCTGAACACGTCTCTCATTATTCTCGTCGTCAATGATAGTTCTGACTTTCAGGCAAGCTTTGAGATTTTTTTAAGCGTCTCAGTAGCCGGACTGCAAGTAAAATGCACGATGGCTGCAAAACTGCAGTTTGGATGCCATCACAGACATAAATCTAACTAGATAACGCAAGTCTCTCCGTCTGTATGAAAACCAAGCGTGCCACTATTTCACAAACAAAATCAAATTTACTTACCAATGAAAGAAAACATTTCCAATGCCTCGGCCAAGTTTTCTATACATTCTTTAAAGCTCAATATGGCATAAAAAGGGATTTTTCTAGATTTCGGTAGATTTCCGGTTCTGAAAATGCTAAATGAAAAGCTCAGATTACGATCATTGATCGTAACTTTACTCCGACAATCGCTTCATCTAGTTAGATTTATATCTGTGGATGCAATTGACGTTACTGCCGGTTCAAACACAGTCCGTTATTTTGGGTGTTAGACCTTAGTGTTAGTCCCAAAGTGTTTGCTTTCAAAACTCCGATCCTGGCATATATAATAACATGGCTGTATTTACTCGGAGTGGCAGAGTCTTTAAGGCAGAGGTGCATCCACTAGTACGTAAACGTTTATATAAAACGAAGCTGCCAGCTCCTTTCTTGATAGCGAACTTAGACCGCAGTTTAGTTTTACCTCTGAATCCAATCATAAGTTTTCTTTTTACAGAAAGCGAAGAAGAAAGATGTTTCGGTTCGTGACCCTGGCAGTTTTGATGGTGGGCGCTTTGATAGTTACTGCTTGCATTGTTCCACAGAACTGCACGAAAGAGGTCTTATCGGTAAGTAAATTATTAATATTAGGCCGAAACTACACGATACGACGTCGTGCCGCGTTGCGGTGTCGTGGAAACCAAATGTTTCCCTAACACCTTCCTCTTCCCGATTTTTTCGTGCCCGTCCTGGGTTCGATTTTCAGATCGGACAAAAAGTGTTATTGATTTTTTCTTTAGAAATTTCCAGTAGCAGCCTGGAATTTGGAGTTTTGCTTCCGAATTCCAGGTAACTACTGTGACCACGTATACCACGTAAAGCCGTTGTTTCTTTCGCCTGTTCCTTCCCCGGTCATAAGGCATTGCCGTCCGGCAGACTTAGAGAATAAAGGAACATAGAGTACTCCTTTGTTTGCACACACACTTATGCACTTGTACATAAATATGTTATGCTTGCTTTTTTTAAATTATACGATCCATAAAAAAAATTCTAAGCTGATGACAACTTTGTATGGAAAACTAAATTTATTTTTTGAATTGACTATAACTTCCTACTTATATAATGAATATGAAAGTTTGTGAGTGTAGATGGAAGGATGTTTGTACCTCTTTCACACAGAGACTGCTGAACTGATTTGGATGAATTTTAGGGTTGGAGGAAACGGGTAAGATGCTCCTTTAGGATAATTTTCGACTTTTATGCGATTGAAGCCGCTGGCAAAAGCTAGTCAAATAAAAACCGAAAGCACACGATAGGACCATGTTTCGCGATGCGATATCGTGACGTATGTTTGTTACTTATATTTTATCATTATCCACCAACCCGCTTTGGGCCAACGTGGTGGATTACGGCCCATTCTCGCTCACAGAGAGGAGGCCTGTGCCCCAGCAGTGGGCACATTAAAAAGGCTGATGATAATACATTATATTTTTTTTACTATTGCCATAAAAGCGTTACTCTATACTTTTATTTCTACCGCATCGCAGTTTTACGACAAGTATCATCATATAGTCAAATATTTCATAATAATTTTTGTCTCCTTCGAATCCCTATTACATTCTTATGCCCGCTTTCTCTCGTGCCCGTCCTGGGTTCCCAGTTCGGCCAAAAAGTGTTATTATTTCTTTCCATTAGAAAATTCTCAATAGCAACCTGGTGTTTGGAAGTTGATGATGTGACATCCCCGTGCCTGGGTAAGGACGTAAAGTCGATGGTACTGTGCCTGATCCCTCTCCGGTCACACCCCGGGCACACATTTGTGGACTGTAATATCCATGAGTGTTCCACCAAGGCACAGAAAGTTCACCTATGTTTGGGCAAACACTTGTGTGTACCCATGAGGCACAGAGAGCTTATGCACTGTAATATCTCTTTCCTACTTTGCTAGTCACCGGTGAGATTGACCACGGTTCTTCATACACAGTTAGTTTAGGATTACTGCTTATTATACTCGTATCAGTATTTTAATAACATACTGTTTTATCTTTTGCCAGAACGGAGGTGAGTCAGTGGATTGCCAGACTGGCGGAGTTATTGTAACGTGGGCAGACGGCAGAGTTGTGATGCTAGACAATATGAACGAACTCCTAAACTTACACGGATACAATAGCTTGCAAACTTGGTTTATAGCTGCTTATAATTATACCATCAAATTCAATACTAACTAATCATAATCAATATCTTCAATAACAACAGTCAACAACAACAACCATTACAACAACTCATCAAAAACACTTGTTGATAACGAAAAACCAAATAAATTATATTTATTATCTATAACTTTATTTTATTTAATAAAGGTTGTATTTTTACGACCAACATCCACAACCAATACCGTCAACAACTAACAGAAAAGTTGTTGGAATTTTATCAAGCTTTAAATTTTTAGGATTGATGTCGATAAAATGGTCTTCTGTTTTGTACATTACAAGTTTTTTTTATGTTTAAGACCAACTTCAAGAAAAGGAGGTCCTCAATATTATATTTTTTTACTTACCAGTTAAATAATGTGTAAGAAAAATGTTTTTAATAACTAAAGTAGCCATTTTGTCTACGTGCTCTGCTCTTGCAAATTGTAAAAAAGAAGACTTATGTTTTAATAAATTTGCAACGTACGAGTACTATTCATCTGGAACTCTCTAACATCATATTATCCTGTAAGGACATAGAGCATAGTGGAAAACCAAATGAGATTCAAATCAGACGAAAGATCCTTGCTGCGTTTATTATACGAGTAACAAGAAAAGTACTATTTCGAACGAAATATTATAAGTAGATATATCATTTTTATGATAGAACTAGATTCGCTCGCAGTGAAGCCATTAAAAAAATAGTTTTTTTTTAATGAAATGTATCCTATGTTACTTCTAATACCTCCAAGAATTTATGTACAAAGTTTCATGATATTCGGTTCAGTAGTTTTTGCGTGAAAGCGTAACAAACAAACTTACATTCACACTTAAAATATTAGTATGATATTTTCAGTTTTAAAGTTCTGTGTTGGAATAACAACGCAATACATACGTTTATTTGTGTAAATATTTTAACTTAGCAGTTTTAATTTTAATAAAACATTCAGTGGCTCTATCTGTTCTAGAAGTGTAGGTGGTCGCTGCTATACATGAGTTCCTAGGTTCGTTTCCCGGATTGGCCAAAGTATTATTGGGTTTTCCTATCTAGAATTTCTTAGTAACAGTCAAGACTGTACCCGGTTCATGGCTTTAGGCTCGCCCCCTTGTACATGGGAACGATACCTGACGAACCATAACTGACGAAATGTAAGTGTAATGTACATAGGTATGTACTGTGATAGCCAGGGAGCTAAATATTAAAACGCAGAAATTACTTTTATCAGATATATTTTTAGCAACCATGTGCCTGCTCTTAGGCGGCTTCTCTAGAATTGACCATCAAAGCCTAGCAAAAACATCTTCATTTATTTTTCATTTCCCTTTCAAAATATAGTTTTCTGTTGCCAGTCTTATTATAGACAAGGCGTCTCCCTTTAAATGGGCAGAGTCCTCACAGTACATAGGTGAACCTCTTCCTAGTCATTCTGGGAACACAGGCATGATTTATGTTATGTGATGTTTGGTTTTATATCTATGACTAAGGACTCCGCTGCTAGCGATTTCGCTAACGAAAAAGCATTTAGATTCTTACAAAAAGTATCTAGCATTGCTAGTAGTTACTTAAACATACATCGAAGTGTTGAAGTGTTTGTACAAAAACGCCATCATGTCAGTTCGACTTATGCAGCGAGGTGTGAGACAAGGAGATGTCATATCTCCGAAACTGTTCACCGCTCCACTGAAGGATGCCTTCAAGATTATTATAGTATACTAGCACTTTGCCCGCGACTTCGTTCGCGAGATTTCGTTTATCCTATATATGACTCTATTTATGTGCAGTTAGTGAAGACGACCAAAAATAAGCTATTATTAAATCAATAAAATTGGGGTATAGTAGATATACAGGATTTATTGGTTTGGGACGATTCGTTATTTGACTTAAAGAATAATACATTTTAGGTTACCTCCACAAAATAAAATCCTTCCCTAAAAACTTAATAACCCCATTTTGCCCCGTCGAGTTTTGAACAACCCAAATATATTCACTGGTTTTCTTCTCTTTTTTATTCTTCGTTTATGCTAGTAAGATTCCGCAGTAAGATGCCTCAAAAAAAAACTTTAACACCCCTTAACCATACCTGGGGGAAAGTTTTAAAAAACGTTTTTATGTAAAATTCGATGTATTTACTTTATCCCCAAGGAATTAGATTTATCATACAAACAAATTTCGACCCCCCTTAAAGGTTGAATTTCCAAAAATTCCTGCTAAGTGCTACCTAGAACCCTGCGTCAAAAACGAAAACCTGTCCAGTAAGATTCTTAGCTCGGGGTTAGTTACATTGGATGTCCTCCGCCCTGGGGGAGGCGGAGGGGTCTGTCAGACTCGTACTGACCAAAAACCACCCCGGTGTTCCATCTCACACCTACGCCGGGGGTCGCGGGAACATACGATACTTGCGTAACCCACGGCTAGTGCCGGCCCGCCTCTGCGGGCCTCGATCTCGGGTTTGGGAGGGAGTGAGGTGTTTGGCTCCCCCCGCAACGTCTAAGAGGGGCGCGCGTGGAACACTACGCGCCACCACCTCGGGTCCTGATGTGTTGGGGGCGACGGACGCCCCCGAGTCCGTCGCCCCTGGACCCATTTAGGGGGGTCAGAAGAGGGCGTTGTCCGCCCTCCGCCGACGCCCGGCTCGTCTGCTGCGGATCGGGTGAGTGGAAGAAATCTCCCTCTCCCTCTCCGCAGCCTCCTTCTGCGAGACGACTGTTTCACAGAAGAATACCACCGCGTCCCAGGACTCCTCGCTGCCGACCATAGACTCGACTACGGCCGGCAGCGACAGGTCACTGCCTACTTCTGAGATGAGGGCACGGCGCGGCTCCTCCCAAGCGGCACACTCTGCCAGCGTATGCCGCGCCGTGTCCTCCCGGCAGTCGACGCAGTGGTGACACCGGGCGTCCGGCTCCCTGTTTATGCGACACAGGTACTTCCCGAAGCAACCATGCCCCGAGAGCACCTGCGTCACCCGAAACGACAGGGAGCCGTGCCTCCTCCCGAGCCAGCGCTCGAGCACTGGCCGGATCGCCTCGATGGTGACGAGGCCGGCGGTAGGGCGTGAAAGCCTGCCCCGCCATTCCGCCACTAGGACCTCGCGGAGTTGAGACCGCCGCAAGTCCATATGGCGCTGCATCGGCCCTTCGCCCCGCGCCCGCGCTTCCTCGCGCCACCGATACAGTGACGCGAGTACTTTCGCCTCCAGGTCCCAGGGCGGGGATCCGGCCAGTACGCAAGCCGCCTCGTAGGAGATCGTGCGATACCCCCTGATGACTCTGACGGCCATCGCTCTCTGCGGCTTTCGCAGAACAGCGATGCTGCCGGCCGTCAGGTCAGCCGCCCAGATCGGAGCCCCATACAGGGCCATCGATCGCACGATCCCCACGTAGAGCCGCCTACAGGCAGAGCTCGGGCCCCCCAGATTAGGAAGCAGCGTTGACAGCGCCCCAGCCGCGCCCAACAACTTGGGCGCCAGCCACCGGAAGTGGGGGCCGAATTCCCACCGGCTGTCGAGCACCAATCCCAGGTACTTCATGGTTGACTCGACAGCGATTCGAGAGTTAGGTTGGTACCTAATTCAAGTTTCAAGTTTATTAACCCATGAAATATGATTCTCCAAAAATCTTTGACACACCCTACATAGTCTTTTGGGGGAAGATTCGAAAATCTAATAATGACAACCTTTATTGTTTGTTGGTATTTATGTCAACTTGCAAATTTATTAACCCAAGAAATAAGATTCTTCAAAAGCACTTAAACACTCCTTAAATCGTCTTTTGTGGGTTGTTTCAAAAGACTTATAATGATAACCTTTATTGTTTATTGAGGTTTTTATAAAAGTCAAGTCTCATGTTTTTTATCCCAAGAAAAGGGATATTTAAAAAAAAAAAATATCCCCTAAATCGCCTTTGGTGGTAGTTTCGAAAAACTAATAATGGAAACCTGTATAGTTTATTTAGGTTGTATTGATGCCAAGTTTCAAGTTTATTTTAATTATCTGAAGTAATAAGATTCTTCAAACAAACTTTGACTTGATGTCCTACGTCCCCTGGGCGGGGCAAAGGGCGTCCACAGTAATCCTCCATCACGATAGGTCCTGAGCTTCACGCTTCACCTCGCTCCACGTTATACCGATGCTCGTCGCTTCCGCCAACACGGTGCGACACCAGGTTTGACGGGGACGGCCACGATATCTTTTGCCTTGGGGATTCAAATCAGCGCTTGCTTCGGTATATGATCAGAATCCCTTCGCAGCGAGTGGCCAATCCAACTCCACTTGCGACGCTTGACATGGCGGTCGATCGGGCTCTCGTGGCATTGCTCCACCTTTACATACATTGCTCGACAAACTTTAGCACCCCCTAAATCATCTTTTGAGGGTTGTTTCAGAAGACTAATAATGATAACCTTTATTGTTTATCGAGGTTGGTATTTATTCAAGTTTCATGTTTACCAACCCAAGAAATAAGATTAAAAAAAATTATAATAACCCCTAAATAATCTTTTGGGGGTAGTTTCGAAAAAATAATAATGAAAACCTTTATTTAGGTTGGTATTTATATCAAGTTTATTTTAATTATCTAAAGTAATAACATTCTTCAAAAAAACTTGAACACCCCTAAACAGTCTTTTGGGGTTAGTTTTAAAAAATAATAATAACAACCTTTATTATTCATTTAGTACGGTATTTGTGCCAAGTTTCAAGTTTATTGACCCAAGAAATCAGATTCTTCCATACAAACTTCAACACCCCCTAAATCATCATTTGGGGATAGTTTCGAAAAACTAATGATGACAACCTTTATCATTTACTTAGATTACTATTTGTACCAAGTATCAAAAATTTTGGCCGAAGGAATTACTTTTCATACAAACTTTCAATTCCCTTTTTTACCCCCTTAGGGGTGGAATTTCCAAAAAATATTTCTTATCGGATGCCTACGTCATAGAAAGAACACACCCTCCAAGTTTCAGATCTCTACGATCAGCAAATTAGGCTGTGCGTTGATCCGTCAGTCAGTCATTCAGGACAAAGCATTTTATATCTATAGAATAGATAGAAGATTAGTCTAAATATAATTTTAGATTTAGACTAAGGCCTTAGTGTGGAATGTGGTGAAACGTCAACTTTTACTTACTATTACTATCAAGCAAGAAGGAGGAGCTCGTGGCTAAATAATAACAGCCGCACGGCTCGATCTTCAAGGTTAAGCAACGCTTGACGAGGTCGGTCCGTGGATGGGTGACCATTTCAACATACCGAGTTTCCTCCGTGCCGCTGAAAGCACGTTAAGCCGTTGGTCCCGGCTGTCATTTGAACATCTTTGACAGTCGTTACGGGTAGTCAGAAGCCTGATATCTGATACCAGTCTTGCCAAGGGGTATCGTGTTACCCAGTTACTGGGTTGTGGAGGTCAGATAGGCAGTGGCTCCATGTAAAAACTGGTACTCAGCTGAATCCGGTAAGACTGGAAGCCGATCCCAACAATAATTGGGGAAAAGGCTAGGCAGATGATGACTATCAAGCAAGTCGGTTTATATTTAGTGAAAAATTTTTGTTTAAGGAAAGCTTACCAACTAATAACAGCCAGTGAAAATGGTTCTATCCAATAACTTGCCAGTGTTGGTCGGATAAGCAGTCGCTCCATATAAAATGCTGTTTTTAGGCTGAAACCTACCTTAAGCCAACACCAACTCAGGAAAAGGCAATGAACATTATGATGTTGTATGGAGTAGACCTTCTGTACCTATCCGTTTAGTGGCCTTTGGTACAGTTATCCGTGAAATGCAGCTTAGTGCAAAAAGTGCCACACACAGCAGCAATTGACGATCGCGGAATGAGAGCGTAAAGTTGCTGGATTTTGTTATATATATATATAAAAGAGAAAGTATACATGTATGTATGTTCCTTATAGACTCCGAAACGTCTGGACCGATTTTAATGAAATTTTCAGACAATCTTTAGATTGACCCAGCGGATAATCTGTAAAGTTTGGTGGTTATTAAAACATTTATTTTTTAAATTTAGATATTTTGGCTGTATCAGAAACCAGTGAATATTGATTGTGTGAATATTGACTGAATTTAAGAACGTCTCATAGTTAACTAGTTCCTACTACTGAGCGTGTCGCCAAATATATATTTTAAATAGGTATTAGGTTTGGCCCAGTATCCAGCTACGCTAGCTCCATTCACTGGTGCCGCCTTAAGGCCCTACATCCGCTTTAGTGCCGTAAAATGGTAACTTTCTAAAGCATACTCCTTAGTAACGACTAGGTTAAAAGGTACTTGTACAACAATAAATATATATTTTTAAACAATAATAAATACATGTTTTTCTCAAAAATATATATTTATTATTGTTTCAATTACATTATTTTTTAAACATGGATTTTTCGTATAACAAATAGTTTTGCTTTAAAAAAATAATTAGCCACACGATATTTTTCGCAACTTTTGGATACTCCTCCAAAACGACTTGGATGTTTAAAAATATTTTTACATAGAAAAATTGATAGCTGGAATTTCATCATCACTGAAATAGCATATGTAAATCATATAATATTTTGCAAACAAAACTGGTCAAAAGGAGGTTCAATATTGACATTTTGGCTCCGAGCGGGCGCACGGCCAGTACTGCGTTAACATTGGGGTGTATCGCCTTATGGTCTTTACGTATAAGTATAGAAGATTGGGCATGCGGTAGACGAAAGATAGGCCAAGGTCTGCGGGGAGATGTTGAACAAACACTGTAGATCGCAGCCATCCGAGAACAACTCCTGTGACGTCGGGGGTTCCATCTAATGAAACTGATTTCGAATCCTGTCTACCTATCATGTTTCGATTTATCATTATATTAATACCAGCCAGATACTCCCACTGCGGGGCAAAGGCCCATAAGAATTTATGAGTAAAAAGAAGGCCTGAGTATTGATCACCATGTGGAGGAATTTGTGGCTAAATAATAACAGCCGCACGGATCGATCTTCAAGGTTAAGCAACGCTTGACGAGGTCGGTCTGTGGATGGGTGACCATTTTCAACATACCGAGTTTCCTCCGTGCCTAGGAAAGCACGTTAAGCCGTTGGTCCCGGCTGTCATTTAAAGATCTTTGACAGTCGTTACGGGTAGTCAGAAGCTTGAGATCTGACACCAGTCATGCCAAAGGGTACCGTGTTACCCAGTTATTGGGTTGTGGAGGTCAGATAGGCAGTCGCTCCACGTAAAACACTAATGCTCAGATGAATCCGGTAAGACTGGAAGCCGACCCCAATATAGTTGGGAAAACGCTAGGCAAGAGAGAAAGTATTGATCACCACGCTTGCTCAAGACATTCTAGGTTTCCTCACAATGTTTGCCTTCACCGATGTCAGCGATGTCCAAGATGACCTTAGAAAATACAAATTAATTGAAGAAGTCACATTGGTCTTGCCGTAATTTAAACCCACGACCTCAAGCAAGTAAGCGTAACATGACTGCTTAATTCCGATGAAGAAAAATGTCGTCAAATCGGCTAGTTATAAACGCTCCTTCATTTTCTGTATGAGAAGTGGCCCTTGCCTAGTTAGACTAAATAATTACTAGCTGGCACTTAATATTTATGCAAGAAATGTCAGGTTATTTAGTACTTAAGCTTCATAAAACGCAGTGATCCATTTTGTTAACTGACGTTTGCTCGTTGTGGTTAGTTAATAACTCTAGTACAGCTACTATAATGTTAGTCCAGTAGAATTTGACATAAAAAATAATATTAAAATCGCAAAGGATGATGAAGTAATGAATTTTTTGTATGTTGTATCGGCCAGTTAGGGCAGTGTTCGTCCAAATAGCAACCCGATGTCAAAATTTGTAACCGGCAGCCTCATTGTATAAGTGGATTTGGCAAGGCAAAAGGTTTGACAAAGCTTTGAAAGAATATGAACAATTGACCAATGACATGTGAGATGAAAGACGCGATGTGGTTTGCCGTCTATTTTGGAAATTTTTCTTCTTACTAATGAACTTTCTTGCTAAAAAACCCGACTGCTTAAAAAGTGAAGTAAAAAGACGTAAACAAGAAGAAACATATGCGTGAGTTGGCTGACCGAAACCAGATGTATCCTCCGACTGCACAGCATGATTTTCTTCTTGTTTACGTCTTTTTAGTTCACTTTTTAAGCAGGCGGGTTTTTTGTTATTTTTTAATATTTTTTTATTACACATTACCCTCCTTCAACAGTCGGGTAAAAACTGAATATCCCATCAATTCTACACAACGCTAAACATCTCAATACCTTTCTCATTCAACCATCTACATTCTAAACCGATCTCATGACTATGTATGAGTCACCATCCTATCAAGACATCTAGTCTTTAGTTCATGGCATCCATTCGGAGATCGTTCACTATGAGCGATCGATCTTTGCTCTATCCATCATTCACCTGGCACTACGCGAAACGTGTATTTTACCACCTGTTGATATCCTTGCAAAAGGTTTGTTGAGTGGGGATCGAGTTAAATGTATCGATATATTGAAATTATGTTGTCGATACTTGGGTAACGATTTGTTTTTCATTAATATAGTAGTATCAAGTAGCAGTAGTAGAGCTTTTCACGATGAAGCTACAACGGGGTTTATTGTCTATGAAGTGAAAATACTACTCGAACTAATTAAATACATTATCTTGAAAAATAAAACAAAAAAATAATTTGTCAAAATGTACTATTGGGGTTTATGGAGAGAGATGGACACCAATGAAAGACCGTTTTATAAGGGTTTCAATAATACAGTTTAATTACCCTTTACTTGTTAAATTGGAAGGTGTGTTTCAGTAATACTTTGTGATACATGTGTTCCCTTGGGAGCAGTGGTGGCCCAGTGGTATCGGCTGCGACTTTCAAGTTGTAGGTCGCGGGTTGGAGCCCAGGCAGGCGCTTTACTTTGTGTAAATTATTTCAACACCACTGCTCTCAAAACGGTGAAGGAAAACATCGTGAGGAAACCGGCATGTCTTAGAACCAAAAATTCGAAGACATGTGACATCCACCAACCCGCACTGGGCCCGCGTGGTGGATTAATGGCCCATTCCCTCTCACAGAGAGGAGGCCTGTGTCCCAGCAGTGGGAACATTAATAGGCTGATGATGATGATGACATGTGTTCCCTAGCAAGACTGAAGCGATTGTGTATTGTGACCAGATAGGATTTTGGTCTCGACTACCTGACGAAGGGATCGGAGTCATACCATATAATATAAGGTTAGACAGAGACAGACATAGAGTATTGAAGATTTGTTTTTGTTTAACTCCAACATGTACAATAGTTTTTTTTTTTCTAATAATATCGTTGCCTCACACTAGGAATTTCTTCCTGTATCGTGAGTGCGTTCACAAAAATATAAACTCACATACACAACGCTCACGCACGCGTTATCTGTTGTGATTGGCTGTTGAACATTCATTCAACCAATCTCAACAGATAACGCGAGCTTGACAATTTGTCACGTTAATTCTGCGATATATATATTTTTTTTTTATTTGTTATAGGCTCGCGCTTGACCACTATCTCACCTGATGGTAAGCGATGATGTGGTCGACGGTGGAGCACGCTTGCCTAGAAGTAACCTATTCACTCTTGACTTAAAGACCCCTAGATTGTAGCTATCGGGAAACACAGACGCTGGCAGGGAATTCCACTCCTTAGCTGTATGTATAATAAAAGTATTCTCAAAACGTTTAGTGCGTATGGGTGGGATGTCCACCATGTATCGATGGCGCATCGCCGTACGTCTGGTAGTTCGATGATGAAACGGGCTGGGCGGAATTAGATCATGCAATTCCATCGCACACTCCCCAAAAACTCGGCTGAGAAACTCGGGGCCTGAGCCGGAACAACTATCTGTAGGTCATACAAATATATTTTTTCTGTGCGGGTATCGAACCCGCGACACGCAGCGCAGCAGTCAATCGCTCAACCACTGCGCCAACCGTGCGCAGCACCGTTCTTTTATTTATATAGTGTTCTTCTTCTTTTCGTGCAGATAGACACAATTAAAATGTTGTCGAACCAATATTGGCAACCTGACATGACGCCCTAGACAAGTGACATTTTATAATCGAAAACGTGGCAATAGCGTTTGTCAACAAGTAAACTTTCAAAATATAAAAAACCCCCGACACATTTTTATTTCATGCTAGATAATTTATCTAATACATAGTAGATACGCTTCGATAGGCAATCTTTTGAACACATAATTATGACACGATATCTTGCGAAAACACCCCGATTCAAACAGTAAAACGCCCATAACTTTTGAACTGCAGAACCGATTTTATTCAAACATAGCTAAGAACACTCTCGACAAAATCACCTTTCAAACAAAAAAACTAAATCAAAATCGGTTCATCCGTTTAGGAGCTATGATGCCACAGACAGACACACAGTTACACAGCTACACCCGACAAACTTATAACACCCCTCTTTTTCCGTCGGGGGTTATGCGATATCGAAAAATCACGTGATCAATCCCTTGCATTTTGACATTTAGACGATCGCCTTTGCTGACATCGAATGCTACTTGTCTAGAGCATCTAACAGGACTATCATTGGCCTCGTTTGAATCCTGGAAGCAAGAGGTGGCTGTACACGATGGGCAGGCGTTGACGCCTGTCCTGTGTAGAGGCTCAATACTGGCATTGTATTTAGGATAGGTGGAGGATACCCCCATTTGACCTGATTACTTGTACAGCGGTAAGCCTGGGTCCGCAATCGGTAAAGCAGGTTGAATACCCAGGATAGCTAACTAAATAACTAATCCATTCAACACGATGACTCAAACAGTTGTGTTTTGACCTAGTCGGTATACATACAGCCTTTTCTTGAGGTACTGACATCACCAGTCAGTGCCTTAATAAATGTGATGGGAAGTGTGGTTTTTATTTATTTATTTGGAACAAAAATATGTATACAATTACATTAATCGTGTACGGAAATGGCCGCATTAGTGAGACTGTGTCGCAGCCATTAACGCCCACCTCCAGAAGGGAGACGACAACGTTCCAAAATTATTTGAAAGCAAATAAATACCAACAAAAATGAATAAACATTAAAAATCAATCAGTAAAAATTCAAATCAAAATACCTATTAAGAATTAAAATCAAAAAATAAAATTAAAATAGAATAACAAATTAAAATTCAATCTTTTAAAGTAAAATCAAAACCAAGCTCAACACTTAAAAAACACAAAATATTTGATTTTAAGCCATTTATTTAAAATTAAACTAAAATGCAAACATTTAATAAAAAACATAACCGATAATATAAATCATTTAAAAAAATAAAAGTCAAAGTCAAAATCAAAACAAAACTAATAATTATTAAAATATTATAATGAAATACAGATAAATCGTTCAATAAATTAATATAAGATAGACATGTGTAGGCGTGGGTATATTAAAGAGTATCTGAGTGTGGTGTAAGTAAAATTGTTTGAATGACAGTGTGTGTGCGTAATGTATGTAGTGAGTGAGTAGACGAAATATCAGTGAGATTGCTGGTGGATGAGTGGGGACTATGACAGAACCTTTAAAATCTCCTCATATGTGCGACTTTGTAGGTACTTAGAGACTTGGGTTTTGCATTCTCGTAGCGGAAGAGGGTAAATATTTATTTTCTTATTTATTTTATTGAAGAGCATTGTGCTTAAATGGAGAAAATGGCAGCCTACCAGTACAGTCCTCCGTGGTAATGATTTGCAAACCCCATCAGACCTACGTTTATTTTTGGTTAGTTGTACATCAAAAGACAGCTGCGCATGCTTCTTAAGAATAACCTGCCTCACATAAAGTTGTCGGACCGTGAGCACATTGCAGAGTCTGTATAGCTCAAAAGTGGGATAGCGCATAGGTTAAGATAGCATTACCTTTAAGACGGATGGATCTTTGAGCTCTTTCTAGGCGTAGCATTATAGTTTTTGCCACTCCACCCCAAGCAGGGATACAATAACCCAGAATAGACTGAACAAGAGCAAAGTAGACCGATTTCAGAGTGTCTAGGTTTGCAATACATCTTAAATATCTAAAAGCATACAATATCTTTCGGACCCTACCAACTGTAGCCGCAACTTGCTCGTGCCAGCTTAGGACTTCGTCGATTACTATGCCAAGATACTTAAAGGTTCGCGTTCGTGCAATTTTACTACCGACACAGGCTCGTTCCTGGCTAGGATTACTCATGTGAGCCCGAATTGAAAAAGATGCTGGGGGCAGAGAAGCTATCCTCGATTCAAGTGCAACAAACTTGGTTCGAGGATAGCTTCTCTTGGTTTCCACCTAGGAAGACTGCAATGGTAGACATTTACAAGTTTTCATGAATTTCCGTTGGTAAATGTAACGTGGATGAGATGGAGAGACGTGGTCGCTCACAATGGGAATGGGAATGGGTCATCAGAAAGCTTTAAGTCACCCAAAGAGGAATGGACAGGGCTATGCTCAGAGTTTCCTTGCGTGTTCCTATCAGAAATGAAGACATCCGCAAGAGAATCAGGTTACCGACACAGCCCGAAGAATTGCCAAACTTAAGTGGCAGTGGGCAGGGCACATTTCTCGCAGAACGGATGGCTGTTAGGGCCAAAAAGTTCTAAGGTGGCAAACGCGTACCGGAAGACGCAGCGTTGGAAGGCCTACCTCTAGGTGGAGCGACGACCTGGTCAAGGCTGCTGGCGTCCGGTGGATACGAAACGCACAGGGCCAATCAATATGGCGACGCTTGGCTATGTCCAAAAGTGGACGTCTATCGGCTGAAATGATGAATGATGATGAATGTAAGGAAACAGATGTCATAAAGCCTACAATATTTACGTATCATAGGAACTACAAAATTTATCGAATTGATAAGGAGTGTAAAATTAAATATTAAAATGACTCAATTCATTAACTGAATACAACGCACAGTTTAAGACCCAGTGTTTTGGTCAGTAGTTAACTAAACTAGAGGTTAAAATTTAACCAATGGTTTCTAATTTCGGTAAAATGCGTGTTTTCATCAATTGTTAATCTAACCAATGGGTGAATAAGTTTTGAAAAAATAGTCTAACCAATGGTAAAAAAACTGGGCCTAAAGCCGCTTGGCCCACAACCTTGAAATTTTTCAAGAGCGTTCTAAATAACGAAGGCGAGTACTAAGAAATTTATTAAATACTAGATGACCCGGCGAACTTCGTTCCGCCTAACAGTCCATTCTTTATTTTTTTTTTTTTTTTTTTTTATTATGATACCTACTTAGTTTCATTTTATTTTTACTTATTCCAAATTAAGTTATATTTTTATTGAAAATGAGCTGCGTGCGGTACTGGACACTACTTGGACTTTGCAACATTACTTTATTTATCTAAAATAAAAGAAATTTTCTAAAATAAACGTAGCCTAAGTTATTACATCAGCTACCTGCCAATAAAAGTCCCGTCAAAATCGGTCCAGCCATTTCAGAGATTAGCCGGAACAAACAGACAGACAGACAGACAAAAATTGTAAAATTGTTATTTTGGTGTTTGTACCGTATATATATTCACATACATGTAGTAAAAAACGGTTATTTCAATATTACAAACAGACGCTCCAATTTTATTTGTATGTATAGATATTCCCTAAAGGTGTTAAATATTAGGTGAAAGGCTATCTCCTGATGCAAGATCAGCTCAGGAGACTCACTGTCGTACCACACTCATCGCAAACTGAAATTCCAGCACAATACTGGTGATATTGAAACTACAGAACATCTAATATGATCTCTTACTTTACTTCTTTGATAAAGACCATTATGCTGTTTACCTGTAAGTGTATCTTTCTACAATTTGTAAACTATTTGCGACCTTCCCATTCAATTTATTTCACACTGATTGGCGATTTTTATTAAGCAACTAGCTGACCCGGCGAACTTCGTTCCGCCTAACAAATTTCTAAAATAAAAAAACTTTTCTAAAGTAAACGTAGCCTAAGTTATTACATCAGCTACCTGCCAATAAAAGTCCCGTCAAAATCGGTCCAGCCATTTCAGAGATAAGCCGGAACAAACAGACAGACAGACAGACAAAAATTGTAAAAAATGTTATTTTGGTGTATGTACCTTATATATATTCATGTACATGTAGTAAAAAACGGTTATTTCAATATTACAAACAGACACTCCCATTTTTTTTATATGTATAGATATAGATGTATAGATATTGCAAGTAGGGTCACCACAGACATAAATCTAAATAAATAACGCATGTCCCTCCATCTGTATGAAAACCATGCATGCGACTTTTACACGGATAATTCAAAAAAAAATATCAATGAAAAAAAACATTTCCAACGCCTCGGCCAACTTTTTCTATACAGTTTTTACAGCTCAATATGGCATAATTAGGCATTTTTCTAGATTTTATATAATGCTAAATTAAATGTTCAAAGTACAATCATTGATCGTACTTTTACTCCGTTTTTTGACAAGCGAAGTACATACTATCGGGTCATCTAGTTAGATTTATATCTGTGAGGTTCACATAGTGGCGTTGCGATGCAACTCTACCGATTCGCACTTGAAATTTCCTAACAAAATACGTGCATCATATCGCCTATCATCACGAAGGTCCCTAACACTATCGCCATCATAAAGTGGATTTGATTAAAAAATCTAAAATGATAGAAGTCAAAGATAAAGTAACTGACTCGTCAGATGATCTAACTCAAAGGTCTCGTCAGTGGTTTTGATTTAAATCAAAGCTAACTGAATCCAAACCTTTGTTATACATGTGTAATTGTTTCCAATAGAGTTGTTCCAACCGTTCCAGTTGACTAGATCCTAGCAACGAAAGCTCTGAGTATGAAACTGATTCGGTCCGTTAGCCGACATTGTATCGACACTGTTAGTTAGAGATTACAGAAGGATTCGAGAGTGCAATGAACGTCAAACGTAGACATGTGCATTGATAATGACAGATAGAGAGAGGTACAAGGGTCCTTCTACTAGCATTTTTTGCAGAATTTTGGAATACAAGGTATTCTAAACGAATTTACAAAAACTAAATTAAGGGCTGATTTTTCAATAGTCTGATATCTTTAATTCAGGAATAAAAATGGCCGTTTGACATATTTTCTTTACAAAAGCTGTGTAACCGCCATTTTTAAACCTCACTTAAAAATTATCAGACTATTGAAAAATCGGCCCAAGTTTCTGAAAGTTTACCATATTTCTAGTTTTTCAAATCAAATTATTCATTTTTGCAGAAAACACTGTTACAATGGTGTTATTAAAAGTACATGTTTCAAGTGATCTATGTAGGTCAAAGTGCAGAATAATGCTCTCAAAATCACGTACATATTACCATTCTTGCTAGACGAAATTGATGACCCCAGTCATTTTATCAGAGAAGAGGATACAAGAATATTGTATTTGAATTTAATTGTTGGCATTGAAAAGGGCCGTATAATGGCCTTATTTAAATAAATTATTTGGCTTTGAGGATACTGCTTATCATCATGATGCAATCCCGTAACAGCCTTACATTCCATAGATGAACATTTTTTTTGTTTGAACCAAAAAGACGATGTTTAGTCTGATCCACGGTTAAGAAAAAGAGACTCGAACGTTCTTTGTGTTGATCGCACTAAAACAGCCCTCCTACGTAAGAGTGTTTACCGAATGGCTCCAGTTATTTTCAACAAAATTCCACGACAGATAAAGAATCCTAATACTAATATGTTTAAAAAGAAACTGAAAATTTTTTTAATTCATAAATGTTACTACTCCACTATTGAGTTTTTGGAGGACACCACTGACATTTAGCTTATTAGAATATTACATTTAGATTATTAGGTTATATAAATATTTATATTAAAAAAATTTAAAAAATAAATTATTATACAATATATTTCATTAAATATATCCATTTGCATAAAATTTTAAGACCTAATATATCTTAGCATAATTTTGTTTGGAATAATTATATTTTCGCATAATATAATTACGCATAACAGCTTACGCATAATTTTTTTAAGCATAATTTCTCTAACCATAATAATGATTAAGCAGAATATTCTAAAGCATAAATTGATTAAGCATAAAGTTCTAAAGCATAACTTTTTTAAGCATAATATCCTAAAGCATAAAATTATTTACACATACAGCATGCAAGCAAGCATACAGCATGCAAGCAAGCATACAGCATGCAAGCAAGCATGCAAGCAAGCATGCAGCAAACAAGCAAGCATGCAGCATGCAGCATGCAAGCAAGCATGCAGCAGGCAGGGTTTCTGTCTCGGCTCCAGCGCTGCGGGCTTCCGGCGGCCCCACACGTGCTAATCGTCGCAGACGGCTTTCGCTCACCGCCGCGGCTGAGGCTGGCCGGCGAAGCCGGCCAACAAGCCGAAGCTCCGGCTCGCTCGCAGCCGCCTGCTCCTCAGCCCGTGGGCCGCCTCGCCCCTACGCGCCTACGCGATTTTAAATTACACTCTAGGGGTAGGACAAACAAGACTACGTAGAGTCGGTTTTGCAGCAATTCGGTTCTGTCACTAAATTTTGTTGCACATCATATTAAATTTTTAACCAACAATTGTTACAGAAACTATAGCAAATTGGTTTGATCAGAATTATGTATGGGGCACTACAAGTTCACCACCACCATATCCACCCAAAGTCTGGAGTACGTATCTACTAGAAAAGGAAAATAGACCTAGGACACAAAATCATGCAGAGGCATGGCACAATAGAATTGCACATTTTGTGGGAAAACACCATCCTGGATTTTATTTTTTGGCAAAAAAGATCGTTCAAGAAATAAAACATCAAACCATTAAAATACATAAACTGGATGTCGGAACATCACTTATACCAAAAAAAAAAGAAAAATACACGGACAAAACCAAAAGAATTGAAAAAATATTAGTAAAAAGATGAGTATACTTCTAAACTAGCATATTTACAAGCAATTGCTAAAAATATACTTTTTTTTTTTTTTTTTGTTATAGGCTCGGGTTTGACCACTATCTCGCCTGATGTTAAGTGATGATGTGGTCGAAGGTGAAGCACGCTTGCCTAGAAATAACCTATTCACTCTTGACTTGAAGACCCCTAGGTTGTAGCTATCAGGAAACAAAGACGCCGGCAGGGAATTCCACTCCTTAGCTGTACGCACAATGAAAGTATTTTCGAAACGCTTTGTGCGTATGGGTGGGATATCAACCATGTAACGATGGTGCATTGCCGTACGTCTTGTAGTCCGATGATGGAAAGGGCTAGGCGGAATCAAATTGTGCAGTTCCATCGCACACTCCCCGAAATGTAACCGATAGAAAACCGACAGGCTGGCAACTCGTCGTCGGTGTTCAAGGCTCTGGAGCTTTGAGTCGACCAGCGCATCATTGCCGATAAGTCTCCTGGCCCGTCTGTCAATCGACTCAAGTGCGTCAAGTTGGTACCTGGCAGATCCGTCCCAGAGGTGAGAGCAGTACTCCACGCATGACCGAACTTGCGCTTTATACAAGTTGAGCAGCTGTTCAGGCGTGAAGTACCATCTCACCTTTGCAAGGATCCCCAACTTTTTTGCAGCTAATTGAGCCTTTGCCTCAATGAAAGGACCAAAATTGAGGGTCGATGTCAACGTTACACCAAGAAGGTCGAGATACACCTAAAATAAATAATAATACATAATTAAGGACCACTGTTTCAATCAGTTAACTTACTTCTATCTTTGGAATAACCGCCATATTTATTTCTCATAATAGAAGTTAACTGATTGACATATTTTTTTATACAAAAACTGTCAAAACATCTAATATATTCTTCAGATAAAAGTTATCTCGCGATTGAAAAATCGTTAAAGTTACATAATGTTATGTATAATAAATCATTTGCATGAAAATTGTTTTTGTTACTTAATTATTATTTAAAATTGTTTATTAATTGTATGCCTAAATATTATTATGCTATCATTAGGCCTACTAACGTTATGCTAATAGTCATTAGGCCTACTAACGTTATGCGAATCAAAATTATGCCAAAACAAATTAGTCTTTAAGATGATTATGCCAACATAAAATGTATGCCTAAAAAAATTATTCCGAAGTATTATTATGCCAAAACAAATTGTGCCAAAATCGTTATGCCGAAGTATATTAGGATAAAGAACATTACGCGAAAAGAAGGGATCCCACATTATTATTATTAGTTTGACATTGGTAATTGTGTGTTAGTATGTAAGTAATTGAATTATTTCATTTTAAATGTCTGTCTGTTGTTTCGACACCACTAACTATGTTATTATTTGTATGCTCTCGAGTAAAATGTAGCGAACTGACCACCTTATTATAACATCCTATTGTATTGAGACCTTTTTTTTTTTTTTTGGGTGGGAAATCATTCAATGACTTCTCCCGCTCTTGGTGAAGCGGAAGGGCGTCTCAGACTTTTACTGACTAAAACCCACCCGTGTTCCTTCGGTTGCTCGTGCCTGGGCCGCGGTAACTCTCTTTCAAATTTATCCGCGACCCAGACAAGCATCGTCCCTAGCGGATCCCGTCAGTTTTGCTGACATCTCTTTGAGGCGTGGAACACTACGCGTCGTCGACTCGGGCCTGGTCCTTATCGGACGGCGAGCTACCCATTACTCGCCGTCCGCAAGCCCGCGCCTACGGTGGCCGGGAGTCGGCTTGCGACTCCCGACGCCCGGGGCGTCTCCTGCGGTGGCTAGGGGCGTGAGGGCGTCTCCGTTGCGCCTCCCTCACGCGTTCTGCCTCCTCCTTTGCGAGCATTACTGCTTCGCTGAAGGAGGTGACAGCTTCCCATGCCCTCTCGCTCCGTACCATGGCCTGAACCAAGGCCGGACTCGAGAGGTCGCCACCGCTGATCGCCTCCATGAGGACACGGCGGTGCTCGGCCCAAGCGGGGCAGACCTCCACCGTATGCTCTACCGTGTCCTCCGGGCGATTGTATTGACACCTACATTTACGAATAAATACGATTTGATTTGATTTGATCTCTAATGAAACCATTCTCCATGCTCTTAAGTAGCCGCATATTTAAAACATTCCAAAAATATGCCCGAACCCAAGCCAACGGACAAAACAAAAAGAATTTTATTTTAAAAATCGAATCTCGTCAACGGAATTATCATGCAGAACACATCAAACCGAATTAGTTAACAAAAACCTTTTCGATTCTAATCAGACCGAGAGCCTCAGACATTTTTCCGTCAGACAGCCGAAAATGTCTGACGAAATATTTTCTTAATACCCTCAGTTTTGTTAGAATCCCCATTTCAATACACCCTTCGTGATTTAATGATAGGGTTGACAGTTTTAGAAATAATTATGAAAATGGACAGATGAGAAAATAATAATTGCCATTTTTGGTCGTTTATCAACAATTATGCATGTTTATTCCATTGTTGCACACAGCTAATAATGATGTTTGTTTCTCGTTCAAGCAAAACATACTAAACGGATTTTGATGAAACTATAGTCACACAAACTATAGATAATTTAAATAAAAATCTTTTTTTGGTGGAAGAACTTATTCACGCGGGCGGCAGCTTGTGATTTCGGAACCTTATAGACATTTAATTTTATAGGTATTATACGCGAAAACTCACTCGCCAAAGCTAACTTTACCTTGACAACCAACAAACACTCACAAAAAGACAATTAAAATACAATTTATAATAATAATTAGAAGTTTCCATTAAAACAGAGGATGGGGCATAAACATAGTGTACCTATTAAATCCTTAGGGTCAACTCACACCAAGGTGCGAAGCTATGCGAACTTTTTGAAATAGTAATACAATACAGTGTGATCATATTTTAACGTTTTTCCAAGCGAGTAATAGGCACTTCCCAAAATAAAATTGGCTTTTCCATACAAAGTTTTCGACAGTTGACCAAAATTTGTATGGGTACACATTTATTTTTTAATATTTACTATCTTCCTTGGATAAATTGATTCATTAAAATGGACATAGAAGTTTTTTAAATATGCTCACATATTACTGTTACACTTTTTATAGAAATTTATTTACTACACAAAATGTCACACATTTCAAAAAGAGAATCCAATTAAATTGCCACACAGAGAACTGGCCCATTCTCCACCAGAAATGCGTGAAGTAGAAAGCCGTGTACAATCGAGGTGAGCGAGAGATATACGCTAGGAAAGTGTGTGCGCACAGCTGAAAAGACCGATACCCATCTTCACAAAACTCAGCTAATCATATTTTCACAGCTTCGCTATTATCGTCGCACCGCGTAAGCTACTTGCAAAGTTGTGTTGGAAACCGACAGTCACATATTTCCGTAGCACCGGTACACATCTTCGTGCAGCCTCGCTATATAGCGTATCTTTGGTGGAAAGCACCCTTATGGTGTGCTATGGTGGTATGGGGCAGGTTATGGGCCAAGCGCGGTCTGTTTATGTGTTATTGCATACATTAAACTAAGAGTTTATTACTGGTTATCGCTCCTAGCACCTAGCTTTGGTCTTAGAACATGGTCTAAGTATTGGTTGGCTGAAGAGGTACAGGTATTTATTTATTCAAAGTTCTTATTATATGTTTTGTTTTTACTGATGGCTGAAAGAGAGGGCTCTTATAGTCTGGGTGTGCCATAAACATGCTAGTCAAATTACAATAGCTTTTTATGCAACTGTTACGATATGGACGGTCTTTTAATACGAGTGCCATTTTTCGGTACAAGCGTAGCGCGTACCGAAATAGGTGGGCACGAGTTATTAAAAGACCAATAACGTACAATTGCATACAAGATTTTATCTACGAAGGAAGGAATAAAACACAGATACAGACCAATAAGTATTTTTAATAGAAACTTAACTACACACTGACTGTTGTTTATTTATATGTAGATTTTGTATTGTACAATTATTAAAATAAACAGGAATTGCAGAATTACAGCCTGAACTTGTAGATGGGCCTGGAGACATGCATTGCGGTACATTAATGTTAACTTCGTTTAATGTATTTTCTATAGAATTAAATATTGTTTTTATTTAGTCTTAATTAGGTATAAGGCAAAGATCTTGTAGCCGCAACAGCGAAATAGTTTACGATACTTTTGCTCTAAGCTTGTTCCATTTTTTAAAACATCATTTACATTGTCTCGATTTCGAAGTAATATTGTAGTTGTATGTTCCTGGCTTTATGTTCAGAATGTCTTTGCTTGTGTTTTAGAATTTATGACGATTCGCATAATGCAACCCGATGTCGTTATGGGTATCATAATGAAACCGCTGTCAATTTCGTAATTCAAATATAACGAAACCGAAGTAGATAAAAGATTTTATTTAACTGGTTACACATTGCTATTAGCTTAAACGCACTCCATAAAAACCGCCAATCTACAGTAAAAAGTGAAAAGATTTTTTAAATCGTAAGTATAATTTAGAAAAAACTTTAAAAAAAAAAAACTAAACCGATTTCCAAAACAAAACACTACAAAGTAACTTTCTATTCGGAAGTCGGTGTCTTTGGTAGCTATTTTTTTCGTTTTTGGTCTTAACCTGGCCTCTCGTGGCGGCAAGTACATCCGGGCAAGTACTAATGTGACTTTTTCAATTCAAAGTTTGTCTTGGACATCGCTGAAAACCAAACCTGGACATATAGTATGTTCATCATAAGTTTGTGCTCCATTGGTGTAATTGCTGCAAGGCGTTCCAATGCGAGGGTAAACCTAACAAAACAAATATACCCCCGAAACAAATATTAATTCTAATGAATAAAATAAAATAAAAAAACTTTTTTTATCTTTTTAGTTTTGGTACCATATAATTACCAATCAATCTGCCTAGCCTTTTCCCAACTGTATTGGGGTCGGCTTCCAGTCTTACCGGATTCAGCTGAGTACTAGTGTTTTACGTGGAGCGACTGCCTATATGACCTCCACAACCCATTAACTTGGTAACGATGTAAGACTGGTGTCAGATCTCAAGCTTCTGACTACCCGTAACGACTTTCGAATGTCAGCCGGGACCAACGGCTTAGCGTGCTTACCGAGGCACGGAGGAAACTTGGTATGTTGAAAATGGTCACCCATCCACGGACCGACCTCGTCAAGCGTTGCTTAACCTTGATGATCGACCAGTGCGGCTGTTATTATTTAGCCACGAGCTCCTCCTCTTTATATTTACCATGAAAATCATTTATAGCCAGAGGGCTTCTCATGACAATTCCAACAAGCCTAAACACGGCTGGGAAACATTGTTTTATTACGGAGTGGCGGTGCCTATCTTCCGACTTCATCACCAGAGCAGTTCGATGGTACCATTTTCATTAGAACCATTTATTTAAATGAAGCATATTTTTAAATAAATGGTTCTAATGAATCGAGGTCATTTAACTTTTCGGGATATCTTATACCCAAAACATACTTAACATTAAGAAGTTCCAGTGGCCATCTGTGGTTTTCTTTACCAGGTCCACTTCACCAAATAATATATTCGTGCCATGTTGATGAATATAGCAAAATCGCTTTAAGTATGCCTATAGAATTTGAGGAGTTCCTTCGATTTCCATGGGATCCCATCATCAGATCCTGACTTGGTGACGATGGGACCACTTTGAGAGTATACCCTTTCAAAAAACAAAGTCGAACATAGAATCTCCTCCTTTTTGGAAAGTCGGTTATAAACAGTTGATTAATGCCTATGTATACTTGGGTACCTGCAGGGTGCCCTGCCCGAGTATATTTATTTGGTGAAGATAAATTAAATATTGGAATCGGAACCACTCGACTGTTTAAACCTTTTTGACTTATCCATTAGTTAAAATTCGCCAACCCTACAGCCAGGTTTCTTTGACTCCCATTGTTCAGTTCCTTCTAGCAATTAATTAGGCATTCCATCTTGACCCGCGGACAGTCCTTTGTGTAAGACCACGGAATAAACAAACGTACAGAAGGTTCAACAACAAACGAAAACGCACGCACACATTCGTGCATCTCAAAGAACACTAAGCAATTGATCGTAGCTGTCGTTCAATCATGCAATGAAAATCACTCGTTAGTTAGAAGCCCTAAATTTTTACAAACAAATACACACAAAGACAGTAAATGGAGTTTGGAGTTTATTCAGAATAAGAATAAGAAACTTTATTTGTAAACATAGGTAGTTACACGGTGTGCGAGATGTTACAATACTAGTTAGATTTTCTAAGTTTTTCCGTGGAGCGTACAAATATTATAACATTTAATTTCATTAATATCCAAAAAAAAATATCAATAAGAAGTCATTTACAATTATACGAAGAGCTTTAGGTTACTATTAACTTTTGTTTAGAAAAAACATTAAATGCAAATATACATTGTCAATAAATCAAAGAAACATTAAAAATTAGACATCAAATAACGAATTATCCATTAAATAAAACAAATAATAATATAATTAAAGATTAGATGTCCAGTAATACTGAATAAGTATCATCATTAAGTACACAACTGGATGTCGAAATCATATTGTAATCTAGTAAAACAAATTAAACAGAGGTCAATATAAAAATACAATCAATATAATCAGCTACTTCCAGTTACGCTAGAAGCCAATTCCGGATTGGCGAGTGAAAAGGTTGGCAGAGTAAGATAAGGGTAGTAGAAAGATGGGGAACCACCCCACAGTGCTTACGTCCTCGTCGTGTTCCCCGGAAACGTCCCAGTTCTGACCACCGTAACGGAGTGGCAGACTGGGTACGGCCAAAGTGCACTGTGCGATCGTAGCTATCATTTTTATTTACTTGCGGAAACTGCGATCCCTGCGGAGGCTAGCATGCCGAAACCTGCGCGGGATGCCCTCGGGCATTTTATCAAAAAAGGCCCTTCTCAGGGCCAAAACAAAGGCCCTTCTCAGGGCCAAACAAAAGGCCCTTCTCAGGGCCAACCCAAAGGCCCTTCTCAGGGCCACCCAAAAGGCCCTTCTCAGGGCCACCGTGACGCTTCAGCGTCAGAAGAAGGGCGAGCCTTCTATGGAGGAAGGGCGGACGAGCTGTTGGACTCTGACAGCGAGTCCGTAGCGTCGGACACTAGCTCGATGGTGATCGAGGATCCTCGATCACGATCGCGATCTAGGAAGCGGGCCTTCTTGAAGGAAGGGTCGGATGGCTCCTCAGCGTCGGGTTCGGCAAAGGAGCCGAAGAAGAAGGCTAAGGCCAAAAAGCCGGACACCCACGACGTGGGACTCGCGGATGCCCAACGCCAGCTAGACCTGGCTCGGCGGACGCAGCTCCAGCAGGAGTTGGAGGAGCGCGTGGTTGCGAAGGAGCAACAGGCACGCGTTGCCCGGGCCAGGTACGGGTACGGAGCGTCCCGCGTTGTGTACGCGGACCACTCCCTGGCCGAACTGGAACGGATGGCGGTGGAGGACGAGGAGGAGATAGTGTTGGTCGCCTCAAAGTCCTCCAATTTGAAGGGGACATTTCAGAAGTCCCTGAAATGCCGGGCCGCCAGCATGCGAAGCATCATCGCGGAGCTGGTGCAGAGGCAGGCGACCGACGAGTCGCGGCAACTACAGGCGAGGATCGATCGCCTGCAGACAGAGGTCAGCCAGCTCCACCAGAAGCTGGCTGAAGCCACGGCCCTGCCAACCCAGGCCGAGCCGAGACCTGCGGCAGAGGGCCCCTCCTCCTTCGACCTTGAGGACACCATCCGCAAGGTAATGGTGGAGGAGCGGGCCTTCGTGAGAGCCTGCCTAGCAGGAATAGAGGACCGGCTACTGCCGGAAAAAAGCTACCGGCTGCCTCTTGCGGCAGACAAGAGGCGAGAGGAGCCGGGCTCGACCTCGACCTCACAGAGGGAGGAGGACACCCTATTGCCTGCCACCACCCCGTCCAACCAGCAGGGGTGGACGAGGGTCGTCAGCGGGAAGGGGAAAGGCAAGGGCAAGAGGGCGGCAGCTGTCGTTCCAGCCGTCCCCGCCACCACCACCCCACTTAGCCAGTCGAAGACGACAGGCAAAGGAAAAGGGAAGGGCAAGGGCAAAGGGGCGGCAGCGGCCGCCCCTGCCGTTCCCGCCACCACCACCCTTCCCAGCCAGTCGCAGGCGACCGGCAAAGGGAAGGGGAAGGGAAAGGGGAAAGGGCTGCCCTCCAAGGCCGCCAGCGCTGCTCCCACAGCCAAAACCGCCGGCGGAAGGAGGAACCTGGTTCCTCCTAAGACCGCAGCCGTCGTGGTGACGCTCACCACGGAGGCTGCGGAACGTGGAGAGACGTACGCGTCCGTACTGTTGCGGGCGCGTGCTAACGCCGATCCTACCCAACTGGGGATCGGCAAGGTCTCTTGCCGGCGGACCCAAGCCGGGGCTCGAATATTCGAGTTCCCGGGGACAGAGGGCAGTGCACACGCGGACCTCTTCGCAACGAAGTTGCAAGAGGTCATAGCGGACGCGGCCAAGGTGGCCAGGCCCGTAAAGACGGCGGCCTTAGAGGTGACCGACCTCGACGACACGGTCACCAAGGAGGAGGTGGTGGCGGCGGTCGCAGCAATTGGTGGCTGCGACGCCGCAGCGGTGCGAGGCCGGGACATCAGGCCCGGCCGCGGCGGCATGGGCACCATTCGTCTGGAGTGCCCAGTCGCCGCTGCCAAAGCCGTCCTTGACAAAGGACGGCTTAACGTCGGCTTCAGCTCGGGTGCAGTCCGGGCACTTGTGGCACAGCCCTTGCGGTGCTACAGGTGCTTCGGAGTCGGGCACACCCGAGCCCTCTGTCCGTCACCGGTGGACCGGACAGAGAGCTGCTACCGCTGCGGCAAGGAGGGCCACAAATCCGCGGCGTGCAAGGCCGCCGCGCCGCATTGCGCTGTGTGTGCCGCCAGTGGCCGCCCGGCAGGCCACATCATGAAGGGGAGGATGTGCAATCCTCCCCCTAAGAGGGGAAAAGCGCAGGCCCCGAGCAAGCCTGCCGCTACCACCGCCGTGCCCGAGGCTGGGCATTCGGCTGCTGCGGCTGAAGAGGGGGGTGCGATGTCCGATTGATGGATAGAGTCGAACATCGCATCCTCCAGGCGAACACCAACCACTGCGCGGCGGCCCAGGATCTGCTGATGCAGATCATGGCCGAGTGGTTGGTGGACGTGGCGGTGGTCGCCGAGCCTTACTCGGTCCCCAGTACCTGGCTGGGCGATCGAGACGGCTTGGTGGCGTTGGTGGCGCGGTCTTCTACGGACTCCCCTCCCCTCTCGCTCTTAGAGAGGGGACCTGTGCCTGCCTGTCCTGGACGTGGACGCCGCAGCGGTCCAGCTCCGCGGCTCTCTGACCGAGGTGTGCAACGCCAGCATGCCTCGGTCTCGCCGTCCGCCTCCCCGTCGCGCCGTTTATTGGTGGACGGAGGAGCTGGCGGGGCTCCGAGCCGCGTGCGTGGCGGCCAGAAGGGCCTATATGCGGAGCCGGCGGCGCACTACCCGATCTCAGGCCGGGGAGGACCGCCTCTACGCCTCTTACGTGGAGGCAAAGGCGGTTCTCAAGTCGGCGATGTGCGCCGCCAAGGACTCGGCGAGGGCCGAGATGCTGGAGGGCCTCGATAGGGATCCGTTTGGGAGGCCATATAAGGCGGCGCGCAACCAACTGCGCCCCTTTGGCCCCCCACTAACGGAGACCCTGGAGCCGGCGTTGCTGGATGGGGTGGTCCGGTCCCTGTTTCCGCGCAGGGCCGACTTCACCCCACCAACCATGAACCCCCCACGGGGGGTGGTAGCTTCGCCGGAGGAGGAGGTCCCTCCAGTATCGGCGGAGGAACTTCGCGCGGGGGTTCTGTCCCTCCGCGCGAAGAAGAAGGCCCCTGGGCCAGATGGCGTCCCCGCACGGGTGGTGGCCATCGCGGCGTCCCTCATGGAGGACAGGTTTCGGGACCTCTTCAGCGCGTGCCTGACGGCTGGGAGGTTCCCGAAACAGTGGAAGGAGGGGCAGTTATGCCTCCTCCGGAAGGAGGGACGCCCGGTGGACTCCCCCTCGGCCTACCGACCCATCGTTCTGCTCGATGAGGTCGGTAAATTGTTCGAGGGGATCATCGCCACCCGGCTAAACAGCCTTTTGCGGGAGGTAGGGCCAGACCTGTCGGACGCCCAGTTCGGTTTTCGACGGGGGCGTTCGACGGTCGACGCGTTGGCCCTACTCAGGGGCCAGGTGCAGGAGGCGTTCGAGGCGGGGGACGGAGTGTTGGCGGTGTCGTTTGACATTGCCAATGCCTTCAACTCCGTGCCCCACTCGACCATATTGGAGGCACTCCGGTACCACGGAGTGCCCCAATATCTGCGGGCGATCCTGGCCAGCTACCTGGAGGACCGAGAGGTCCTCCTCGTGGACAAGACGGCCAGGATCAGGCGCTACGGCGCGGAGTCCGGTGTTCCGCAGGGGTCGGTTCTAGGCCCTCCCCTGTGGAACATCGGTTTTGACTGGCTCCTGCGAGGAGCCCTCCTCCAGGGCACGAGTGTCATCTGTTACGCAGATGACACTCTCCTCACTGCCCGGGGGAGGAGCTTTGGGGAGGCGGCCTGTTTGGCCTCGGCGGGCGGATCCTTGGTCGCAGAGAGGATCCGCCGCCTGGGATTGAGGGTGGCGCTGAACAAGACCGAGGCCGTGTTCTTCCACGGGCCTCGGCAGCGCTGCCCTCCAGATGCCCACATAGTCGTGGAGGGCGTCCGAATAGCGGTGAAGGCCCAGATGAAATATCTGGGCCTAGTGCTGGACAGCAGGTGGCGCTTCGGCCCGCACTTTAGCGGGCTGTCGACGCGCCTGCTGAAAGCCGCGGACGCCCTCTCATGGCTCCTCCCCAACCTCGGGGGGCCGAGCGGACGGTGCCGGCGACTGTATGCCGGCATCCTGCGCAGCATGGCCCTGTATGGGGCGCCCATCTGGGCGGACTCCCTCCAGAGGAGGGAGAATGCAACCGCCATCCGCAGGCCGCAAAGGGCCATTGCACAGCGGATGGCGAGGGCCTACCGCTCAGTGGGCTTTTCGGCGGCGTGCGCTCTGGCCGGCACCCCTCCCTGGGAGTTGGAGGCATGGGTGCTCGCCAGAGTGTACGATTGGACGGTGCGGCGTAGGGCGCTGGGTGAGCGCCCCGCCATGGAGGAGCGGGAGGCCGTGCGGCGGGAGGCGAGGGACGCCATCGTCCTCCATTGGGCAGAGGACCTCGCCACCGCCGCCTTTGGACGCCGGACGCTGGACGCGCTCGGGCCAGTCCTGCAGGGCTGGCTCGAGCGGCCACATGGTTTCCTCTCGTTCCGTCTGGTGCAGGTGTTGTCCGGACATGGTTGTTTCGGAACGCACCTGCACCGGATCCGGAGGGAGGAAACCCCAGCGTGCCACCACTGCGGTGCGGTGGAGGACACGGCGCAGCACACCTTGGAGGTGTGCCCGGCTTGGGCTGAGCTGCGCCGTGCCCTGACCGATGTGATCGGGCAGGACCTCTCACTTCCCAGCGTGGTCTACTCCATGCTGGGGAGTGAGGAGGCCTGGGCGGCGGTTGCCTCCTTTTGCGAGGTCGTGATGTCGCAAAAGGAGGCGGCGGAGCGGGCGCGGGAGGACGATCCTCTCGCGCCGCCGCACCGCAGGCGAAGAAGGGGTGGGAGAAGGCGGTTGTACGATCGTCTCCTCCCACCTCCTGGTGGTGACTAGCGGGCGACAGGCGCGGGGGCGCCTTCGCTCGCATTGCACTAGTCACCACCCTCGTCGGGCGGGAACGGCCGAGCTCTCGCGGTCGTTCCCGGGCCCCTCCACTGAGGGAGGGGCGTGAAGGCCCCGCTGTAAAGGCGGGCGGTCGTCGGCGGGGGACTGGACGTAAAGGCTCTGTCAGTTTCCCAGTTCTCCTCCAATTCAAGACGATGCGGGAGTGCCGCTGGGTTATTTTAGTGGGTATACCGGATTCATTCCGGGGAGTCCCACATACCCCCCCCATTCCCCCAATGGGTGGGTATGCGTAATGCATTTTTTCCCAGCGAGATCAAAAAAAAAAAAAAAAAAAAAAAAAAAAAAAAAGGGTAGTAGAAAGATGAGAGATGTCCACCAAGTTACGGTGGCGCATCGCCGTTCCTCCGATAATGGCATAACTGGCTTTGTGGAATTAAACTATGCTATTCTAACACTTATTAATCGAATCCTTCATTGGGTTGAGCCCGTCTTGAAAAGCTTTGACGGATTCACTAACGACCTACTTCCAAGATCTCTCTCTCTCTGTCTCTGTCTTCAGCTCCAGTTCTAACACACATTGCCCGAAATGTAACCGATAGAAAACCGATAGGCTGGCAACTCGGCATTGTTTAAAGTTCTATGTGTCTTCAAGCTTTTAGTTTACGTGCGCCTGTTTTCGCTTGTTGTTTGGAGCAAGCCTTCTGTACTCCTATCTCCTCTGTGCCGCCTCTAGCCATTGTGTAAAACCATGAGTTAAATGGTGTACAAACCCATAGTTCCGACAATGACCGGACCAGGAAACTAATCTTAGAAGATAAACGTTTGGTTTGACTACTGTAGTTAACTGTTAACACGAATGCTTTGTGAGATTGTATAGTTACCGTTATCGAGTCACCTTTGACTTTTGGAATAGTAACAGTGCTGTGTAGAGTTGTTCGATTATAGTTAGTAAAGTAGACCAGCAGCCTTATTGCGTAATGAATTCGGCAAGGCAAAGGGCAAAGAGTATGAAAAATCGACCAATCACATGCAAGATGAAAGATGCGATGTGGTTTTTCGCGAATCACATAGGACCTACGAGTATGTGATTCGCGGTGAATAGGTGATTGGAATTTCCAATTTATCCGCGACCCAGACAGGCATCGGTCCTAGCAGGCCCCGTCACTTTTGCTGATATGTCTTTGAGGCGCGCGTAGAACACTACGCGCCATAAACTCGGGCCTGGTCCTTATCGGACGGCGAGCTACTTGCCGTCCGCAAGCACGCGCCTAAGGTCGCCGGAAATGTGCTTGCGACTCCCGTCGCCCGGGGCGTCTTCTGCGCTAGCTAGAAGCGTGAAAGCGTCTCTTTTGCGTCTCCCTCACGCGTAAAGTAGGAGGTCCTGGTCGCTGTTCCTGGATCGGCAAAGTGTAGGTTTTCCACCTGGAATATCTCAGTAGCAGCCTGGAATCTAGGTACTGGAATCTTGGGCAACAGGCTTGACCCCTATTATATGTGACCTAAACGTGGCTAAATGGCGACATGTGGATGTATGAAAGGTTTACTTTACCATCCTGGGAATTTAGGTGTTATGTTAAGGCACCGATACCCCTCAGTAGCTAATTTTAAAATGAGAATCACTTCTATACGGCTAGTAGTAATTTTTTGGAAAAAATATATGTTACATGAGACCATTTTCTTAACAATTTGAGCAATTAATTTTTTAAATTTTATTCTTATAACATAGTGTAATTAATTAGTAAAGTTACGTCTAAGTGTACGGCCAGAGTGCACGCTCTATGTGGGGCGTGCAGCGTTCATGTTAAACATGATGTGCTACGCGTAGTTGCCGTCCTGAGTGACGGCCGAGCGGAGCGTGGGCAGCAGCGGGATAGTTTGCGTCGAGCGGGACGTCGCGTTCAAACTATTTAGTTTGTCTTTTGCAGCGGTGATACGAGCGTTCTTGAAGAATGTCGTTTGAAGAAATAATTGCAGAAATACAAAATAAACCTGAAATGTGATTATCTCGCATTCTACTTATAAGAACAGAATGGTTAAAGCAAGAGTGTGGAGTTTGGTCTCCAAATTGTTTTCTTTGCTTCACAATGGCACGGTTGGCGCAGTGGTTGAGCGATTGACTGCTGCGCTGCGTGTCGCGGTTCGATTCCCGCACGGAACAAATATTTGTACGACCTACAGATAGTTGTTCCGGCTCTGGGTGTTTGTGTATGTGAGTTTACATGTTTGTAAACGCACCCACGATACAGGAAGAAATTCCTAGTGTGGACTTTGTCTTGACTCAAAAATTTGTGGTTGTTCAAGCCACAAATTTTCTTCTAAATACATATCAATAATATCGTACAACGCAGACGCCATGATAGACACAAACGACCGCCACCACGAACGCTGAACGTGCAATGGGGCCACTTAAAGAACGCTCTTCCCCGCCCCGCCCGACGCTCGGGCAGAACGGGCACTCTGGCCGTACACGCGTACGAAAAAACGACAATCGCACCAAAATCGGCGGGCGTATTTTAATCAAATCTTCTCCATCTCAAAGACAATTTGTATATCTACATTAAGATCTAAGGCTTTTCTTTAAGTCATAGAATAATTAGGAAAGACCAAAAAACTACTGCATTTTAGATCGCGCGGGTGTGAACGAGCGCGCGTTTTGTTCCATCAAGGTCTTTGGCGACAGTCGTCGTCTTAAGAAGAATCATGTATGGAAAGTAGGAATAAATACAGTAAATAAAGTTTTTCAAAACAATATTGAAACTAGAACACCAAAAGTTTCACCTAAGTTTCAACATTTCATTTGATTGATTGAATTCCCGTAGTCGCTTTGGTTCCAGATTCATAAAAAACCACCGGGATTCAAAGGCTTTTTAGCCCGGTTTGGATCTAAAATAATTTTTGTAAGCGTATGAGTAATACTAGAGATTTTCGCCTACAAATAGGGTTACCATCCACCCGGTCTTGTCCGGATATATCCGGAAATTTGGCCAACTGTCTGGACTTTGTCCGACAGACGTGTCTATTTGACGTTGTTGATTTGTCCGAATTTCCGCTTGGATGTCAAAATTTTGTTTGTTTTTTCATACGACTGCGGCTATTCTCTAAGAATATTATCTTGTTTCATACTTTTCAGATCGCGATATTTTTGATATAGGGGTTTAACTTTGAAACAGTTTTTGTTTGTAAATTAAAATGTCTTCCAACGCATCGTCTTCCGATACGCTGTCGCCATTCCAGAACTATTCGTCCCCATCGGCCATCCGTTCTGCGAGCAATGCGCACTGCCCACTGCCATTTAAGTTGAACGCCTGGGGGAGGCCTATGGCCTTTCGTCCTTTTTATGAAAAATTCAGCTTTTTGTCAGGATTTTTCATTTTTCGACAAACAATGTTACCTCTTTGACAAATGATTTTAGATCGCTGGGTGACTAAAACTATTTACTAATTAAAATGCGTTCCGTGAGAAAGGAAACTCACAAAGTGTTAAGAATAGCCACATACCTAACACCAGAAACCTCAGATCAATATCAGTAGTAGCATCTGCAAGCTAGGCTACTTATCCAGGATATTATGCAAAAAAGACTTAAAACAAGACTTGCAACTTTATATCTATGTAAATAGAAGTTATGCGAATGATAGATAATGTAGCGTGCATTGATGGAGTGCGTCCGGGCACTGACAGACTGAGAATTGATTGAAAATTCAATCTAAGAGTACATGTGGTCGTACTCGTATTTACATGTTAGGATGCTGTATTATGAGTTTTTTAACTATGTAGATTAATAAATCACGGGACTGGAGATGTGACGACCCGCGAAGCTTGGGAGAGATCCATGTTCAGAATGAATATTTATTTATTTATTTATTTTTAGGGATAACAACAGCTGTCAAAACTTAACTAGGTACTTATCTAGGATTACATGGGTAGCCAATTATAGTTATCCACGGCAGATACACAGGGTGGATGAATGTGCTAATTTAGATTAAAATTAACCTGTCAACATTAAATTTGATTGGGCAACTATGAAGCGATAAGTATATTTAAGATATAAAATATGTTATATAATAAATAAATATAATTACAGAATAACATATGCAAATATGTGAATAGTATCAATATATATATGAAGAAAAATAAAATATATATGGAAATGTAAAAAAATACTAATTATACCAATTAAATAACCAGCCATTTAGTGTAATGTTGATGAGAAATATAAATAGCCTATTTTGATAATAAGTCAAGCAAAACGCGTTTTTTAAAATCATTCTTGGAGCCAATGAATAAGTCCACACTGTTAATATACTATGTAGCATCTGTAAAACTATCATTTACTGTACTTATGTGTCGTTCGTTGACTTGTGTGTGTCCTAGCAGTTGGGAGTGTGTCATGCTCTCTCTAATGTCTTTCTGATTGTGCCACATGTTTTGGATCATTCGGTACTCTTCATGATGGATGAGCTTAATGGTGCCAATCCATGCGTCATATTCGTGAACGGGCGCCATCGTTGGGACTGGTAATAAATTAGATGCCATGGCCTGCTTTTAATTGCGAAATTATTGTATTTTTGTTTTGTTTACACGTCTTTTTTACGTCGTGCTCACATATATGTATTTTTCCAACAAGAATGATGTAACCAAATCATTGTAATTAAAACTAATGGATGAGAGTGTCCGTGGAGTTTCTTGCACATTCTTCTCCATAGAGACTTACTGTGACGCTTGCGATTGTGTAACTAGATTCATTTTTATGTTCGACAATTCAAAAGTGCTTATATAAGGTCTAGTTGAAATAAAAATATTTTTGATTTTGGTATTTATTGAAAAATATCTGCTAGACAAATTAGTGGGAACCTATCCGAAACATTAATTTTATTATTTAATGAAAGAGAATGGAGAAAGTTAGCAAGACTAAATTGGTGATAAATACAAACCTTGAAATAATTAACAAACCTTATAATATTACTAATATTATAAATGCGAAAATTTGGGTCTGTGGATGTATATATAACACGCTTTTATTAGCTTAGTATGTATGTATCTATGAATCTATGTAACGGAATCTTTGAACGTAATTATCCGCTTATAATAATATATCCCCTTTAAAACGTCGGATTAATTTGAAATTTTGCACACTTCAAGGACCGATGACAATGCAATAATTGAAATAGTTTTACCAGGATCTTCAGGATTAGCGATTGAACTAAAAATAAATAATAGTTAAAAAAAACACGCTTTAATGGAAAACCAAACTAAAAAGTAGAAAATAATTTTCAATAAATTTAAATTAAGAATAGTGTGATTTTCAACGAAATTATTTAGAAAAAAATAATGAAGGAGTAGGAAAAATTCAAATTTCCACTTCCCTCCATATCAAGCAAGAGACAGAACAAAAAAGACCAACAGGTACAAAGGGTCGTTTACAACTGGGATAAGCCCAGTTGCGTACCCAGTGTGGGTTGGTAAATGTCACTTTTCTTAGAAATAACAGTTAGCTAATTTATTAAGAAACCAACAAAAACAAAGTACGGCATTAATTTTAATTACCCTGTTTTATGGTACTTATGAATGTCAAGGACTTGGCCAGTAACTTGGAAAGGAAGTTAACTAATACTAGGTAAGTTTTCTAAGAAAGCCTTTAATAATAATACAAGATTATTATTAAAGTATTATTATCCCCACCGCAGTGTCTCTACGTTGACGTCGTGGTGGGGCTTGCACGCTTCAATAATCCCTAGGTCTGTGTTGGTAGATTCTGCTTTGCCACAACATGCCTAGGGTAAGGAGCCAGACTAAGAGAGTTACAATCCGCAGGGCAGCTTTGTGGCGAGCTGATAGGCACTGGCGACCATACGGACCTGATCTCCAGGGAGAAGTCTTGTTCCTCATCTCTGGCTTGTCTTTATTGGCCGGTTGGAGTGAAAACTGACAGGGACCAGAGCTCTCACCTCTCTCTTGCCTTAATTGGCTGGCTTGAGTGGAGATTCACAAGAGCAAACGTGCTCGATGGAAGGAAGTTAACCCAGTAAGGTGCTGGTAGGGATCTTGACCGTACTGCCGGGATTATCCTGTAATATTTTCACAAATTCGTTTACCACGAGTGGTGAAGTGTTTATCATAATCATCATCATCATCATTTCAGCCGAAAGAAGTCCACTGCTGGACATAGGCCTCCCCCTAGTGTCGCTATATCGACGATCCCGTGCGTCTCTTATCCAGCGGATTCCCACAGCCTTAACAAGGATATCGGTCTATTTAGTGGGAGGCCTTTCAATGTTTCGTCTTTCGGTACGCGGTCCCCACTCCGAAACTTTTCGGACCTATTAACTATATCGTATCTGCTTGAAGGCCAATCTAATCTAAATATAAATAAAGGAATGTCTGTATTACGACTGTTTCCATTAAAATATTTGTCTCCATTCAAAAAAAAAAAAAATGGGTCCTGTATGTACAATGTACATGACCCACAAATCGACATTTTTTATTTGCGAATCTTTTAGTAGCTGTATTGTGTAACACCCCGGGCGGAAGAACGGATGTGCGAAGATTTCAGGAGCTGGATAATAAGAAAACTGGTGAAAACGCGGCATTAAGTCCGCCTCTGTACGTTTGTGTGCAAGAAGTATTAAATAAATAGTTTAGGCGCAGAAGGCCTAATTCTCAAGATAGCAACAGAGTCGCAAAAGGACTAGTTCTCAAAATGGCAAATTTTCTTAATGGTTGATCATCAAAATAGCACTGGTTCACTCTTATAAATAAAATATAATGTTAATATAAGCATTTGTTTAATCAGTAAGTTGAAATTGTAATTTTTTATAATGCATAAGAATAAATACTAATAGTGTCGTTTCAGACAAAATGAAACCAATTTTAAGTTATACCTGGCACTTTTGTTTATTTCAAGGTTAAAGAATTTAAGCCTTTTCAAAGCCATTTTGAAATCTTTTATTAAAAGATCAAACGAAAGTGATAAATATTACTAACATTTAGGACCGATTTCACCAATGAAACTAATAGCGATTAGTTCGACTAAACTCAGTTTATGCAAACGGCGTTCTGATTGGTTGAGACCGCTGAGAAACTACCAATCAGACCTCTCTATTTGCATAAACTGAGTTTAGTTGAACTAATCGCTATTAGTGTCATTAGTGAAATCGGCCCTTAGGCTGGTATTTTCACTGAAATAACATCGTTATCATAGCCAACACTTTATACTCTGTGAACTGAATAATATTAAAATATACAAATTGTAAGCTTTTATAATAAAGAAAAATACATTATCACATTGGTACCTACTTGCCCAGATTTGAATGCACGACCTCAAACACAAGAGGCGGGACCTTAACCACTGGTGTGGTCTGATGAATGATGATCTTCTGAGAGTCAAGTTTAAAATGGTCACAAATCGCATGTGAAAGAACAAAATAAATACTTTATTAAAAAGCAGCCGGGCGAGCACGGCCTCTATGATAGGCTTGAGTCACGAATATTATCACGGTTTTTGTTCCCAAACTGTGATAGAAATGTGTGAATGAGGCCTGTCACAGTAGGCCGGGCTCGCCCCGTAGAAGTAAAAGATTGACGACACAGTTGGCGTACTGGTTGAGCGGTCGGCTGCTGCACTGCATGTCGCGGGTTCGATTTCTGTATGGAACACATATTTATATGGCCTACAGAATTGTTCCGGATCGGGGTGTCTTGATTTTATATGTTCGTAAACGCACTCACGATACAGGAAGAAATACCAAGTGTGTGGCAAAGTTTTTTTTTTATATAAATAGTAAAGAACCCCTTGATTACGTTTGGCAATCTATAGCAAACCTTCACATATAAGACAAGTGAGCTTCAACCGTAATGTTTCCTCTTAAGCCAGAACAGATTGGCATGGCTGGCACAGTATTAATATGGACATGATTCCTAGTGTACTATTGTAAAGCAGAGTGTCTTCACCCATGCACGTTCTCTAGCACGTTCCTTAAGAAATAAAGAAAGTATTTTCTCCCTTTCACACGTTGCACTGTAGTACGTGACTACAACGTGGTCCCTGGAGTCACTTAGGAACGGTTTAGAACTGGCAACAGCTGAGGTCAAAAGTACGTTTGATTCACTTACGTCTAGAAAGATCTGATCCAAGACCTACAAATGACAACGAACGAATTTCACCAAAAAAACTGGACGGAATCAGCACATCCAAACTGCTACAAAAGGTGTCACTGTCACTATTCGAAATACATTAACATTAATTTAAATAAAAAATACACTTCAAAACTAGCTTTTTTTTAAATGCTCTGAGCAAACCCTTTCATTTGATACCCATATCATAAGGGTGCATACAAAATAATTAGTCCGCCATCTTTGATGGAACTTCATATTGGATTTAGAATAATTGGTATATAAACTAACTAACAAGGCCAGTTAAATAAAAGTTTATAATAAACTAGCTGTCCCACATGGCTTCGCTCCCGTCAACTGGCTACCTGCCTACCCTACCCTACCTACCCTACATACATGAATGTTGCGTAACTTTAACCACTTACACAGCGCACGCAACGAAAGCTCTCAAAAAGGAATAATTTTGCCCGTTTTCGCAACATTTTTCATTTATGCTCAGCTCCCATTGGTCGTAGCGTGATATTATATAGCCTATAACCTTCCTCGATAAATGGACTATCCAACACAAAAAGAATTATTCAATTCCAACCAGAAGTTCCTGAGATAAGCGCGTTCAAACAAACAAACAAACAAACTCTTCAGCTTTATAATATTAGTTTAGATTTGATGACACCGACAGGTTTACCTAGTTAAGATGTCCGAGGCCCTAGACAAGTGACATTCTGTCATCGAAAGCATGGCGATAGCGATTATCGAAAAGGCGAAACTGTATGGGATTAACAAGCTATATCGAAAAATCACGTGATCAGTCCCTTACATGTTGACAGATCGACTATCGCCTTCGCTGACATCGAATGCCACATATCTAGAGACTCTGATCGCGTTCGGTTTCATTGGTGACAAACGCCTTTAATCGCCTAACCTAAATTGAACCCCTAAGCGCCCAGACAGAATCCTAACCACATAAGAAGTCGTTCACACACTCATTTCTCTTAAATCGCGTTAACAGCGGCTAATGTTTTCTAAGAGCATCTCGCCTGGATGTGTACCTCAGTACCTCGAGATCCCAGTAGGGACCAAGAGGGAGCTGGAGGGATCGGGCGGTATAAAATCGCACACATGCACAGCATTATGCTGAGCATTATCATAATTAGCGTAATGCTATTATTGGGAGGCTCGGCGTGGCGTCGCGCGTATCCGATCGGTAATATGTGGGCAATGCTGGGGCCTGGAGAAGGGTGGCGTGGATGCGGTACATATTTGCAAGTGCCTGCAAAAATAATAGAGCAGAGAGAAGCAAGAGTTTGTCTGAAATGCGAAGCATCAACAATAGTTCAACAAAATGCTGCTGAAGAGAACTACGATTCAGTCAATCTGTAGACCAACGTGTTCCATTTTGGAATAGTTTAGGGTTAATATTTTATCATCATGCAGTATTGCTACGAGTACTGTCATAAGTAAACAAACCCTTGCGTGAGGCATTTGAATGTTCTTCTTACTGCACAATATCAGCGAAACCAAAAAGATATTCTGCCATTGTTGTAGAACCTGGCAGATGTCACAAGGGAAATCTATTATTGCGGAATCTTCGCGTCTGAATACTGATGGCACGCGGCCCCCTCCTTCTGCTGTTCGATGTGAGACGAGTATGTCGGATATTCGCATCCATCAGAGGGAGGTCTGTAGGGTGCTGCGTAACCTTGACGTGAACAAGGCTAGTGGCCCGGACGGGATCCCGGCAATTGTACTTAAAACTTGTGCGCCTGAATTGTCTCCAATCTTGACACGCCTATATCGCCTTTCGATGGTGACTGGAAAAGTGCCGAAGGCTTGGAAGCAAGCTAACGTTCAGCCCGTGCCCAAGAAGGGTAGTCGAGCTGACCCGGCCAACTACAGACCCATATCAGTAACGTCCATCCTCTGTAAGAGTATGGAACGTGTACTGAATAATAAGCTCCTGGCATACCTAGAAGACAACGACCTTCTTAGTGACCGCCAATACGGCTTCCGCCGAAACCGGTCAACTGGGGATCTTCTAGCGTATGCCATTCACATCTGGAGTGAGGCCATCGAGAACCACGGGGAGGCGCTTGCTGTCTCCCTTGACATATCGAAGGCCTTTGACAGGGTCTGGCACGAGAGCCTTATTGGTAAGCTTCCTTCCTTCGGTCTGCCTAATGGTCTGTGTGACTGGATTACAGACTTCCTGAGGGATCGGTCCATCCGAGTGGTTATCGATGGCTGCTCGTCCGGTCAGTTAGGTATTAACGCCGGAGTCCCTCAGGGGTCAGTGCTCTCGGCAACATTGTTCTTGCTGCACATTAATGATCTGCTAAAACCCGGAACCTTTGGGTATGCAGACGACAGCACTGTTGCTGAGAGATACGTGTCTGGCACACGGGCTACTGGGCCTCAAGTCTGGTCTCTTCGGGAGGCCATGGTTGAGCGCTTGAACCTGTCTTTGGAGGCAGTCTCCGAATGGGGCAATGCCAATCTAGTCAGTTTCAATGCTGCTAAGACCCAGGCGTGTCTTTTTTCCGCAAAAAAGAGCCAATTCCACCCGGCTCCATCCTTCCGTGGTGTAACCGTGCCGATAACGGACCATCTCGACCTTCTTGGTGTTACGTTGACATCGACCCTCAATTTTGGTCCTTTCATTGAGGCAAAGGCTCAATTAGCTGCAAAAAAGTTAGGGATCCTTGCGAAGGTGAGATGGTGCTTCACGCCTGAACAGCTGCTCAACTTGTATAAAGCGCAAGTTCGGTCATGCATGGAGTACTGCTCTCACCTCTGGGACGGATCTGCCAGGTACCAACTTGACGCACTTGAGTCGATTGACAGACGGGCCAGGAGACTTATCGGCAATGATGCGCTGGTCGACTCAAAGCTCCAGAGCCTTGAACACCGACGACGAGTTGCCAGCCTGTCGGTTTTCTATCGGTTACATTTCGGGGAGTGTGCGATGGAACTGCACAATTTGATTCCGCCTAGCCCTTTCCATCATCGGACTACAAGACGTACGGCAATGCGCCATCGTTACATGGTTGATATCCCACCCATACGCACAAAGCGTTTCGAAAATACTTTCATTGTGCGTACAGCTAAGGAGTGGAACTCCCTGCCGGCGTCTTTGTTTCCCGATAGCTACAACCTAGGGGTCTTCAAGTCAAGAGTGAATAGGTTACTTCTAGGCAAGCGTGCTTCACCTTCGACCACATCATCACTTAACATCAGGCGAGATAGTGGTCAAACGCGAGCCTATAACAAATAAAAAAAAAAAAAAAAAAAAAAATTAAAAAACACACACTGAAAATAAAGTCAAAAGAAAAAAAAAAATGGAAAATATGGGTCATATTTCGTATAGTTAGTGCAGCAGTCACCCTGTTTGATTGACCACTTTTTCTCCGTACTGCTTTATTCATAAATTAACAAAATATACAACTAAAGTCACCGCCAAATAACAAAAAAATAAAAGTCGTTTACACCTGTCTACAAAAATTCCAATATTTCAAAACGATACGAAAAAATGTAAGAAAATTGTCGCTAACACGATCAAAACAAACGTATCGCGGTAAGGGGCGTCCTTGACCCTTTCACTTGGCATTCAGTAATGAGTTAATAACTCATAAACACGTAGATTGCTTTACATGATATAAACGTATAAAACGGTTGTATGCCTATACCTTTCATTTGAGACCATAATTATCAAAATATCTCCATAAACAATAATGTTTTCAAGTTACGTAATTATAATTTTTGGTACAAGTCGGATCAATGACTTTTGTTTTTTTGTCATCTGACGGAGTCTTTAGATAACTCTATTAGATTGCTTGACACTTAAACAAAGCTATATTCACAAATGCCTCCTCCATTCTCTTCCCTGCATCCATCCTGCTTCGCAACTGGTGCCCGGTCTGTAGGAAGCCGCTTTTCAACTGCACTCGCCGCCGGCTCCAATTCGTTACATATACATATACATCCATTTATACATGTTTATGTATATACCGGGGGTATCGCTCACAAAGTTCCGAGAACACCGCTTGTACGATTACATCGCACATTTATTAAGAACGCTAGCATAAGCATTTTTACTTAATGTAAATCGACGTTTTCACTAATATTGTTGAGTACACTTTCGACCGTTCTATTGTAAACAAGTACAATCAATAAATATTTTATCAAGAAATCAGCAAGAATAGTTTTCTTCCATCTACACATGTATTAGCAACCAAGTGCTCGTACATATTGGTCCTTCGAGCTATGTGTTGGTGATTTGTGTTCTCTCGTGTGGCTGCGAATCGGTTCCGTTGGCCTCCCACAAGCGGGAATCACTAACGTGAATTGAGAAGGCGCATAAGGTCGCACGGAAGAATTTCGGAGCACCTACACAGACCAATTGACAGTGGGCTAGCAGTCCAAGATCAACAACAGCATCAAGGCAAAAATCAAGTAAGCATCTTAGCATCAAGGCTCCATACAAGACAAGACAAACACATCAAGAAAAAGCTATATAGTAACCCAAAACAGATCGATCTTCAGCAAGATTCAAGAAAGTTGACGGCGAAAGAACTCCACAATCAGCAGGGAAAATCAACCTAGTTATTTGAATTCCCTATTTTACAAGTATCAAGATGGAAGAACTATTTCACAACCAGCAAGTTGCCATCAATGGCATGCGACAACTTTGGTCAAATTTCAAAAAAGATGGACCAGATCGCAAAACATCAGAATACATCAAGAAGAAAACTGAGACTCTGAACAACTATTGGATCGAGTTTCAAAAAAATCATGAAAAATTGTGCAGGTACGAAGATAAAACGCAAGATTATTTTATCGGAAACCACTATGAAGAAACGAAGGCGTTCTACATAGAAGTCAGAGATTCGATTCAGAGAGCAGGTCTGATCAAGCCAACCCTGTTCGGCCGTCAGCAGCCAGGTGCCTCGACCGCAGAGGGTAGAACTACTCCAGTGAGTCCAATGCCAGCTCCGGAGTATACTACTCGAGGAACTGATAGCAAGTTAGATGAGAGGTTGCGTAAACAAGCCAGCAACTTCAAAGCCTTTTCTCGCTTCGTGACTAACATAGATCTGTCAACCATAGAAGAAAAATGGGAGTTTGAAGACATTTTGAAAACTCTAGAAACCCGTTGGAATGCGGTTGATGGTCTCCACTGGAAAATAGAAAGCGAATTTGATGAGGTAGACGAAAAATACGAGACTTCATACACGCAGCATGAGCAGATGTACTTCAATATTAAAAAAGAAATAAATCGTAGATTATTCTCTGCATCCCATCGAGAAAAGTCTACGCCGCAGCTGGATATTCCTATATTCAACGGAAATTACCAGAATTGGGTATCATTCAAGGACTTGTTCACGGAAGCAATTCACGGTAACCCATATTTATCTGCTGCACAGAAAATGCAATTCCTGAAGAGCAAGATTAAAGGTGAACCTGAACGCCTAATACAACATCTTCCGATCAGCGCGGATAATTACATCGCTAGCTGGGATATATTAAACCACCGTTATAACAACAAGAAACTTATCTTTACTACTCATATTAACACCTTGATGAATATCCCAGTTACGCAACAAGCGACATCGAATCACATCAAACGTATACATGACGTAACAACCGAGTGCCTTAATGGTATCAAGAATTTAGGTGTCAACATTGACACCTGGGATCCAATGGTAGTACACCTGCTCACTCAAAAAATGGATTCCGAAACATTGAACGAATATTTCACTTCACTCAAACAGCCAAGAGAACTGCCATCTCTGAAGGAGTTTTTAGAATTTCTGGAGAACAAGTTCACTACCATGGAGTCAGCACGTCGTAAACAAGATGCGATTCAAAAATCTACAAGTCCTCCTTCAAATTCAGGGAACTCGAGATCGAATCAGGGAAAACAATACTACGTCAGCAACAAGGCTACATCAAAGAAGACCCCTTATGTCTCCTGCCCCATCTGCAAAGATCATCATGGCATATATTATTGCAATCAATTCAAAGAAATGGCACCAGGGCTAAAGAGAAAAACTATAAATCGACTCAATTTTTGTACAAATTGCCTGTACAATCACAACGAAAAAAAATGCACGTCCAGCAAACGTTGCCGCCAATGCAACGGACAACATAATACGGTGTTACATGACGCCTATGCAAATGAAAACACGACGTCATCGAACGTTTCCGGCCACGTGCCCCTCCAGCAAGAATCAAGCCCCGGAGCTCATGTTGCACAGCAAAAACTTGCTTCGACAGTTCTTTTAGCAACTGCAATTATCAAGGTGACAGGAGCTGATGGAATAAAAAGAACGATGCGAGCCCTCATTGACCAAGGATCCCAAGTTTCCTTGATCACCGAAAACGCAGCGCAAGAGCTAAGGTTACCACGACAGAACTGCAAGGGAGTTATTACTGGCGTTGGTATAAATGACAAGACCTGCAAAGGAATGTTGAGTATCAACTGTACATCATTGGACGACAATTACAAGTTCAGCACTAATGTTCTCATAATGAACAACATAACAAGAAACCTGCCGAATTCAACATTTTCTAAACCATCATGGGTATTTTTAGAAGAAATTGACTTAGCCGACCCTCAGTTCTACGTTAGCAACCCAGTTGACATATTATTGGGTGCGGATATATATGCTAAGATCATCATGAACAAGATTCACCGAGATGATTTAGGTAGCTTTATTGCGCAGCAAACACGCATTGGGTGGATTTTGTTCGGCGGGGTCCAAAGTCTTCAATGCAACCTAGTCCGGAATAATATACAAGACATTCAACAATTTTGGGAGATCGAAGATATTCCTGAAGATGATCAAATATCATTTGAAGACGATGAATGCATTCAATTTTACAAGTCGACCACGATAAGGTTGGAAGACGGAAGATATCAAGTGAGACTACCACTAAAATCAACTTTCAACAAGGATATTGGGGAATCTAAACACAAGGCAGTCGCTCAGCTGTATCAGATAGAAAGAAAGCTCGCAAAAAACAGTTGTATTGCAAAACAATACAAAACATTTATTGATGAATATTTATCTCTCGGTCACATGAAACCGGCGCATAGCAACAAGAAACTAGAGTATTTTCTACCGCATCACTGCGTACTACGTAACGAGTCAACAACTACGTCACTCCGTGTAGTATTCAATGCATCATCAAAAACTTCTACTGGGACGAGCTTAAATGATTGTATGTATACGGGACCCAATCTGCAAAAGGATCTTATGACACTTATACTGAAGTGGAGACAACATCGCATAGCCTTTATCGCGGACATTGAAAAAATGTTTCGCCAAATTTGGGCACATGAAGACGACCAAAACCTCCAAAAAATCGTTTGGCGAGATTCTTCTGATCAATACGTACAAGAGTATCAACTTACTACGGTCACCTACGGCACCAAGGCCGCGCCATTCTTGGCAATGATGACCCTAAGGCAATTAGCGGATGACGAGAGATCAAATTACCCATATGCAGCTCAAGTCGTCGAAGAATGTTTTTACATGGACGATTTGTTACACGGTTCAGACTCGGTAGCATCAGCAAAACAAATACAGCAAGATGTGATGGCAATCCTCAAGACAGGTGGTTTTAATTTACGAAAATGGAGGTCCAATTATCAAGAACTGCAAGACAGCACCAGCAAAGGCGACCAGGAGCGTTACGACTTCAAACAAGCTGAATCGACAAAAACATTAGGCCTTCACTGGAATCCGCAACAAGACATTTTTACATTTCAATCAAGGATTGAAACCACTACCGGTACGCAACTCACGAAGCGGAAGTTACTGTCTGAAATGTCCAAACTCTTTGATCCCCTCGGTTGGCTCACTCCAGTTTCTACCAAGATGAAAATACTGTTTCAAGACATCTGGAAAGAGAAGAATTTGAATTGGGATGACAAGATTCCCAAACAAATTAACCGAGAATGGACAAAAATTAAACATGACGTAGAAAACATAAATCAATGTAAAATACCTCGATGGATAGGTACGGCATCGGCCGGAAACAATATCGAGTTACACGGATTTTGCGATGCATCGCAGAAAGCGTATGCATGTGTCGTGTATTGCAAAATTACAAGTCAAGGTGTAACAAAAATAACTTTAATGGTTGCGAAATCAAGATTGGTTCCATGCAACAAGAATATCTCTTTGCCCAAATTGGAATTAAGTGGAGCTCACCTACTATCTAAACTAATGGTCAAAGTGAAGGAAAGTTTGATCGGTCATAACATTAAAGTTTATGGGTGGACCGATTCTATGGCAGTTCTGGGATGGATACAAGGCGATCCCAATCGCTGGCAAGTGTTTGTTGCCAACAGGGTGCGACAAATAACAAAGGAGATACCACCTCAATGTTGGCGATATGTGAAGTCAGCGGAGAATCCTGCAGATTGCGCGAGCCGGGGATCAACAAGTCTGAAACTAAAGGAAAACAATCTGTGGTGGAATGGACCCACCTGGCTACCTCACTGTACGCCGGAAGTCCAAGCAAGTCGCCAAACTTATTCAACAGATGAAGAAGCCCTTAACAAGCAAGTAAATATTGTGACCCAAGAAAAGTCACAAGTAAACAGCGTTATCAAAAGACTTCTTAGCAGACTGAGCTCATTTACAATGATTCTGCACGTACTAGCACGTTTACGGCGCCTGGTTATCAGAAAACCAGAAAACATATCAAAACCCTACATTACCTTAGCGGAGCTACGCAAGGCCAAGGTCGTAATAATCAAAGAAGTTCAGTCTGCGGAGTTCCAGCAAGAAATACGTGACCTGAAGAAAAAAAAACAAGTGTCCACGACAAGCAAGATCATGAATTTGAGTCCGTTCCTAGATGAAGAGGGAATACTGCGTGTGGGAGGGAGGCTGCATCATGCAGCGATCAATCCTGAACTCAAACATCCTATAATTTTACCTCATGAACATCGTCTGACGGAACTAATAATAGAACACGCACACAAACTCACATTCCACGGCGGAGCTCGAGTTACATTAGCATGTATCAGGCAAAAATATTGGATAATCGGGGGAAATAATGCAACGAAAAAACAAATACGTCAATGTATTACCTGTAGAAAACAAAATCCTGCCAAACTACAACCCCTGATGGGAGACCTGCCTGCAGCAAGAATCAATCCATCTCGACCTTTTATGCACACCGGCGTTGATTTTACTGGCCATGTCTATATCAAAACCAACAAGGGCCGTGGTGTCAAGACCACCAAAGGATATGTGTCAGTATTTGTTTGCATGGTGACGAAGGCCGTGCATTTGGAACTAGTCTCCGACCTCACAACGTCATCTTTTATCGCTGCCTTACGTAGGATGGCAGCTAGAAGAGGCACACCTTGTCACTTGTATAGTGACAACGGCCGCAACTTCGTAGGAGCCAGCAGGGTTCTACAAAACGAATATGAAGAATTGCAGAAAATCATTAATGATAAGCTATTGGCTGAGATAACGGATATGGAGATCTTATGGCATTTTAACGCCCCTTCATGGCCATCAGCAGGAGGCCTATGGGAAGCTGCAGTGAAGAGTTTCAAGCAGCACCTCAAGAAAGTGATCGGTGAACAAAAATTGACTTACGAAGAGTTCACCACACTTCTAACACAAATTGAAGCCTGCCTAAACTCAAGGCCACTGTGTGCAATCTCAGAAGATCCTGAAGACCTAGATTTCTTAACACCTTCTCACTTTATAACTGGTGGACCCACGTTAACGTTAGTTGAAACTGAAAGAGATCTGCGAACACGCTGGCAGTTAACACAGAAAATACTACAAGATCTGTGGAAAAGATGGCGCACAGAATATTTAGCGCAATTAACTGCAAGAAGCAAGTGGAGGCAACCTCAATCCAACATCAAGTTGGACGATATAGTACTCATCCACGACGACAACCTCCCACCCGGCAAGTGGGCGATGGGAAGAGTCGTAGAACTACATCCAGGCAAGGACGGCCACGTCCGAGTCGTGACCTTAAAAACGAAAGGCGGCATTATTAAGCGTCCCGTCATAAAAGTTTCCATACTTTTAGAACATAAAAAAGTTGCCCCACAGTGCGACACGGCACGAGACAATAACCAAGACGTGGAACACCAGCAAGCCCAAGCATCCTCAACAAGGAGGTCAACGAAAAGCAAGTTCAACTTGACAACCATGGTCACTGCTCTCATGTTATTTTTCACATTCATTACAAGTGCAGAATGTAACATGAAGATAGCCCCATTCCAAACAAGTCAAAGCTTGTATTTTGACAAAGTATCCGACATGATGCTTATCAGAGACGATTGGAATATTGTGGTTTACTACAACTTGGATACGTACTGGCAATCAACTGCAAGGTTCAATGAATACATCCAATCGCTCAAACAAACATGTGATATCATACAAGGTCAAGTTCACTGTGACGTTATTATACAGCAGCTACGTCATGCGTTCTCAGAACTCGAGCACTACAACCAAGTGTTGCAAAGTCAGCATTCCGGCACGCGACCCGGGACTCTGCGTCAGCGCCGAGGCCTTATCAATGGCGTGGGATATATCGCTAACAGCCTATTCGGAGTGCTCGACGAAAGTTTCGCTGAAAAATATCGCAAGGACATTTCTCTCATTCGAGAAAACGAAAGGCATATAGTTTCTCTCTGGAAAAATCAGACTTCACTCATGGAAGCAGAAAACAACCTTCTTAAGCGCACAGAGCATGATATGAACCAGCAACTTAAAATGATAAACCGCCACATGAATAAGTTACACGCAGCAGTGGACCAATTGAAAAACAACATTGAAGCTAACAGCATCATTATTGACTTCAACATGGGAGCTATTATAGCAAGTAATATGATGTATAATTTAAAGAGCATTCAGAATACGTTATTAGACACCGTTACTGACATATACAATGGTCGTTTCAACTTACATTTGATTACACCTGAACAACTCATGAAAGAGTTAAGCACGATTTCTAGCAAGTTGCCCAAGGACGTCTCCCTGCCAATTGACAACATACACTCGGACCTTCGGAAGGTATATGATCTACTGGAAATAAAAACAAGACTTCTGGAAGACATTATCATCTTTGAGATCAAACTACCTCTCATCAGTCGAGATTCATACGAAATCCTCAAGATAATTTCGATCCCCAAGACAGTGGGCCAAGGTGACATGATCAGCATAAACTCAGTATCCGAGTTCATATCTATCAACATGAAGAAAGATACCTATATTAACATTTCGGAAGAAGACTTGAGATCATGTCAAACCGTTTCTGGCGTTTATTACTGCCACATCTTACGACCCATATACCAAATTAAAGGAGACAAGAATTTCTGTGAAACGGAAAATTCGGAATGCAAAACAACATCAAGTTTCTGTAAAAATAAACTACAAGAAACATATACATTGAACAGATATTTTTACTTTTGCTGCGATAGGTGTAACGTTCGAACAATATGCGGCGATCAAATAACCGCACATCAGCTGACACAAGCCGGACTATTCAATATAGGCCAAGGATGCATCGTGAAAACAAATAACTTTACCCTGCATTCACACAAACTTCACATAAGTGAATTAAGGACGAACGCAGCTATTTATGCACCAATGATTGCCCCTATCAACCACATTATCAACATCAGCATACCTAAACTAGTTTTGGACAACAAAACTCAAGATTTAGAACAAGAAATCAGCGAAGTAGACAAAAGGATCCAGTCTATGAAAGCGGCAGAAGTGATGTTACCTGATGATCTATCGTATCATGATATTCATCACTACGCTGTGATCTACACTCTAGTTGGAATATTGGGCATCGCTGTAATCATCATTATGGCTCGCCGTACGCGATGTCGATGGCGAGTTCCATTGTCACCACCACCGTCCGTTGCTGAGGAATCAAGAACAGGGCCTGCTGCGTCGCGCCGCGGGAGCAACAGCGATACAAGGGAAACAAGTGGACACCTCGACTGCGTACGCGTCCATGGTCCTCGCAACCCTCGCGTCCATACTGGAACTTCACCTTAATAGGAACTACCCCTTAATTAAGTTTATATAATTTATAGCTCTAAACTTTCATTATCATGTCTAAAACTTTAATCTATTTTTCTAAATCTAGATGCTCTTCATCCTGCCTATCTCGTCCGGGAATATGTACGATTACATCGCACATTTATTAAGAACGCTAGCATAAGCATTTTTACTTAATGTAAATCGACGTTTTCACTAATATTGTTGAGTACACTTTCGACCGTTCTATTGTAAACAAGTACAATCAATAAATATTTTATCAAGAAATCAGCAAGAATAGTTTTCTTCCATCTACACATGTATTAGCAACCAAGTGCTCGTACACCGCTAATATAGATCGCGGAGAGATAAATATATCAGAATGATTACTTATACAATGTGGGGTTATTTAAGGTTCTCGCAGAAAGGCGTCTCGTGACAATGCGACTACGATATGGCAATGCTTTTTCATAGATAATATTATATCTGTACCTCGAGCAACTTAATAACAATTTCTGTGGCAACGCGTCGTCGCATCGTTGTCGTTCTGTCGTAACGGACCTGTCTGTCCTGTCTCTAACTTAAAAGTATGCGAGATGGAACGTGGATATAATTTTATCAGTTTTATCATCGTGTTTTTATTGTGAATCATCACTAAACTGTCCATGACTAGATTCTTCGTTCACTCATTCAAAAACTGCATCAGTTTGGTCATCATATTCTATTGATGAATCATCACAAAATGATTCGGACAGTGGATTTTCATTCATTAATTTAGTTTCAAAGACATGTGTATTTTTTGTTTCACCAAATCATCAAAGTGAAAAACCATATTATAAAAGTATTTTCTACTAGCTGACCCGGCGAACATCGTACCGCCTAACAAATTTCTAAAATAAAAGATTTTTTCTAAAGTAAACGTAGCCTAAGTTACTCCTTATTACATCAGCTACCTGCCAATAAAAGTCCCGTCAAAATCGGTCGCCATTT